>NJPR01000080.1:0-352112 GCA_002946385.1 Rutstroemia sp. NJR-2017a WRK4
TACATACATACATACATACATACATACATACATACATACATACATACATACATACATACATACATACATACATACATACATACATACATACATACATACATACATACATACATACATACATACATACATACATACATACATACATACATACATACATACATACATACATACATACATACATACATACATACATACATACATACCATAACGGCTACTTTACATCATCTCTAACTCGTTTATACCCGTTATTTATCTTAACCTACTCCAATCCAACTAAGATATAAATTAACCTCCCTCACAGTGCCTATCATGCGGTGGAGTTCAGTCGTGGCACACCAAAACGAGGTTTCTCGCCAAAATTACCAGAACATTATAATTCAGCACAAAAGAACCCCTTTAAAAGAGCTTTAGATATAATAAATCTAAAGGTCTAAAAGTATAGAGAGATACTTCAAGACCTCCGATTATAGTATAGAAGTTGGTGTGCTATAAGTAAACTTCATTGCGTGCGTATCAGGAAATGCTTAGTAATGCACTCTGTATTTCAGGTAGTTCTGCTACTTTTCATCAATTAGCTGCCGCCATCATCACCATTACGATCATAAATTAGTCATTGTACGACTAAACCCCCTCCCATCAAGCCATAAGCCCAGCCGCAACCCGGCTAACCAGTCCAAAAACATGTCTACGGCACAGGCCAGCAACACTGCCAACACTCCCTGGGGCCGCATTGTCATCTTCAACGGCGACAATTACCGAGAATTCGCTGAATCCTGTATGCTCGCACTTATCGGCGCGAGAGCTTGGGACATCCTCACGGGGGAAGAACTAGAGCCAAGAGACCCCTAAATAACGCAACAGAGGTAGCATGGAAGCGTCATGAATCATGGCTGTGGAGACGTGCGAGAGCAATCCAGATTATCGGCAAAGGCGTCGACGGAGATCTGAGATATATGATCATGCCTTTCGCTCTGGCATATGATCTTAGGGGCATGTGGGAGGAACTCAAGAAGATCTAATCCGTTCAGCGATCGGATTAGACGGGGTTAGTAAGCCCATTATGTGCACGGCACGGCAGATGTCAGTTAGTCAAGGTTAAGTGGTTTGGATTGGATTATTTACGGCCTTGGTGGGTGGGTGTGGTGTGCTAGGGTGTATGGTGGTGTAGTGTCATGCTGTGTAGCCTCGTACGGAGATATTCACGCGCGTCGTGTATGCACGTATGCAGGCGTGCTGGCCACGTGAGATTGCAGCTTGGAGGGTGGGTTTTAAACGGTGGATGGTAGGTGAGTAAATTGGAGGAGGAGGGCGGGGAGCGGAGAGGAGGGAAAGAAGGGTTGGGTTTGTGGAGGATGGAGGATGGTGGATGGTGAGATGGATGTTTGTTCTTTTGTGGGTGGTTAATGTATGTATAGGTAGGATATATATCCCCTGATCTAGTGGTTACGTTTTTCTTTCTTCCAATGCTGATGCGATTAGTTGTTCACTTGCTATACTACAACGATGTGTTTTTGTAGGTAGGTAGGAGTCTATGTTCTTACCTAGCCAGATCGCACAGCTCACTGCGCTTACGTTGAATGTACGTGAGAGATGGATGCATTATTATTGTTATATCTGCGATATCAGAGTGGTGCTATTCTAATTCATTCAAATACCGCTTTTTAGACTACTCACCTCGAAAGTAGTAGCGATCGAAGAAGCTACAACTGCATCTTTTCAATACTGATCTTTACTCTACCCATACTTTCTCCTGACTTCACCTCGCAGAGCCTCTCGAATAATAGAGCAACGGCAATCTCTCCTTCAGTGACGAAAAGGCCTCGATTTGCTCTGCAACCTAGTCAAAGCAATACATGCATGCTCAACCACCAGTTTGAAATTTTCCAGAAGAGAGGCGATACCTCGACGACGGATTTGAAGTGTCGGGTTTGAAGAGATATTAACCACTTTCTTTCCTCCTACTGATCAAACATTTCCTAACTAGCTTTTCTTCACACTAAAACGTCTCCACTCCCCTATCTTCATAGCATATCCGTAGCGAACGCTCGCTTCAAATAATTTCACACATATCACATGGCCAGTCTACCTGCACGATCAGCACACCAAGGGCACTCACAACCTATGTCACGTACACTCATAATTCAATCTCAACATAGCTTCTCAATCTCACCTCTTCACATCTCCTAAGCTATCCTAATCTCATAGCGCTAAACATAGAGTTTACCTCCTACACAAAACCAAACCCCCTTTCCCAAACCCTCAGGCTCTCATATAATACCAACCAACCAAACTCCGACTTTCCAATAACAATCCAGATGCTCCTCTCCATGCACGCATGCAACCAATAAACGTCCCTCCAAACTCCCCGCTTGCCTTCATCTCCCTACCATGCCACGCCATTTATACAAACAAGGAAACAGACGCACAAACCAGCATCACCAAGATCCAAAAACAAGCACTAGTAAAAAGGCAGATCAAAAGTACGTTCGTTCTGATGTAAGAAAAGTGTTCCTTTGAATCAAGTAAGTGAGTAGCCAAGCCATGCCGGGCCAGCATTCCATATATGAAGCCATCATTCAATCATTCATCCATCCATCCATCAAGCTTTCCCTTACTCCCATCCCTACCCACCCCCCTACCGCGCATCCCCCTCAGGCAAAATCCGACTCAAACTCCTCAACACCTCCACCATCGGAACATCCCTCGTACCGACCTTTTCCCTCTCCGCGCGCTCCCTCTCCTCCAGCCGCACCGCGCTCAGCGCCAGCATTTTATCCGCGACTCTGCCCACCGTCTCCCCGTAGCGCTCCACTTTATGAATGCAGTCTACGAATCTATCCACTTTGCCCTCTATCCCGTCCTGTATGCGTTTTAATCTCTCCGAGGCGTTTTCGCGCAGCGTTAACGCTGATGATGAGGATACTAAGTCGAGGATTGCGGCTTGTTCGGGATCGAGAAGGGTGGTGTCTATTTGGGAGGGGGAGAGGGCAGGGGCGTCTGGGTCGGGGAAGAGGGGTGGGAGAGGTGCGGGGGGCTTTTTGAAAGATAGCCATTGCGCGCGTTCTTCTTCGAGTCTTTTAGAGAAGTCTTGTTAGCTTTTTTTGTCTTGCGTTCGAAGGAAATGTAATACATACTGTTTGACCCTTGATTCTAACGCCTGTATGTTTTCTGCCGCTTCAATGTTCTTGGGGTTGGGCATTTTGACCACTTTCGTTATCTTATTGGGCGCAGCTTCTTCTCTATCGAACCAATTCGAAAACTCAGACCTAGCCCCAAAATCTTTCAGTAGAGCTTCTGATATTGCTCTTGCTAAACGACACAATTAGTATCATTTGAGAATCTCGAATAGACTCTGAACTTGACTCACCAGCCAGTTTTGCGCCGCTATCTGGATCACCATGCGCCGGCTTTTCCGGTAGTGCCCTTTCCCCCGTCCAAGTCAACAGTTGCTTCATTCTTCTCGGTTCCGGCAGCGCTTCCTCGATATGCTTATAAAACTCGGACGTTTCCACCTCGCCATGCGGAATCGCACTGTGTCCGTTATCAATCAGAGAACTTGCTCTTCTCCCACGCATACCCAAACTACTCCTCCTCTGACCCGTCCCCCCCTTTTTCCGTAGCTCTTTATTCCGATTGATGATAGGCGTGTCGCTAAACGGTAGTGAGATCACTGTCGAATGCTGCGTTGCCGGAATTGTCGACCTATTTGGTTCTTCGCGCGCTGCTGCTTCAGGCCCCCCAACCATATCGACATCCTTGACACCATTAGGAGTACTGGCATTACCATTCGGCAGTCGCTCGCTCGATAGACGCGTGCTTTTTCGCGTTCCTCGTTTCGGTACCTCAACATCATTCTTAGGCTTTGGGCTTTTCGCAGCTTTCGGTTCTCTTGGCGATGATAAAGTAGCTTTTGGCGCCCCTCTCGTTTTCTTTACAGGTGTCGCTTTCTTCACAGGTGGCGCCGGATCCTCATTTTCACGATCATGGACAGTCTTCTTCGTCCTCCTCGGAACAGTCGTCGTCACTGGTGGTGCTGGTTCCGGAACTGATGCTGAAGTTTTCGTCCGTTTCGATACACGCGTAAACTGGAAATCTCCATCTTCCTCCTCGTAGGCTAAATTTCGTCAGCAAAAACCGCTTTCCCATGCGCAAAAATTCCTCTCATTGTCGCAGATCTCCCCCATAGAATATTAACCCACCAGCTATCCTTTTGCTCCTCCTTCGCGCTGTAGGTTGACTCATACTCAGCGTTTCTAGTGGAATTCGCGTCCGGACAAGAAGGGTAGTCATTGATGTTTAGCAGCGCATCTGCTTTTCCGAGGTTCGTTGTTGTCGTGGAGGGTGAATGATTATGTGAGAGCTCAATCTTGACTATCTTGCGCAATTGACCCTTATATTTTCGCGTCAATGAATAGGCCCCGTCGAACTGATTGGGATTATCTTATACTTTGGAGGTGGATGGCGCCGTCAGTTGCTAGGATGAAGGTCTTGATTGTGGTGAGGGCCTTGTTTACAACATTTCGCGGAGGTGCCATCATTAGCGTGGCGATTACGTAAGCGACCAGTCCGTACTCGGTACCAAATTGAGCGGGGAAGATCCCACCGTTTTGGAGCGATAACTCGAAAGGGATTATCTAAATCTGGACTCGTAATACGATTCAAAAATTAGAACGTCCAGTACGATGCCTCGGATACTGCCCCTGCATTTGACGGTGGCTTCTCTACGTATATATACGCCACATATTGTCTGTGAGGTATAGCCCTCCAAGTATGCTGGGTAGAAAGGCTTGAAGACGCATCCTCACAAATTCATGGCACTATGCAGTTCGCGTGTGTTTTGGAGAAGAAGTCAGGGGCTGTATCAAACGGCCCCCACCTGTTCATGAAAATAGTATCTACTATACAAGAAGCGAAGGACAGATGAGAGGTCTTCAATAACGAAAGCCAATCATCCTGGTCGTATTCCTACGAGCACAAATCTCGTCCAAACATGTCTGCCTTCGTACCAGACGAGACCGACTTTTAGTTCTCCATGTGTGTATTCCCTTTTCATACAGAGTAATAAGCCTGTTCATTGAAATCCCCAGTGGCTGCTCAGCCAATTCCAGAAGGAAATAGGCTGGACGTCGACTAGGGCATTCAGGTTTGCCAGCGAGAAGTCGTATCGTCTCTGCTCGGTAGCTATCAGCTCCTGGAGCCGAGTGACTTGGGCATAGTCTTGATAAATGATAGCCTGCTGTAGATATGCAGACAGTTGTCCAGGCATGTATCTAGTTGTTACGAACGGCCCCTCTGTCCTAGTTAGTTTGAGCAAGTAATAATTTCTAAAATATATGACTCACGTCCTTTCACTACTTCAGCGTAGCGAAGTATTTCTGTCACCGTTTTCTTGTCTCCTTGCATTCGAAATTCTATAGGCCACGTTCGTAGATCCAGGGCAAGCGCTGCCGCGACAAAACGTGCCACATCTTCGACAGACGTCATGCTCACCCAAACAGGCTGCCCAGCGCTATTGTATTCCACGATCTCTGCTGTATTTGCTGTCATATTCAGCAAGTAAGATCCTTCGCTACTGAGGCCAGCTGATGCACCAATGTCGAGAGATGCCAAACCGCCTCGAGCGAACCTCTCATAAAAGACGCCGCAATCGAAAACCGTGAAGTTCATTTGATGGCGAGTATGCCGAGCCCAATGTTGTAGTCTTTCAATCGTCGCAGCTCTTCCGCGATCCAGAGGGTCATGATTTGGTCTACCTGCTAGTTTATCACAGAATTCCGCTGGGATGAAACGTAAGACCCGGGACCGTGCAGCAGCATCAATGAGATTGATCTGCGGTATGCCCGAGATTGTGGATATGACAACATCTATGCCGCGCAGATGAAATCGAAGGTCCTCCTGACTTTCGTAGTTGACGACGGCTACTTGGTACCCGAAGGCCTCCAAATCCGGCCTAGCCTACACAGATTTTCAGTGCCGTTCAATCAGAGAGGGATAGAGTTTTGCTGACCCGTCTTGAGAGAATTATAAAGGGATGCACTGTTTCGTTGATATGACGAGCGAATACTTGCGCTAAACCACCTGAGCCGACAATTGCGACGCGCATCATGTTGTTTGCCATTTCTGTATCGTTTATAAGCTTTTGCAGGCCTTTAAGAAGAACGAAGGAGACTCGAAACAAAGTCTGCTACTTCTTGGCCATTAAGAGTAACACGAAATGAAGTGCCGGGAAAGCCCTGTCTCCGGAGGGAGCAAATAGCCATCGAGACCGATGAGGCAACCAGTCGCTCCGTGACTCAGTAGCATTCTCGCACTGTAAGTGGATGAAGCCTGGAGATAGTAGGAGGTAGCTTTTAATAGGCCTAAAATTTGCCAGATTAGCTCGGTATTAATAAATCATATATGTATTGCAGGATGAGGAGAGAACCATTCCGAGTGGTCACTAGAAATGAAGGTGGCAAAGTTGGGATCCAAGAAACTGGTTGAGCCCAAAGTTGCTCAGGAATGGGGATGCAATGGGCCTTTGTGACATAAATTCTAAGTATGCAAGAACTGACTGTTAGCAACATGATTGCCGAGCTCTATTAGTGTACCCGTTCCGAAACATGCGGAGGATAAGATAGGTTCCCAAATCGTAAGATGGCGTTCGGTAAAGGGTGAGCCAAAGTGGAAGATTTTATGTATATTGCAGCGCAAACTGGTAAAATAAGGATTAAAATGGAGACGAACGCGGCCGCAGTCTTTCTCCTTCAGCACGAACTATGATTAAGTGGAAAGAGGACGATCCACCGACAAGTCATTCCTGCATGCATCCTGGCAGGACATTCCCAAAGATCTTAACTGCAGTTCCTTGTCCCTTCTGCCGGCAGCCCACAAGCAAGGAAAGGTCAACCGCGACTGGTCAGGATGCGGCAGTGCTTACGAGACGTCCGTTGTGGTGGGTTTCAAAGTATCACAAGAACAAGGCCTCCAACGACGAATTGATCGATGACATGAGCTTTGGGGCCCACGGGGGTCAGACAAAATGCAGAGTGCTGCACCACCACCTCGTTACAAAACTATCCGGGGGGAGCCCGCGGATAGGTTCAACTCTTTGGCTTCCATCACTGGCTCGTTTCAAGAGGAGAAGCATGCAGATGTGCAGCACTGGGCCAGGAAACAGTTCGGCACTACCGCAGGCGGCCATAAAGTCAAAATGCAGAAGCGCACACAGTCGTCACATCAGACGATCGCTGATCAAACACGGGCAGAAGATTGGAGGCGAATTATTTTAGGGGCATGCAGTCAGACATGCCCGAGTAGCAGCAGAATTCCAAACAGGAAAGCAAAGACTCCGACCAACAAAGATAGTACATTTCAAAATCGGAGAACGTAATAGGAAAATCCTAGGGACCCCAGAGGATGAACATGTTTCTAAATGAAGATTACATCAGGACACACCTTGCATCCTGGGAGTCCTCGAATATCGTTGGGGGCCATGCAGCCAGTAATCGGGCGCTCGGTAGGAAAGGACGATCGAAAGAGACCAGGACCGGCATTTTCTAGAACCAGAAAAACGACTCTCGAGTCATACAAACAAAAAACCTTTGAAGTGTGACCGATTGGACAGTTTGCGAGCATGAAGGGGGTGCCGCTGAATGTTTGTGGACTTTCCATAAGGCTGAGCGACAAAGATTTGGTATGCATATGTAATGTTCATCGGAGCCTAGGATTAATTTAGGTGGAAAAGCCAGTCGAAGGTCGCAAAAAGCATTGATTGGTGTATGGCCTCGAGAGCTTTTTCCAGATGCAGAGCGCGCATTTAGCCAGAAGATGATGATTATGTCAGACACTAGCAGTATCAGTTGAGGCTCTTGGGAACCTTCTACCAGTCCAGTTCATCCCAGTAAATCAAGCTGAGCGTAGGACATCTCCGGTCAACAATTGGAGAGAGCGAGGTAAGGCATGGATGGTTCTACCACATCTCAAGGCGCACACACTTGTATGAATTCCCCAATTGAGCACCTGGTGCCAGACTTGAATCTCTCGCCCAGATTGGTACTGTTTACGAGCATGCATATGGTGGCTTCTCGGAAAGCCACCATCAAAAGTTGGGGTATACCGATAAGCTAGGACTTGAAGCCATATCAGGATTCTTGACCGCAGTTGAGACAGAAACCACAAAATGGCTCGTTCCCTTTGGTGAACTGGATGGGACCTCTGAAATTCGAAATTTCGAGGTCTGCTCGAGTACATAATGAAAAGTGTCTACATGTGACGTCGGGTGTTGCTGCCTTGAACCCGACGCCGCTTGCCACTTTGGGAAGTACAGTAAACAGAGACCTCACTTTCTACTTCCGTTCGCGCAACGCGCAACAATCAACCACAGAACTTCTATCGTTCGTCTCTTTTGGAAAAAACTGACCATTCTGCCACTTTGACCAAATCTTCGCCAATACAGAAAACTATATTGTCACCTTGAGTGACTTCGTTCTGCTGTCTCCACTAATGATTCCTGGTTGCCAGGAAACTAATCACAAACAGGTTCCTAGCAATGCTCTTGTCAGATTTTCCACATTCCCCACCGGGTCTACCAAAAGAGCTCCCAGTCTTGAATCGGGAAGTTGGCTTTTGTGGAGATAGAGATACACCCTCCCGCGAGTCTCGACATTGGATTCGAACAAGCCGGTCTCGATCTCGTTCTCGTAGCCGAAGTACCCAAGAACGCTTGAGATGCTATCGATCCAGATCTCGGTCGGTCTCTCGTTCAAGGAGAAGCATCTCACGTCCCTACAGCGTCGGCGATACACCCGCCAGCAGAGGCTGCGATAATAGTGATTATTACCGTCCCAATTACGACTCTGATCGACACCAAAGGTCTAGAGGAACAAGTGATGCTCCACACTCCGCGGCTCGGCTCCTCCCGAAGAAGTCAAAATCTGGGGATTACTATCGCCCGTCTAGTCGTGCTCGTGTATCTGAGACAAATACTAATCCCGTCCGCCAAGAAACCCGCAGTAAGCCAGGACCATCGCCCAGTCCCTCCGCAGCTCTAGAAGAAAAGGTACTTTTCGTCGTTTCTCTGCAAATAAATTACATGTTTCGCTGACCCATACAAGGCAGAGCCAGATCTTTCTGAATCATGGACCGAGATCGCAGCTCGCAAAAGAAAGGAGCTCACGCTAGCTATGACAATAACCGGTTTAGCAGGCTCACTACCTCCAAAAGCCAAGCCAGGAACTCCGCCGCGAGTCTCTACAAACATAACTTCTCCCCCTCCCCGTCCTCCTCAAATCGATGCAAAGATTTCACTGAGCAAGCGCCCAGCCATTCGACAGGAACAAGGCCGCCGAATCCAGCATCAAGTGTCGTCTTGGATTACAGCTAGCATGAGCCCACGTAGAAAAGGCAGCATTCCCGGAGCTGATCGAATGGCGGGGAAAAAGGTGGAAGTAGACGGCGGGGGTAAGGACTCCGCTTGCTCTTCCTCAGAAACTACCACACGAAGCCTTCAGCTTGATATCAATCACATAAAATTAGAGCCGCCAGATGTATTCCCAAAATCGTCGGCTCGGGTGACTTACAAGGGGCTCATTTAGATAGAGAGGCTCTCGTTGCAAATTCTTCACCGAAAAAAGACGCTCTAGTTCAGTCGTCGGCTCGGGGTGAACCACAACGAATTCATCCAGAGAGACAATCCCTCCTCACAAATTCTTCACCGCAAAAGGACTGTCCACTTGAGTCGCTCACTCAGACTCAATCTCCCCTCCTCTCAGCCTCGTCTTCAAAGAAAGTCATCATCGACCCCGCAATCCTCCGCGACAAAATCGAGAGGCTCAGGCAAGCAGCCAGTAAGATCCTCACGGTCTTCGAACACTCACCAGGCTGACCAGTGACCAGCTCTAGACGGGAAACCTGAAGCTCTTCCAAACGTGATGGACAAGTCTGCAAGAGACTGGATCGATACGTTAATATCCCAATTAGAGACGTAAGTGCATGATGCAGTTGATTCTTCAACTGTTGGGCTGGGGTTAATTCTTTTTTGCTGGGCAGTATTAATTGCCGTGTGATAGTGGCGTATACGTGAAGTCAAAACCTTATGGTGTTTCATGGATGGGGTCTCATAGATGTCGCACCTTTAATGCTTTATCACGCGAAGGAATCTTGCCTTGGGGGTGGGATGTTCCAGCTTGGGACACGCTCTGCTACTTCTTATGACTCTGTGTTTGTTTTGAAAAAACTGCTAACCCGGTCTCGCGTGTTAATCTACCGTTTCCATAGACGCGGTCTCACACATGTTTATTTGCCATTTCTCCATAGACGAGAGAAAACTCAATGGATAATTTTCATACTCTTTCGTTGTCTTAATCTTATACATACATACATACATACACTCGTGCATCCATACCTTCCTCCATTCAACCACCCATCCATGCCTTCACCCATTCATCTCGCCATCCCACCATCTCATCAAATCATCCCAACTACCCAAACATCCCCTCCCAATTCCTCCCCCTTCCCAATGCATCCCCATATCTTTCAGTACAGTTACACTTCAATGAGCCAAGTAAAATCCAACGCCCCCAAACAAACCATTAAGCAGAGACCCCCGCCAACTCCATTAATATGCCAACTACAACACCATTAAACACCAAACAAAAAATAAACACCTGCTTTCCCTTCCCTTTCCCTTTTCCTTCGCATTCTTTGCTTTCCCCTGGGGTATCGTCCAACAAAGGAGATGTATCGTAATAGACAGATAGATAGATAGATATACGAAAATAGGTAAGTAAAAAGAAAATCATACTCGTACAAATCTTTTTTCGTTTTTATTTTGTGTGTGTCTGATACAGTGAGTGATAGGAAAATTTCTTGGCTTCGTTCATACAGTGAGCGAGATGAGTACAGTACAGTACAGTACAGAAACAAGAAGAAAAAGGAAAAGCGGTAGGCCGCAGGGAGGGTGGGTATATTTGATGACATAAACAGATAGATGCAAAAAAAGGGGCTTCTTATAAAAAAACAAGTGTGTAGAAGAGAAATATATATCCAAAAGAATGTTCAAAAAAAAGATCTTTGCCAGTGTGTGTCGTCTTTATCGGACTTTGATGTAATCGCAGACTACTGCACGCTCAAAAACATATCATTCCCCCTCCTCGTCGGCGTCAGCTTGGGCACCCATCCGGGCGTCTTGGGTAGTTCGCCATTGGCGATGTAGACGATTTGCTCGGTGCCGTTTTCGTGTTGGTAGACGTATTTGTTGATATCCTGGGTTTGGTATTGCGGTTCCTGTGGTTGTGGCGGAGAACGAGCTTGAGCTTGAGATTGAGATTGAGCTTTCGAGACGCTGTCTTTTCGAAGGAGGTTATTCAAGATCTGCGGCCGCCAGTACGGGGATTTGAGAGCGGTGGACTCTTCGGATTCGGTGGTGCCGGTGGTGCCGTTGGTGCCGTTGGTGCCGGTGTTGTTGTAGCTGTTGTTATGGGAAGACGCGGACGAGCCAGAGCGTTGGAGGAGTTTCCATTTGGAACCGTTTTGGTTTTGGTTCTGGTTCTGGGATGGCTGGCTTTGGTTTGATTCCGAAGGCAGGGTTATTGGAGCCGGAGCGGGACTTCTTCGCTTGCTGTTCATAAGGAGAGCAGCTGGTGATTGCGTGTTGAACTTTATCGGTGGGAGAGGGAGGGGCATGGGTGGGGGAGGGGAGGGTGCTTGTTTGGCGAGGGAGCTGCGGAAGAAGTCTTCGCTTTTGCGGATTAGGGGGCCGGGAGGCGGTTGCAGACCGAGGAAGGTCATGCGTTCTTTTTGACTGGCAATTTCGGCTTCTTGCCAGGGCTTGTTGCTGTGTGCTGTTCCGGGACGTGGGGGAGATGTTACGGCTGGTGGGGGAGGTTGGGGGAGGGAAGACTGAGCGCTGGGACCGCGGGATTGGCGGGCGGAGTTCTTGATTTTGGGGTAGTTTACTGATGAATGACCATAGTCGCTGGATGGTGATTCGACGACTGGGCTTAGGTTGTTGTCTGGGAGCTCTTGGGGCTCTGCATTGATTGAGTCAACAGTCTCGAAGGATGTCATAGATCCGACTGAGGTGCGGGTTTGGTCGTAAGGTCCCATTGGGTTGTACCCGGATTTGCGCATTACCCGGCGGAAAGAGGGATTTGTTTGCATGAGGGAGTTTAGTCGGTCAATCTCAACGGATGGGGGGTGCTGCACGTGGGTCGCAGTGGAGTAGACAGATGAGGTTGCAGTAGCTGGGTACTTGACAGACATTTCACGAGCTACATGCGGGTTTGCCACGATTTCTGGCCTGCGAGGTTGCGAGAAGTTTTGGGAGAGATTGAGAGGTCGAATGTAGAAGTCGGGTTCTGTTGATGAGTTCTTGTAGGAATCGATGATGGAATGGGTCTCATGATGAGGAGAATGCTCGTCCTCGACCCGAGGTGGTTGGTAATATGTGGGGTTTGGGTGTTGAATAGGTCGCATGGTTTGCAGATTGCCTGAACCAACTTCGAGGACTTTCTCCGAAGGGTTGTAACTGTAAGTGCCGGCGTTCCAAGGTGTCTCCGATGCAACAGCTGTGCTGCAGCTATCATCATCCTCAAATTGTGTATCCAAAGACTGACGGTTCATCGGAAGCGTGTTCGTTTGCTGCTGCTGCTGGTGCTGATATGGAGCTTCTACATTCGAATTTGGTCGAAGAGGTACTTGGAGAGTAAGGTGTGGACGCTCAGGTAAGAGTGGAGAAGGCCCACGGAACTCTTCGATATTGTAACCATGAGGTGTCAGATGATTACGATCCGGACTTTCGGACGTCATGGCGAGACCAATATTGTCTGGAATCGCACTCCTTGGCGAGAATGGATTAGGACTTGGGGCTTCACCTCTCGGTGGTACTCGAGGAGGCATTCGACCTCCCAAAAAAGGTCCCGTGGGTGTAAGTGGTCGCATCGACGCTGGAGATGGATCTACCGGTTTCGAGATCCCAAAATGAGATTGAGACTTGATGCTTATGGAAGGCTCTTCTTGGAATGGAAGATATCCACTATCGCGCTTCTCACGCCTCCTCCGTCTGTAGCATGCAAACAACAAAATAAGACCAAGTGCCAAAGCCGAACCACCAACACCAGCTACCACAATTCCAGCTATCTGTGCCGTAGATAGCGCCTCATTCTTCTTCTCGGGTGATGTGTTGGAGTTCGTAGCAGCTGCTGCTGATGGAGATCCCGATGTCGATGATGCTGCTGTCGTGGAAGTAGCTGACGTAGTTGCTGGCGCGGTCGAAGAAGTTTTGGAACTACTTGCTTTTGTTGTCGCCACAGGAGCAATCTGTACAATGCTCGCGGATCCTGACTGCAACACCAGAGTTGCGGTAAGAGTGCTGTGAGTATTTGGCAACGCCTGTTTATCCGAGCTGCACATATTATACGCCTTCAACACCTTCTCATCTAACAAACTTGTTAGTCCCTCGATCGATTAAACAAGGAAAACTGCCTACTAGATGAATCATCTCCTTTGCAAAAGCCAATGCTGGCCTCAGACATTATACATTGTACCGCGCCCTCCCCAATCGTATATGAGGATGCACTTTCATTCTCACAAAGGCAATCCAACGAAGGGGTATCTGAACAAACACTTGGCCAATTGTTTAATACAAAGGACTCAAAGCATACTTGAGCGCAAGACGGAATTAGACTCGAGGCTCCAGTTGGTACTGTGAAGTCCGCATTAACATAAGTCGAAAAGGCGAATATGAGCAGGAGGAGGCTCGATGGTAACATTGCCATTCTCGGGAGTACTGTCGAATCCACAGTGTTAGCATCGTTTGTGTTTATAGGTTCCTGCCAAGATGTAAACTGCTTGATGATAGCGATCACCGGGCAACTGAGGTCATATTTGTTGAAGTCATTCAATCTGTTGGACAACAGAACTCGAGATCATGGTCTCAATCTAGGTGGCATATGTATAGAAGAATCAAGAGCCCAAAAATAGGTATTACTGACCTCGAAGATGGAAACAGAACACTTTTCGAGTCGTCCAGCGTCTCATACATCATTATAATACGAATGTAGACGAATATTCAAGGAAACCCATAACAAATGAAGGCCTGATGGGAGAAAAAGGAAATAGGAAAACAAGGAAAACTATGACAGCAAGGAGATACGGAAGGGGACGGGAGAGGAAAAGATGAAAAGTTGATGTAGAAGATTTCGCAGGGAAACCAAAATGATATGCTCATACAGCATCCTACATCCGACGGGGCTGCCTCGCTAGCCAATGGAGGTCCTCCAACAAGCCGGCACCAGGGCCACACACATGGCGTCACGATTCTCCAGGTACGGATTGTGAGACTGCATGAGACTGCCGCTGGACACACCTACACCACCTACACCTGCACCGTACATAGCCGCTGCCATGTTATACAACCCATGTTTGATGTGATGATAAGCCTCGTTATCTGTTTGGTGGGTGTGGTAGGTGTGGGCCAGCCCTGCACCTAAGCGCTGACCCTGGCGGTTACAAAGTCGAGCCATCCACGTGATTGTTTCATTCCACCTATGGGACGACAAGACTCGATACCGGAGGGAGTTTCTGGATGATTCAGAGGACCTACGTGTAAAGAGAATGGCACTGCATGAGTTGTAGCATATTGGTTTTGTTTTCGTCAATTGCCGTCGATACGCTTCCTACCTTAAACTCACATATTTTCTCGTTCTAAGCCCTGTTCAAACAGAAGGTAGTGGTAGGTATCTGCAACAACAAGGACCCAATTAATAAAGGCAGCGATGTTTGTTCTGCATTTGTCTTTACCTAGCCCTCGAGATGCGCCATACGACTAAACGAGTGCAGATTCCGGTCCCTATTAATCCACTTTGCTGCGAATACGGGCCGTACTATGGGGCCAAATCATGTTGGTTATCCACAAGAATGGAATTCTCGAAGCCGGGTCTTATTTGGAAATCACATCCCTCAATGGGGCACGGCGCCAGAAGTCATCGAGTGTGTATTGCGACATTTGTATCAGATAGATTCTATAATTTTGTCACGAACCGTGAGGCTCCGCTTCTCCATTCGACATGCAGCTAACTCATAGCCCAATTCATTGATCATTCATTTTGTTCGTAACATTTTCGACGATTTTTGCTTCCAAAAGCGATATCAGGCGGCTGTGCTTATAGACGAGATAAAAATAGCCATTCGTGACCAAATCCATCGCTCGGAAATATTAGTGTAAGCACGATGAGCCTCCCCCAACCACAAAGCATTTGCGACCTCACGGACTCCCGCTTCCTCAAATACCATGCGAGACAAGTAAGCGCGACTATGAAAAGAAAAGGTGATTCTGATCGTCTGAGATTTATGGTTCAAATTTGGAGGTTTGTTCCGGCACGGCTCGACTTGATGACCTTCGTAACAATCTCCTCCGTCTCATCCCAGTCGTTCTGATTCAGTTTGATCAAGTCAATTCCATAATGATTGGCGATCTCGCTGAGAGCGTGGAAACTCTTCTTGTCAAAAACAAAGCTGATGCTGACACCAACACGTCCGAATCTTCCAGTTCGACCAATTCGGTGAAGGTAGGTTTCTGGATCTGGCTCGGAATCCGATCGACCTTTCATTGGGATATCATAGTTAATGACCATAGACACCGATTGAACATCGATACCACGGGCAAGAACATTGGTGGTAATGAGCACCTTGGCTTTGCCAGCACGGAACTCTTCCAATACCATGTCTCGCTCTGCTCCTTCGAAGGCACCGTGAATCGCAACGACTTTGTGTCCTTCTGCTGTCAGGCTTGCTGCAATCCTAGAGGCAGTGTCTCGGCGCTGGAGTTTTGTCAGTCAGAGGCTCGAGTGTAAGTATAACGAATTTGACCATACCTTGACAAAGATAATCGAAGAACCGATCGTCATCAAACCATACAATTTGACCAATACATCGTACTTTTCCGATTCATCCTGGCAATCCAAGAACATCTGCTTGATGCCCGCTACCGTAAGCTCATCACGTTTTAGTTTGATTTCGTTGGCACTAGGACTGAATTCCTGAGCGAAACCGATAACTTGCTCTGGGAACGTGGCCGAGAATAGTAAAATTTGCTGGACTTTGATCAATCTAAAGTGTGTTAGGACCGATAATAACATCACTATAGCTACCGTGTTGGACTTACGACTTGACCCGCATACACTGTTCACCGAGACCTTGTTGATCTAGCATGTTGTCGGCCTCATCCAGACATAGGACCTTCAATTGAGATCCATCGATTTGTCGTCGCTTCAATAGATCCCAGGTAGTGCCAGGAGTTCCAACGATAACCATTGCCTGAACGCGTGACCCTCTTTCAACAGCTCCAGGAACCGCTGCTTGAATCGTTAAGCCTTGTACAAACTGTCCAATGCTTCTCACAACACCTTCGATTTGCCGTGCGAGTTCTCGACTCGGTGCTAAGCAAATAGCTTGTGGTTGTTGAGGCTTTGAATAATCGAGGCGGGATAGGATAGTGATGACGAACGCGGCGGTCTTTCCTGTGCCGGATTGGGATTGCGCAATCATGTTCCTTGGTGGATCTCGTAATAAGAGAGGGAGTGCCTTTTCTTGAATTTTGGAAGGTTTCTTGAAGTTCATCGCGTAGAGGCCTTTGAGTATCATAGGGTCGCTGGAATAATGTTTAGTATGGCACTTCTTACGCAGGAACCCGAGAGCTCTAGACTTACATGCCCAACTGCTCAAAATTTTGGACGGAGAACAAGGGACTAGTCTCATCTCCTTGAATGTCACTGAGTTTAACCTCAACTTCGTATTGACCTTCCTGGAGACTCGAGCCACCCAGAGGCTCAACACTCCCATCGCCTTGCGCTTGTTCTAGGCTGCTATCTTCATTCTTCTCGACCGTGGGTGAAGCAACTTCATCAGCCCAGGAAGTCTTTGTAGTTGATACATCGGCAGCCCCATTCGAAGGAGTGAAACTGCTTGACGAGGGATTGAGTGCAGATCCGCCCAAACGGCTGGCCAGTGAGCCACCAGTAGCTTCACCTTCGCCAGACATGTTGTGTATTTATGCAGGTTATAGATTGGTTGTTTAGACTAAATCGCAGAGGTCGAAACTCTACGCTTAATGCTCTGATGAGTTGTGGGTTGAATTCGCTCTGCCGGTCGAGATTGGTCGCTGTCGTACTTGTTGGCTGTTTGCAGACGCAGAAGGTATCTGGGTGTGCTGGGATAGAGGAGTGAAAGAGTATTTAATCCCTAGGGAAAGCGCCCTGTCACCAAGATGATAAATGTGTATTGCTGGATTGAGAGCAGTGCCTCAAAGTAATGGTATTCGAGAAGAATTAAAGACAATGAGATTGCTAAAAGGCAGAAAGATACTATAAGAGTCGTACCTTGGAACTTTTTGGTTTAATCTCACAGGGCTCAAACGCTCAAACGCAGAGTAACCTTATTGTCATTAATTTTCGGCGCGGGGTGAATCACCGTGGAAGTTATTCTAGCCCTGTGTGGACTAGCTTACAATATCGAGTATCCTTAGATTCCTTACCTATATCCTGCTTTGGGAAGCCACTGGAAGCCTTCTCGAGGCCTTCTAGAAGAGATGAAATGGCGGCGTGGCTGCTTTAGAAAATGCCAAATCGCCGCTTTGACAGAGCTAATCAGCCGTCTTCCGCAGCCCGAACCAAACCCCCCAAAACCCCCCAAAACCCCCATCCTAGCTAGCAGGCAGTGAGCGCAGCGCAACGCAACAATTTACTAATTCCCGCCTGAATTTCCCAACTGCATTTGGCGGGGCATTTCATTCACGTTCATGCGTTGCGGATAATATCCCAATGACCTCTGGTAAAACGGGCAAGAAGGTTTCTTTGGTCTTTTCATTCGAACATGCAATTGATTCCCCAGTAACCTGCCCTCCGACTCATGATCCATAAGTTATAGACAACATTGTGGTCTCAAGCATGGCCGAGGTCGATATTGCCCCAAACTTCGGTTTGGAGCTGAAGGTAAGTTCCTGCGCATACCTTACATGCAATGCCAGATTGCCAACTGACATGTCACAATTCTCTAGGATGGCTTCAAGCCCGTCAACGCCTGGGTTTCCAACGGAATCAACTGGTTGGACGACATTCAAACTTTCTACCGCGAACGAAGTGCAATCGAGAAGGAATACAGCGCAAAGCTCAACGCCCTAGCGAAGAAGTACTTTGAGAAGAAGTCAAAGAAGTCAAGCAGTTTAAGTGTCGGCGACACACCTACTCTGACCCCTGGTTCTCTCGAGAGGTTCGTTGGTCATTATTCCGCAGACAATTGTACAAAGAACAAATAACTAAACCCGCAATGCAGTGCCTCGTTGACAACATGGACGACGCAACTTACAACACTCGAGTCGAGAGCAGCCGAGCACGATCGATTTGGCGGAGAACTGATTTCGCAAGTTGCAGATCCACTCAAAGTCCTTGCGACTCGATATGAAGAACTTCGAAAGCGACACGTGGAATATTCGGAGAAACTGGAGAAGGAGAGGGACTCGACGTATTCGGACCTCAAAAAGATGAAAGGGAAATACGACGCTGCATGTCAAGAAGTCGAGAACAAGCGGAAAAAGGCCGAATCCTCATTCGACTACTCCAAGACGAAAGCACAAAATGCATACCAGCAGCAGATCCTGGAGATGCATAATGTCAAGAACAGCTACTTGATCGCAATAAATGTCACGAACAAGCAAAAGGAGAAATACTACCACGAGTATGTTCCGGATCTTCTAGACAGTTTACAAGATCTTTCCGAATCACGCACGATCAAGCTTAATGGAATATGGTCAACCGCAGCGCAATTGGAGACGGGTATGCTAGAACGTAGCACAGAGTTCCTCGTCCATCTTTCACAGGAAATCCCACGAAATCAACCTTCTCTAGATTCCATGATGTTTGTCAGACACAACGCTGGACCCTGGCAAGAACCTGGAGATAAAACATTTGAGCCTAGTCCGGTATGGCATGACGACGACGCCATGATGACTGGAGATACTGCCAAGGTATTCCTTCGCAACGTCCTAAGTAAATCTAAAGTCCAGCTCGGCGAACTGCGGAGGGAGGTTGATAAGAAACGGCGAGAAGTAGAAAGTATAAAGCGCGTGAAGCAGCAAATCCGAGAAGGCAAAGACAAAAGAGACGAAGTGGAAATTGTCCGAGCTATATTCGCTCTCCAGGAAGAACTGCATCAAATCGACCATAAACGCTTAACGGCGGAAGTCGAGACCTCAACCATTACAGCAGCAGTGGGTGATGTTACTCTTGGATCCAAGAGCCACAATTTCAAATCCCAAACATTCAAAATCCCCACTAATTGCGATCTCTGCGGCGAACGCATATGGGGTCTATCCGCCAAGGGCTTCGACTGCAGAGACTGCGGCTACACCTGCCACAGCAAATGCGAGATGAAAGTGCCCGCCGAATGTCCCGGCGAGCAAACCAAAGACGAAAAAAAGAAACTCAAAGCCGAACGCCAAGAAGCCGCCAACGCCATCAAAGCCCCCGGAACCGGTCTCGCCGACAGCGTGGCCGAACTTCCTACAATGAGTCGTTCGAACACGATGAATTCCCTCAGTTCGGGATATGCTGCGAGCGCGAATCGATCCATTTCGGCGCAGTCACCGACGGAAGAATCGCCCCCAGAGACGGTGGGGAGAACGTTGTCGATGTCGCTTAAACCGGCGACGTTGAAGAAACATAGAGTTGTGGCTCCGCCTCCAACTGCTTATATCAGTGAATTACCCGGTAGCAGCGTCAATGGCTCTGCAGGGAACGAGCAAAGAGGTAAAATGCTCTACGC
Source organism: Rutstroemia sp. NJR-2017a WRK4 (assembly GCA_002946385.1). Taxonomy (NCBI): domain Eukaryota; kingdom Fungi; phylum Ascomycota; class Leotiomycetes; order Helotiales; family Rutstroemiaceae; genus Rutstroemia; species Rutstroemia sp. NJR-2017a WRK4. The sequence continues at coordinate 19,798 of NJPR01000080.1, forward strand.
ATACGATGCCAACGGCGACGAAGAAATCTCCGTCCCGGAAGGCCGCGAAGTCATCATCCTCGAACCAGACGGTATGCCCTAAACCCTTTCCCTCCACCCCATACCTCCTCCATACTAACACCCCCCTCCAGACGGCGGCTGGACCAAAGTCAAAGCCTCCTTCAAAGAAGGACTCGTGCCCACCGCATATATCGAGCTCCTCACCAACCCCACCCCGTCCGCACGCCCCGTCTCCGTGATCTCCAATTCCGGATCCTCATTGTCGGGAAAGAAACAGGGACCCGCTGTGGCCCCGAAGAGAGGAGCTAAGAAATTGAGATATGTAGAGGCCCTGTACGATTACACGGCGCAGGGAGATGCGGAACATAGTATGGTGGAGGGGGAGCGCTTTGTCTTGATTAAGGAGGATCCGGGGGATGGGTGGGCGGAGGTCGAAAAGGGGGGCGTGGTGAGGAGTGTGCCGGCGAATTATGTACAGGCTGTATAAGTGAGAGGTTGTGTGGGGTGTGGATTGGGGGAGGTGCAGGGTGCGGGATAGGGGAAATTTAGGAGGGGGAGTGCATGGACGGGTAGTGGAGTGGTTGATGTGTGTATGTATGTATGGTGGTGTTGTTGAAGTGTAGAAAGAAAGAGAGCGCAGCGGAGCGGAGTGGACACGGCGTTGTAAAGTTGCATATACATTCCTATCCCGTTTCGGGAAGAAAAAATAGCATAGCGTATAGAACCTAACTACCTACCACCATCTTGTCGTCCTTCATCTTTTTCATCTTCTTCATCACTCATTCAATCTCGTACAAGAGCACAAAAGCCACAGCACCACATCACTGCATACACATAAACCACGATATCATATCATATCATATCATATCAAATCATTCCTCTATTCAATAACTACTCATACAAGTCATGAAATAAAATGGTGATGCATGCGCCCCAAATCGATGCTCCGCTCCGAATGCAGCGCGCGCTCCCTATGTCTAGAAGCAGAAATAAACCAACGCCCGCTGGGTAATGTAATGGATGCTTTAGTGTAGTATTCTATTCTATATCCTGTTTTGTTTCGAGTTCGCGGAGAATGGAATGGGGGGATATGCGTTGCGTTGGGATGCGAGATGTGGTAGATAGAGAAAGCCGAGCTCGAGCTCGAGCGCTTTGGGATAAAGAGGATGGGGTGGATGAGTGGTAGGCGTTGAGTATACCATTCCCCATCTGTAGTGTGAGTCGTCTATTCTGAGCATCGCTTGATTCACGTATGCATATAACACCCAAGAAACAACTACCCTCTCCTCCGATGCACCGGCGGCGCACCCCTGCCCCTACCAGCTTTCCCCCGTCCAGCACCTCTTCCCGGCGGCTCTCCTCTATTCTGCGCACCACCACCACCCCCTCCACGTTTCGGCTTCCTTCCACGACCACCCCCACCCCCACCGCGAGAATTTGGAGGCGGCGGAGGAAGAGGCGGTCTAGAGTTATTATTCCCGCCATTATTACCCTGGAACCTAAATTGAGGTGGGGGCGCAGTTTGCGAGAACTGGATGTGGCCGTGCTTGGGAGCGGTGTTGATCTTAGGACGGATGAAAGACGGGTGAGAATCATCATCGTCGGCGTCATCGTCGCTGGGATCGTTTGCTCGACCTTTGATGCTGAATCCCTTGTTTGGTCGGCTGGGGATGTAGTAATCTTTACCCGCGGAGATAGCTCGCGCGGCGCTGGAGGGATCGAGGTATTTTTGTAAGTTTTCTCTGGACCATGAGAGGCCGCCTGAGAGAGGTATCCCTTGATGTAATCCGCAGTCGGGACCGAAGTGTCCGGATGCACCGCAGCAGTAGCAGTGGAGTTGGATGTCCTGAACGGTTTTGATCTCGTGCGGTTGAGGGAGGAAGCTCCGCCAGATATAATGGCATTTTAACTCAATGTGGTTGGGAGAGTGACAGATGATACAATTGACGTTCTGGGTAGCGCGTAGCTTTTCCGGGCAGTCAGAAGTTGGGTGGCCGGGCTGCCGACACTTGCTGCAGACCATGGTCTGAGGACATGCCGGCGTCAGATGATCGCCTTTGGTTCCGCAAGAGGAGCAAGTGGTGTCGGGGCATTGGGACGCTTGATGGGCGCTAGATCCACATACGAGACATTTTGGGATGAACGCACCGTTTGCTGCTGGAAAATACTTTTGAAGTGATTCAGGATCTTCGATGCATGCGGCATCACTTAGCTCCGGCTTTTCAGAAGTTTCAGTTTCATGACTTTCTTCCTTGCTGTCCGCTTTCCCCTCAGAGCCAGAGTCATCCGAGACGACCTGGATCTCAGGCTTGGCATCAACTTGCGGTGCGCTGTTATCTCCTGGTGATTCATTTCCAGCAATAACTGACTGTGACCCAAACTTATAGTAATCAGCCGCGCTGACTAGACTAGTTCCAAGCTCAGAACTCTTTATGATATTTTCCAAGTGAGGGAATTTCGAAACATTTCGAGTGGCCTGAAAAGATTTGAATTCTGGTACATGAGCATAGAAATGCCCGAGATATTCATTAAAGGCTGCTTTTGCTCGCTTGTCGGTGAAAGTATTAGTATTTTTTAAGTCCGGATTTTCTGCGAATAGGAAGAGAACGAAAGCTCTAAAATTCAAGTCTGGCAGTGCAATAGGCTTCCCATTTGGACCCATTAACTCTGGTAACTCAATTCTGGTATCGCCAAACGCATAACGACCTGGTCCTTTGGTTGTAACTGGATAGTACGTCTTTTTTGACAGAATGGCCTGAGCAATAGGATTTTCTTTAGGTATCGGCAACCCATGAACGTCCATATAAGCTGCAGCTGCTCCAGTTTGAGACGCCATGCTGTTGATGTTGCTTTTTTTCTTCCTCTCTCGTTTGGAAGTTTTCTCAGCACCTCTCGAGGCTTTCTCCTCGGTGGCTGGATTTATGACTGCATCCTTAGATGGTCTTTTATCTTCCTCCGCCAGTTGTAACCTGGGTTCCCCAATAGGGTTAAGAGTATGAGGCGATACTTCATCTAGATCATTGTTCTCTAGTGAGGGTTTGTTTGCCATGACTTCATCTTCATGTAGTTTAATGGTTTCTTGTACCATCGACGCGTCGGCAAGAGTATCCGCATCAGAACTATCAACCGCACTTATTCCCGTGCTTTGCTGTTCAACGAGAATCTTAGAATTTCTCGGTGGTTCGGTCTGCTTTTTGGTGCTTTTCTTTCCAAAGGACGTTCGCAACCCACTTTGTACCCCCTGATTCCACACCCCTGGCAATCCAATGTTCCCCTGCGCTGGAAGAGGAGACACGTTAGATTGCTCCGGGTCAACATGGTGGGCCGGTTCATCTTTCGGCGAAGAAGACGGAGACTTGACAGCATCGGCAGCAATTTCAGCGTCGTGGTCTTCACTCTTCTTAATCCTCTTCGCGGGTTGGCTGTCGGATTCGTCCCCAGAAGAATCAATGGCTATGACACCTGAATCTTGTGGAGAAGATGTTTGCAGGGCGCGCTTTCTCCCGGCAACACTCGACCTCGAATCCGACATATCTTCTGCAGGCGAAGCCATGGCGATTTAACGTTCCGGCGCGAATATTCGGTGAAAGGAAAGCTGAAAGGAAAGCTGGATTCGAAGGTTTGGATCATGCGCAGATGGATTGAAGGTGAAGCGATGCTATTAGAGTCCTAGAGGAATTAGTGAAAACTTGCAGCACTGTGTATGATGTTGTGACTTGTAACATCAAGATAGACGTGAGAAACAAGAGAGATTCAAGTTTCAGCTCGTTCTCATACAATGGCACCTTATCGTCGCAAACACTCCATATTTTGTAGAACCGTTGTATGTGTGCGCATGCGCATGCGCGTACTTGTGGATGGATTCTATCTTTGGATGCTGTGTGAAGTTTTGAGAAATGTCCAAGTCGGCTCCAGAATCAAAGACAAAATAATTATTTTTAAATTTTTGAATTATTGCCTCTCAAGGTGACAAGGTACGGTACCCCCCCGCACAACTAATCACCGATGATTTTGATTGGAGGAGTGTGGAAACGTCGGCGAGGCTAGCCATAAATCGATGCAGCCTTGCTCTCCAAGGAAGAAAGAACAGGTCGAATTCGGACAAAGAATTGTAGCTGATACTATTATCGAAGTGTTCTTCCAAATGATACTGTATGAATAATATAGAATGCCACAATGTTTCCATGGCCCCACTGTGTTTGAGGTGCTCTTGTCGGCGTGTTATTTCTGCGCCGGCGAGCCTTGCACTTTTAGCACGGGAAGGCTTCCGGGGTTCTAAGAGATATGGAAGTATAGTATAGAAGCTAGGGAAGGTCATAACACGGCTACAAACTGGCGAGAACTGGCGAGAAGTTGAGAACGGATGCATTTTGCAGTGTTGGTGCCTTATTGCAATCCGTGGCAGCGCGTGCTTGGGGCCTTATTAAATAGGAAGCAACCATCTGGACGCCTTGGACGCCTTGGTTTCTCCACTTTGGCCATTTTCCTCTTCCTTCCAATAATTGCTTGTCCCCCCAGAAAAAGGACTTTGTGTGTAAGGAGAAACCCACCCTCGACCCTTCCATATGGAAAAGGTGGAAAGTGTAATCATTTGACCCCGAGATACGGCTAGCTAGTGACCACGAGCCCAGCGTACAGAACACATCGTGAGCGGCATTGGGAAGTATATGTAGCAGTAACTGAAGGGCTTGACAACTATCAATTATCGTCTCTTTTCTCTTCATTTCCCCTCTCCGTACTGTGTTATCTATATCTGTATCCTTCTGCCCGCTGTCCCCTTTCTCACTTCACTTCAAGCCATTCACCCTTCCTTCACCCTTCACCCTTCACCCGTATCCATAACTGCATACAGTAACAGTACACCTTCTCCTTTCTTGCCATTACTTAACCCAACGACTCTTCTACTCTCCTCCTCTTCTCCGCATCACAAGGGGAAATAACCCTCAGATCACCACAACACCTTTGACCATCTTCTTTCTCTCAATCTAAATTCATTAAACCCATTAAATTCATTCTTTGTATTCTTTTCCATTTTACCCTTTCTTTACCTATTACCTAACTACTACCTGCTACCTACTACCTACTACCTACTACCTACTACCTACTACCTACTACCTACTACCTACTACCTACTACCTACTACCTACTACCTACTACCTACTACCTACTACCTACTACCTACCTACATTTCAGTCCCTCGTTTGTCTCTATCCATCTGCAATCCCTCGCATATTTGCCCCAAAAAAGAAAAAAGAAGTAAGCCTCACCTATTCTTCAATTCCACAAGCCTCGAAATCTTTGGATCCCGCAGTATCAGTGTCGCGGTGTATTTATCTGTGTCTGGATCTGGATCTGTCTGTATCTGCGTCTGCAATCCCCTTGTCGTGCTGCTTACCTGATTCATGCTGTAAAACGTCCAATGAGCTCATCGCTGACTTCGTGTACATAGGTAGGAGCTTCAGTCCCTTTGTATTTCTTCGCTGCACATCCATCCGTGCCTTCATTCGACACATAAGAAAACGCTCCCACCCTCGGGTCTTACTACTCACTCTTCAACATTTCTTCCTCAACAACCGCCAAACTGTCTTCCCCACTTCTTCTTCCTCGCACTGTCTCCTACGACGCGAGCTCAAATCCACCCCGTCCGAGTGGCCCGTATCAAACGATGAACGATCAAAAGGTTGGGAGAAGGCGGCGGTCGAGTAGTTTATTGTATCAGGAGCCTCCGGAGACGATAGAGCATATGAGCGACCAGGCAGCGCTGCCCAACTTGAACGCCAATTGGGTGAACGCAAAAGGTTAGAGACTCTTATTCTGGACACGGAGACGATGGATGGGAATACAACTCTTGGGGATATACAGGGGCCATGGGAGTGGACTGAGTATATTGGTTTTTGGATATGCTGACAACTTCATCTCGTATAGGTGCCTGGACGATACATTTTGTTCTGATTGCTTGCCTGAAGATCTTATTCGACATCATTCCCGGTGTCTCTCAAGAAACGTCCTGGACTTTAACGAATATTTCATACATGTTTGGTTCTTTTCTCATGTTCCACTGGGTTCGCGGAGTGCCATTCGAATTCAACGCAGGGGCTTACGACAATTTGAACATGTGGGAGCAAATCGATAATGGAGCTCAATACACGCCTGCAAAGAAATTTCTCTTGAGTGTTCCGATCGTTTTATTCCTTCTAAGCACACACTACACGCACTACGACCTCACTTACTTCACCATCAATTTTCTGGCTGTCCTTGGAGTTGTGATACCAAAATTACCCTATGTAAGTTGAGAATTGAGGATCTGATATCTGTTATATACTTCAATAGTCCAATGCTGATATCATTTCTCTAGAGCCATCGAACTAGGGTTGGCCTATTTTCTGGCGCACCAGAGGACAGATAACAGGTTCTAGCATTCATCATTGCATGGCGTTTTGTACGATATCTCGACGCTTTAAACTTTTCTTTTTCAAATGATCATGAGAACACAGATCGACCCAAGAGATTCCCCAAGAGCTGTATCTAGAAATATGGATGGAGTTACATTACAAGTCTTGGCTATTTTCCAGAAGTGTCTGTTTCGTTTCCATTGTTGAACTCATAAAAATGTTACAAAACTGTACTCATGGTAGGGCTATCGTCTTTCATTGGAACTTGAGGTCGCATCATATGAAGGAGCCAGGTTTTCACATTGTGCGGGTATATCGTTTTTTTTTCGTTGGGGCTTACTAGTCACTAGAGGGAGGTGGTTCAGCACCGAATATAGAGTTCTGGAGTTTATCAGAGAGGACTATGATGTACCATTTGCGGTCCACACTGCTTGTCCCGCCGAATATTGCTCCGATATAAAGTCTATATCCGTGATCGGATCGGCTGAACCGTTTTTCTCCAATATGTGTTTCGCCAATTGAAGCCATACCATAGAAAGGCCATCGCGGATGTCTATGTCATTCAGATCCTTATGAATACTATATAACTAATCGTTTCACTCGTTTCTCTTCGAATTTCCTTTCGTTCATTCTCATTCTTGCAGCTGTGCAACGTCATTCGTTTTTTTCAAAAACAATTCCTCACCACTTGGACTTGAATTTTTTCAGTCCCCCTTTCAATTCCAACACCTCTTCTTGATTGGTGTAGTATATTCATAATGCAGCTTTCGGTAACGAAAGTCTCGGCCATCCTGGCCTTTGCTGGAGTCTCCATCGCGGGTGGTATCCCCAATGGAGGCTCCGGATGGGAGGAGAGCTCGTCGGAGGGATGGGCGATGACCACTCCTTCTTACACCACACCTGCTGGCTCGTTCGCTACCGCGATTAATTCGTACTGGAACTCCAGCAGGGCTGCCACGACCATGTCTACATCGGCGGAGACTTCTTCGGTTTTGGAGACTTCTTCATCAGTCGCGGAGACGCCTTCGTCCGTGGAGGCATCTTCATCCGTGCAGACTTCTTCGTCTGTAGTGTCGACGAGTTTGACATCCATTTTGAGCTCTTTGTCGGCCAACAGCACTATGTCGACTGCCACAGAGGTTTCTTCCACCGCCACGGAGGTCTCTTCTTCGGCTACAGAGGCTTCTTCTTCAGTTACGGGGGTTTCTTCCACTGCTAGCCAGGCTTCTTCCACTGCCACCCCTAGCCAATCCAACAATGGTACTATGTCTACAGCTTCTGAGACTTCGTCCTCGGCTACAGAGGTTTCTTCCACTGCTACTGAGCTTTCTTCCACTGCTACTGAGCTTTCTTCTACGGCTACCCCTAGCCAGTCCAACAACGGTACTCTGTCTACATCTAGCGAGGCTTCATCTACAGCAACAGGATCTTCTTCTATCCTGACTTCCAGCAATGGCATCTCATCTACAGCTGCTTCCAGCCAGTTTAACAACAGCACTATGTCTACAGCTACTGAGGCTTCTTCCACTGGCAGCGTTGTTTCTACAACCTCGAACTCAGCAACTTTCACTCCAGTCCAGAACAGCACTCAGGCTGTTTCTTCATCCACGGATACAGCGACTACCTCTCAAGGCCAAAGCAGCACCGCTTCCGAGATCTCGAGCACTGCAAGTGTCACTCCATTCCAGAACAGCACCGCTTCCTCGACCTCAGAGACGGCCACTACCTCTCAAGGCCAGAGCAGTACTGCTTCTGAGGTCTCGAGCACTGCAAGTGTTACTCCGGGTCAGAACAGCACCATTTCTTCGTCTTCGAACTCAGCGACTACCTCTCAAGGCCAGAGCAGCACTGCTTCCGAGATCTCCAGCACAGCAAGTGTCATCTCCTCCAGTAATGGTACTATTTCTTCGTCCACACAGACAGCTACTTCTTCCCAAGGCCAAAGCACTACTGCTTCAGGGGCCTCGAACACAGCAAGTGTGACCCCATTCCAGAACAGCACCATTTCTTCGTCTACAAACTCAACAACTACCTCTCAAGGTCAAAGCAGCACCGCTTCCGAGGTTACAAACACAGCAAGTGAAAGCACTGGTTCTTCGTCCATGAGCTCAGCGACTAGTGTCTCTTCCGGCAATAGCACTATTTCTTCACCCATAAGCTCAGCGACTGGTGTCTCTTCCGGCAATGGCACTGTTTCTTCGTCTATGAGCTCAGCGACCGGTGTCTCTTCTGGAAATGGCACTGTTTCTACACCTATGAACACAGGAAGCTCGCAAGTCCAAAGCAGCACTGCTTCCCAGGGCTCGAACACAGCAAGTGTTACCCCATTCCAGAACAGCACTATTTCTTCGTCTACAAACTCAGCAACTACCTCTCAAGGTCAAAGCAGCACTGCTTCTGAGGCCACAAGCACAGGAACTATCGTCTTTTCTGGTAACGGTACTGTTTCTACACCCATGAACACAGCAAGTGAGAGCACCGTTTCTTCATCCATAAGCTCAGCGACTGGCGCCTCTTTCAGCAATGGTACTGTTTCCACACCAATGAACACAGCGACCTCCCAAGGCCAAAGCAGCACTGGTTCTGAGATTACAAACACAGCGAGCGGGTCCACTGTTTCTTCGCCTATGAACACAGCGTCTATCCCTCAAGGTCAAAACAGCACTGCTCCTGGGGTTTCAAGCACAATGACTGACAACACTGCTTCTGCACCAACAAATGGAGCGTCTACGGCCCAATTCAACAACAGCACTGCTTCAGGGGTCACAAACACAGCTGCTTCCAGCCAATTCTCCCACGGCACTGCTCCATTCGGCACTGGAAGCATGGCAACTGTCACCAAAGTCCTGGTCAGCACTGTTTCCGGGGTTAGATCTACAGCTACCACCACTGAGGTCAACAACATCCACCACACCGAGATCAATAACATCACCTCAGTTGTCGTTCAAACAGTGACTGCTTACAAGACCTATTGCCCTACACCAGTCACCAGCTTCATCAATGGCCACAACGTCACCGTCACCTCCAAGGGATGGGTCACCATCACCACTTGCCCAGCAGGAGGATGTGTCATCACCAACGTCATCGGACAAACTGCTTCCATGATCCCGGTCATTGCTACTCAAACTGGTTCTGGAAACAGCACCCGTGTTCCATTTGGCACTGGAGTCAGCTCCGTCCGCACGACAACCATCGCCGGACCATCCTCAAACGTCACACTTGTTATCAACGGTACCGGTCGAACCTCTACCCGCACCCGATACACTACCATCAGCAGTGTCTCCACCATGAGCCGCGTCTCTACCGTCACCCAAGGCTCTGCCACCGGCAAGGTCTCTTCCGTTAGCACAATCTCCACCGCAAACCGAGGATCTTCCACCAACAAAGCCTCTACTGGAAACCAAGCCTCAACCGGAAAGCAAGGCTCCACCTCCATGCAACTCTCCACCGGTGCCCAAGGCTCAGGCTCAGGCTCCACCATCATCAACCAAGGAACCACCATCATCGGTCAAGGCTTCACCGCCACCCGCTTCCGCACCAGCACCCGCGTAGCCAGCAGCAGCATCCAAGGCCAAAGCGTAGCCTCATCCCCCGCCCCATCTTCATACAACACCCCTCAGCAACCTCAACTCACCACTCAGCTCAGCACTTACTACGTTTGCCCCAACGGCCAGTGCACCAAGTATACCAAGACTGTTACTGCTAGCGCTACTTACTACGGAAACGGCACTGCTGTGACTGGTCCTGCTGGCGCTGGACAAACTGTTGTTGGTGGAACTGCTGTCAGCGGTGTCGCGGCTGGTTCGTCGGCTTTGGTTAACTCGGGTCTGACAAGTGTGGGAACTGCTGCGGGTGTTTTTGCTACTGTTACTCCTGTTCCGGGTCCGGCTGGAGGAAATGGTGCTCCGGGGGCTAATGGTGCCCCAGGTGTTAACGGTGCTCCAGGTGTTAACGGTGCTCCGGGAATTAACGGTGCCCCAGGAGTTAACGGTGCCCCAGGTGTTAACGGTGCTCCAGGTGCTAACGGTGCCCCAGGTGTTAACGGTGCTCCAGGTGCTAACGGCGCCCCAGGTGTTAACGGTGCTCCAGGTGTCAATGGTGCTCCAGGTGTCAATGGTACTCCAGGTGTCAACGGCGCCCCAGGGGTTAACGCTGGCAACCCTGCTGGATCCGGTTCCAACGCCAGTAACCCAGCAGGTGTTGCCTCCCCATCCGCAGGAGCTAATGCTGGCAACCCAGTCGTCTCTGGAGCAAACGGTGCCCAAGGTACCCAAGGTACTCAAGGTGCTCAAGATACTCAAGGTGCTCAGGGTGCTCAAGGTTCAAACGCAGGAGTTAGCGGAAACCCAGCCGGCGTTGCCTCGCCATCCACAGGAGCTGGTTCTAACCCAATCGGCTCCGGATCAAACCCAGCCGCCTCTGGATCAATTGGCAGCTCTCCATCCGTTGGCTCCGGCTCCGGTGCTGGATCAGCCTCCCCATCAGCAGGAGCCTCTAACCCAGCCTCCGACTCTAACGCTGGATCAGCCTCGCCATCCTCAGGTGCAGGTGCAGCATCCGGCGTCGCTGGCAGCAGCGCATCTCCATCTGGAGCTGCTGGTTCGTCGTCCAACAACCCAGCTGGAGCTGGCTCCAATAATGGAGGAGCAGCAGGATCTCCTGCCTCGGGCAGCAATGCTCCGGGATCAAATACCAATGGCAATAATCCTGCTAGCACCGCAGGCAATGTCGGTGGCACAGCTTCCAACGGACCGCTCCAGGGCGCTGCTAACAAGGCAAGCGTTAGCGTTGCTGCGTTGGCGGCCGTTATGGGGTTGGTTGTTGTTGCTTTGTAGGCGCATTGAGTGATTTGTTTTAAGCGCGAGGTAGAGGAGGAGGAAGTAATTAATACGGCGGGGTCGGATACGGGTCAAGAAAGAAAGAACAATCTTCTGGGAAGGAGTTCGGGTCGGGATTGGGAGTTGGCGTCTGGCGTGGAGGTCATGGAATGACATTACGTGAGATGATTGATGAACTTCGGCTCGTGAAAAGGGCAATACACTCGTTTCCGGTCAAGTGTGGGAAAAGGGAGTTTCTTTTTTCCTTCTGCTTCGAGGCTTGTATCTTTGTTGGGGAGGAGAGGGGGAAAAGTATGTGTGTATATTAAGTTTGGCTTAGATTGAGTTTTTGTGCCAGGCTTTTGGGATTGTATATAATAGACGGATGTTTAATTTTTAATTGAATCAAAGTTTCTATAATACTTAGCTCCGTAGGTATATTCTGCACTAATCAGGGGAGAACTGAGGAAAGAGCAAGATGAGGAACTCTCCATGAACATGCACTAAGGTTGCCCCACGTACCTTGCAGAACCCCGCTCCTTACCTTCGTTGGCAAGCAATCCCACTTATCGTTGTACATATATCATCTCTTGATAACACCCTCAGCGGGAATTTAATCTACGAAGCTGGCAGTAATTGCACAAGATCATTCATTCATCCATTCCGACATATCGCTCACTCCCCCGCTACCAAAACTACTGATCGAAAGCATGGCTCCATCAGCAACTCCAGCAGAGCTGTACAAAGACGAGCAAACGTCCACTTCCACTTCTAATACAAAGGAGAAGACGCCCCTAGAAGCTATCAGTCATGGTGGAATGGTTATGCCAGGTATATTTACTCGGTCTCTTCACTTTGTCTCCCAGATATGTTTAAGTTAAGGGATTGATTACATGTTGATGGATAGTCATTGGAGGGTTGGATACTAGAGGTAGTCTGTGCTATCGGAATCATATTTTTTTGAAAAGGAATTGAAGAATAGAGAGATGGAGCTTTTGTTTTACTCGGATGGATATTGCGGACAGATGTAGATATATGGAAGTCCATGTATGCTTTGTATCCAATCGGCGATCACGCGTATGAGTGTACTTGCTCATGTCCTACTCACTCTCATCCTCTTCATCTATTCTCTTGCCTCAGTCCTTCCTTTTCTTTCCACTCGTTTTCTTCCTCCATTCCTCCCCCACCACTATCCATCCAACCCATCCAACCCATCTTCCCCATCCAAACTAACCCACCACTAGGAATCCCCACCTTCACCTCACACACCCTCCACCGCCAACACATCCTCATCCACACGGCCGCCATCTTCCGGGACTTCGCCCGCCGCGGCTTCACCGAAGGCATGAGCGGGCACATCTCCGTCCGCGACCCGGAGTTTCCGTCTTATATCTGGATGAATCCACTCGGACGACATTTCGGTCTGATGACTGCGGGGGATTTGATTTGTTTGGATGTGGAGACGGGGAGGATTGTGGGGGGGAATAGGGTGAGTGGTTTCTTTTTGGGTACCTCGGTGGTTGTTTATAGATGAGGGATAGATGGTTTTGGTGGTTTTTGAGTACTGGCTAATTGTTGCGTAGTCGAGACCGGCGAATGCGGCGGGCTTTCAGATACATTCGGCGATTCATAAGGCCAGGGAGGATGGTAAGTTGGGGTTTTTTTTTTTGAAATAGTTGCTTGAGCAGAAACGTAAGATCCTTGTGGATATGTCTTTCGATATACGCCTGCAAGCAATATGTTATCTTCTGTCTTTTACCCTATCTTTTCCTACTCTGTTACACTATCATCACTTTTCCCCAGCCCTAAATTAATATTCAATCACCTATCCTCCTATCCAGCCACCCACCTACTCACACCCCCACCCCTAGTCCACGCCATCTGCCACGCGCACACCATCTCCGGCCGCGCCTGGTCCGTCTTCGGTCTCCCCCTCCAAATGCTCACCCAAGACATCTGCAACTTCCACCGCGCCCACTCAGTCTACACCTCCCACAACGGCATTGTATTCTCCTCCAGCGAAGGCGTCGCCATCGCGCAAGCTCTCGGTCCCACGAACAAAGGCGTAATCCTACAAAACCACGGGCTCCTCACCGTGGGGAGCACAGTCGACGAAGCGGGTTTCTTGTTCGGATTGATGGATCGCGGGTGCGAGATCCAGTTGAAAGCGGAAGCTGCGGCGGCGAATGGGCTGCAGAAGAAAATTATTGGGGAGCAGGAGGCAGAGTTTAATTTTAGGTGGGCGAGTGAGAAACATGCCTTGTATAGGGAGATGCAGCCGGATGTGGAGTTTGAGATGGAGGTGGCGGGGGAGGGGGTGCTGGAGAGAGGGGTGGAGGGGCAGAGGGTGGATCATGGGGTGGGGTTTGAGTGAGGGGGTGCAGGTGAAGGTGAGTATTTATTTGCAATGAGATAGAACAGATGGAAAATATCATCGGAATGATTGATATAAGATGAGGGTGAAAGATTCAGAGTAGATAGTCGTACCACTTGGTGAGATACAGAAGCTTTAAAAACTGATTTGTATCAAGACAGCGTTGTCTGTCATTTTAGCAAAGAGATATATTTATATGCATAAAACTCGGTGTACCCAACTTCTGTATTATAAATTGAAGCTTCTATATGAATGTTATGCTATTAATATAGATAGACCGACCGACCTGTAATATGTTGGTAAAACCAAAGAGAGCAACATCGTAACCTATCCGTCAGAAAACGAGCTAAATTTCAACCCATCCGTCAAAAAACCAGCTTTAAATCTCCGCAAACCACAAAACCACATCTCAGCTCATTCACGACCCTTCCTCCATCTCCTCCCTCCCCCTCTTACTCCCCACCCCAACCACCACCTCCTTCTCCCCACCAGCCATCTTATCCACAATCCTCTCCCCCCTCGGCCCCACCACCCCTCCCCCCCTCACAACCCACCCCTCCCTCCTCAACCTCTCCCACACCCTCCCCACCTCCCACCTCACCAACCACCCCGCCGCATTCGCATCCTCTCTACTATCATGTCCGATCACCGTCCCCTCCTTCACAACCTGGATATGTCTTCCCAAGTGCGTATGAACCAACATCTTCAGCCCGTTACGGTAGGGCAGCCCCGCTTTATGCGGGAACAGCAGCGCTGTGTCGATGATTGTCGGGTGGATGAAGCGCGTGGCGTTGAGGTCGTTTTCCAGGCCGTGGCCGATGATCGGGGTGCGTGGGGTTATGAGGGAGAAGAGGAGGGCGCGGGCGTGGGTGGGGGAGGGGACGATGTGCGGGGAGGTGGTTGATGGAGGAGGAGTGCTGGTGGAGAGGTGCGGGGTTGCGGATGTGATGTCTTTGGGCCAGATACCTGAGTAGCGGGAATTAAGATCCAGAATCTCACCCACAGGTCTCACAAGAATATCCAGCAGTTCCTCACCCTGCGGCCAAGTAGTTGCCGTCAACCTAATAAGTTCCAGCCCATGAACCGTATAGCCCATCTCCCCATCAATACAGATCGGCCGATCAAGACTTGCATTGCCATTTTCCGGCGTCTTTTCAAAATTCAAAACAGCGGCTAAACGCTTCACTTCAGTGACTTTGAAGACGTGGTGTTCGGCTGTGGTGCACCCGGGACTATCGCCGAGGTTTTGTTCGCAGCAGCGCCATTTTTTCTCACGCTTGGCTTTGGGGTCAAGAGTCGAGCGGTCTTTCCAGTAGGGTTTGCCGAAGTGGTAGGTGCATTGACCGCCGGAGGCAAGGGCGCCGTCTTCTTCGCGGCGGCCGGGGAATACTTGGAAGCGGGATTTGCAGCGGTCGCAGACTTCCCAGCCTTTGGAGGCTTCGATGCCGTTTTTGGCAGTTTCGATCTCTTTGGGTGTGGGGATGGTTGTGACGTATCCGTGTTTGGCGAGATCGTCAATAGGTGTGTATAGTCGTGGAAGAATGGAAATCTCCTGCTCTGTAGATAAACCTGTCTCGATTGGTTTGGGTGGTTCGGTGGGTTTAGCTGTGGGTGTGTCTGATATAGCGGCGGCCTCCACTGCCTTTTCTTTAGCTACCTCTTTGGCTCTTTCTTCTTTCCATTGCGCAACTGTCATTCTCTTGTAGGTCATGATCTTGTTCTTAATCACATTAGAGTAAATCGACGCTTGTTCACAAGCACTTTCTTCAGCATTCAGAGCTCTGGTGATCACTCCTTGCTCCGAGAGAACAAGTTCCTCCTCAGCATCATTCGCATCTTTGGCCAATTCCGTATTGAGCCGCTTGTACTGATCGTATAGAGCTTGCAACAGCTTCAACCTCACGTTATGAACAGCTGGTGCAGTTCTCCTGGCTCGAGGATTCAGCGGTTCTGATTTGAGAGGTGTTTTAACAGGAGCGGGTTTCTTAGCTTGAGGTGTAGCAGGTGATGCAGCGGGCTTCACTGAAGTACTATTATCTGCGCCTGAAGGTTTTGCTACTGCTGAAGTACCATTTTGCGATTTGCGACGTAATGGTGGAGGAGATATATCGCGCTGAAGAGCCGAAGGACGCTTTGCTATTGAAGCTGATGGTACTTTAACTACCTCGGGCTTTTGTGTGGTCGTCGGCTTTTGAATTGATGTTGATGGAGCTCCAGTCTTTAGTAAAGGACTCTCTTCCTGACCGCCAATCTTTTGACGTTTTCGTTGTCCATTCTGCTCGCCATCATCGGTATCAATCATTCGAGAAACATTCGATGTCGCCGTTGCATCTGCTATGAGTTGTTTGCTGCGGTCGTCATGTGAGAACATGCAACGAGGAATTAAACATTTTTCCCGGTTAGGACATGAAATTTGCGCGAAAAGGCCTTTTGCTGTAAACATTTTGTAAGATGGAGGAGGACAAGTGCGAGTGTCGACTAGAGGTGAATGGTGGTCAGATGATTAGGAAGTAGCTGGAAATCCGAGGACAGGTAGTTCGAAGGATTGATCTCAGTTGAAATAGAAACCAGCAACAGATCGAGCGAATTTTGAAGCTGAGATTTTGACCTTAAATCCTAACTCTCAGAAACGATTGAAAACTTCCACCATAAATGTGTGCACTCCGTCGTACATATCACGTGCGTGAATAATAGGAGTTTCAACCTTGGAAAGCTGAAGGCGATTGAAGGCGATTGAAAGCGAAGTATCCTAGAAATCAATTATTTCTTAGTCGGAATTATTCGAGAAGATGCGGCAGTCGGGTGAAAGGCTTATCCAGCTCTATTCTGCAGTATCCAGTATCAAGTCTTCCCTTGTAAGAACATCTTGGTACTGATGAAGTTGGATGGATACTGTAGCTTGTCCAATTGAAGAAATGGGCGCGGGCGCGGTACTGTAGGTCATTTTTAGGCTTGGCTTAGCGAGCACGCGCTAAAAGATGACAACGACAAGAAATCGAATTAAGCCTCTTTACACCGGGCGACCACATATAAATAGAATACAGTCCTGGTCTTATTTCTCCCCCTCTCTAACATCCATATCTATATTCACATCCATCACCAGCTATTCTAGCCTCCAGGTGTACAAATCGGCTGTTGCTAGTCCTCTCGATACTCTGGACTCATCGCGAATACGTCCACGCAGGAAGCTGGGTTAAAGCCAACTTAAATATCAACCATCTACGGAAGTATATCTACAAATATCCCATTTTTCTTACTCTTTCCAAGGATAGTCAGGCCCGCGGACGGCCTTATCCGGGATGGTGCCCACCCAGTTCTCTGGATTGTCAAGACTCGCGTTTGTCCCGCCAACGAACTTTGGTGTGTTCGGGTGGGCGAAGTAGGGGCTGTATTATGGATTAGCCATCGGCGCTCAGAACAATTTCAGGGAATAGTAATTCAGGTACTAGGGAAAAGTTTCTACTCACCGTGTGTCAAGGACCGCGCCAGTGGTCATATTCCAGTGATCAATGACAATACGGTCGGGAGCGACGCCAGAGTCAAGCCAGTCGTTAATCATGCCAAAGTAATCGGCGTGCCAGCCAACAGTGCCGTTGACATTGATATGAATGTCGATATGAGCCATGCCTGGGTAGACGAAGAGACGGTGGAAGTCTTGGGTGGCGTCAAGGCCGATCTCGTCAATAGTAGTTTGGTAGAGCTGGATGTTGAATCCCGGAGAGACGCTGGCGTCAGCCCAACCCTGGTAGTGCAGTATCTTCCCGCCCTTATTGCGGTACACCTTGAGGCCGTTAAAGTCAGCAGTGTATAAGTCCTCCATAGGGCCGAGAAGATAGGGGTCAGCGTCCCAGTGGTAGTCATCCAGGGTCCAGGACAGAGGTAGATCTTACTGGAAAGCAGCATTCTGGCAGAAGGAAGTGGCGAAATCTACACCGGCCTCGGTGGTCCACATTGGCCAGCTCCGCTCGGAGCCAGGGAGGTAACGGCCGACGATGAGCTAGTCGGAGAAAGAGTTGGGGGGGAAGTTGTACATGGCGCGGGCGGCGGTTACCTTGTCCATGTTTTCAAGACAACCCGAGACCCCGGCGGTGTTGTTGGAGCAGAGAATGGTGATGGGGTCCTAGTCACAATCATAGGAAATATCGATGAGACCGTCCACGACACCATCTTACGAATGCGAAAGCTGATGAGTATTATGCTGCGTACGTACCTCCCTATCCCCCTCCCCCCTATTTTCCCCTAACCCCCTCTTCCTCATCTCCCCCCTGTCCCCCCATATCTCCCCTTCCCCGACCCTCTCGCCTCCCGCTAACCCCCAAAAGCTACTTCTCCGGCGCCCTCTCCTCCATCTTCGCCTACCCCAACGGCACCCTTGGCGAAACCCTGATTCTAGGCAACGTGCTTAAGGGCGCGGTAGATGACTCCCTCGAGTACCCTGTCTTATTCAGGAAATACCAGGCGCATTTCCCCGAGTTCTTTTATGATGGGGCGGTGAGCCCGAATTCTACGAGGATTTTGACTGCTGCTGGACTGCCAGCTTGAGCGCGGTGAAGGGGAGGGGGATGTTGTGGTTTGATTAATTGTCAGTGTAGGGGATGGATGGAGCCTTTTATTGTATTAAAGCTCGAGGGATATATGCTCGGGGAGGGTGGTAGATATATCTCTGTGGTTGTTATGTCTTTATGATGATGATGTATGACGCTGTGGGTGTAAAGCTAGACGCATATGAGACTAATCCAATGAAGTATATTGAGTCATTCTTGATTAAGTAGTAGATCTGTGACCCGCCTTATTCCTTCCACCTTAAAAAAAAGGTCATATATCTGAAAGTACTCGAACTCCCAAGTATAAAACCGAATCTATCTTTTTGTGTACCTGCATACTTCTTCTATGAATCTGGCAGACTCAGTACATCGAGAGGGGTTATACTGCACGAGCTCATAGGACGAATATATTCTTAGAGAAATGTGATTGCTGGCTTCAGACTAGTTCTCACTACATTTCCTCTCGTGTTACTTTCAACTCGATCCCAAGTCGTAAGTAAATAAAGTCCCAATAAACCCAACCATATTGTACTGAAAAGGCTATCTGCTATTACCCCTTCCTATTTCCTCTCCACCCACCTCAACCCAACCTTCTCCGGACTCCTCATCTGCAAAAGCAACCCCATAACATTATCCTTCACAACCGCCATCACCCTCTCCTTCGCCTGCTCCACCGTCTCCCCTCCCTCCCTCACAATCTCCACCCGATGCCTCTTAAAAAGCGCCACCATAGCCCCCACAAACTCCACCTGGCTAAACTTCTTCCCCGGACACGGACGCACGCCATCCGACCAAGGAACATACGAGCCCTTTGGTGGGGTTCGCACATATTCGCGGTAGATGTCTGATACAGGGGGACTGTTCAGAGCTGCTGAGGTAGAGTCAGATTTTGGCTTGGAGAGAATCCACCGCTGGGGTCGCCATTCGAGACCATCTGATCCCCAATAGCGCGGATGCGAGTGCAAGGCGTTGGTATTTGGGATGATGCGAGTGTCAGGGGGGATGACAATTGTTTTGTTGTTGATGGTAAGCGACTTCGGAGCTTCGAATGTGGATTTGCAGATTCCTACGAGTGGGTTCCAAAGACGGACAGTTTCAAGCTAGGTTCTGTTAGATATTTCACATGTCTCTACCACCATTTTTGTAAAACCTAGGAAAGTGTAGAGAAGAGAATAGGGTAGGGACATACCATAATAGCGTAGCAACGATTCAACTTGGGATATATGACCTTGTAGTCCCAAGTCGATGGCATGTCATTCGTGATTACAGCATTGATTTCCTCAGAAATCCAATCCTGGACTTCGGGATGAGCTGCGAGAACATAGATGGCCCAGTTGAGAACAATGGCTGTAGTGTCGTGACCGGCAAAGTTGTACACAAACATGTTACCGTAAATTTCATCCTCTGTGAGACCCTGATAGTCATCTGCACCACCAGCGACCTTGACATCCGATGACGAGTGAGACATTTCCTTCGAGGCCCGTAACAGCGAGTTCGTAAATGTTGCGCTACGCGTCTTGCCCTGAGCAATGGCGGATCGTTCATCATTGAGCATTTCCGTCATGTAGTACCTGAAGTCCACGGTGGCTTGCCCAATCTGCTTCCAATTAGACGGCCAGGGTAATCTGAATTTGGAAAGGAACTTAGGGCCGAGCACGAGGATTAGGAGACAGTTCTCTAAGACCAACGCCAGTGAGTCTCGATAATTAAAAGTTCGTCCCGATTTGACTTGCTGGCCCGATTGTTTGAACGCATACGACTTCCCGAATCCCGCGCCGGACAAGACGTGCAGAGCAAAGGTACGTGTATCTTTACTTGTGCGAATGATAGGCCCTGGGAGAGATTTCCAGAATTGTAGCATCTCATCTGCTTGTCTTAGTGCTTCGATCCACACTAAACTATTGTTTTGATCGTTAAAAGGTGCACTGGTTATCTTGCGTTGGCGTTGCCAGTCTGCGCCTACAGCCTAGTGAATGGTCAGGTCTATTCTATGCAGATTGTGGTTTAGGCCAAGAATCACATACCGTCGAGATGTTAGGACCAAAAACCGCCAACACCGCTATCTCGTTTAGTAAATGATTCAAGTTGGAGGGTCTGTGATAAGTTACCAAGTAGATCTGGAGGTCGATCAAAATCCTCCCTTCGTTTGAATATGTCATTGACGGCCTCGGCATTGCAAACATATAGCCAATTGTGGCCGGCTGATACTTGAATGACTGCATCTCCAAGCTCCTCGTGCATACGGTATTTGTCTTTGAATTCCCAACCAGGACGACTATAGCGAGCAATATCGCAATCGCCGAATAGGAATCTTACAATGGGAAGTACAAATCCGGATACAAGAAGCCACTGTTTTCTGAGAGTCAGCAGGAAGATCTACGAGAGGGTTGAGGCTATGACGGGCTCAAGGGTGTCGAAACGGAAATCAAAGAAAACAATCATGATGCTCACCACAGGGTTATCGCCGCTGGCAATGAGAACTCTCACAGGAATTCCGATTTTCTGCGCAATCCTATAGTTGCGAACGAGGCAAACTGCATTCCAGAGAATAAAACTCAGACCGAGTAGAAAAGGCACGAAAAGCGTCAAGTTAGCCATGATGGTAGATGCCCAAGTCTACGTGCGGAAGGAAGGATAGTGTTTGCGAGAAAGTTACTACAGTCCGAGCATGTTTTGTTTTTCTGACCCTCTCTGTGGAATCTTATAGATGAGGACGACAGGGATGGGGTAGGAGGTGCAGTGAGGTGAAACCGAATTGAGCACATTCTGCGGCGGGTTGAGGCTATACGTGGAAATTCAAAGTTGGTACGATGTTGGTGCAATGGTGAATCGTGGTGATGGAAATCACCTGCCAGTCATATATCTCCCAGTGGCTCTACCCAATGCAGTCGCTGCGGCAGGCCGGCACAGGCGGATATCAACAAACGCCGCGAGATTAGCGGTCGGAAAGAGTTTAGCGCAGAAAGAATTATTGAGTTGTATATGGTTTGTGGCATTGTGCAAAGATTGCAGACACTGCATGGTGAATTTCATAGGACTCAGTCACTCCAGAGATGGGAGCAGCTGTACGGAAGTAAGCCTGTACCTACCCGGCAATTGGTACGAAAGGTATGCCTACACAGACGTGCCCATTGAATATGTGCCTACTGTATGGCGTCCAGCCCATTCAAAAATGGCACGGGAAGGGCAATCTCGTATGCACACCATGCTTGAGATTTCCGACTCTCAGTCTCAGTTCACACTCTGATCTTCTATTTCATACTTGTCGGGTGCATCTTCTTCTTTGAACATCATAAACAAAAACTCGTTTTCTATTCACGTTTCGGTTGCTATACAAAATCAAGCAACGGGTCTAAACCTCCCAATACCAGCGCTATCAACTCGTCATGTCTCAAGCCTCCGACCATGCTCCTGGCTCTTCCACCGAGAAGGCCGAACTGAGGCTGGAGACCGTAACTGAACTCGGCGGTATACCTGAAGTTCCCAGTCGGTATCTTCACGGGTGGAGACTTGGTGTCGTTATCACGTCACTTGCCTTGGGCATGTTCGTCGTTGCTTTAGACACGACAATTATCGGGATAGTTATCCCCGGGTTCATCTCGGACTTTTCGTGATTTAGATGACATGCCTTGGTTCGGAAGCGCCTACCTCTTGACGATCACTGCATTTCAACCCTCCTTTGGCACTCTATACCAATTCTTCAATGCAAAATATGTCTATATTGCGTCGATAGTCATCTTTGAAGGTATGCAGCTGTGTTGATTTACAAAATTACATGCTGATTCGGAATAGTTGGATCGATTCTATGTGCCTCGTCTCCAACCTCGTCGGTGTTCATTTTAGGTCGCGCTATATCCGGCTTGGGCGCAGTAGGTATATACCAAGGAGCTTTAGGCATAGTTGGGTATACTGTTGTTCTTGGGAAAAGACCGTTGCACTTTGGAATCGTTGTTAGTTCGTTCGCCATCAGTGCTTGCGTTGGTCCTATCCTCCACGTCTATTGGCGTTGGTGCTTCTGGATGTTAGTATACCCGTTTTCATGGTTTGGTACTCACTTAGAGTTCGACCTGCTCCCCCATTCCATCTTCTGATTTTGATTATGTTAGAAATGTACCGATAGGCGCTGTTGTCTTGATAGTCGCGAGTATTGTCTTGGATCTCAAGAACGCGAACTCCTACAATGCTGCGCTACCACTCAAAGAGAAGATGAAGTATGTTGCTGGTACAGGAACCGTTGTATTCATGGGAGCGACTACCTGTTTGCCGTTAGCCCTTCAATGGGGTGGCCAAACTCTACCGTGGCACTCATCCAAGATAATCGGCTTACTTGTCAGTTTTGGCACCTTGACCATAGCCTTCGGGATCATACAGTGGAAGAGAGGAGACCATGCTATCATCCCGCTGCGAGTTATCTATTCATCGAAGAACGGTTTTCATGGTTATCTGTCTATTATTCTCCACTGTGGTTGCGATAACAGTGGTGAGAATCCAAACCTCGGCTTACATCAGGAACTTGTCTTGTTCGATTACTGACGAAGTTCTAGTTAACGTATAATATCCCCATATATTTTCAATCTGTTACAGGGTTCTCTGCTAGGCCAAGTGGTATCAAATTCATTGCATTGATAGTACCGCAAACTATCTGCTTACTCCTCGTCGGGGCTCTTGCAACTAAATGGGGATATTATGTAAGTACCGTACCAAACTCACATTCACAGCGCAGGAATCTAATTTATATGGCAGGCTCCGTACATCATAGCGGGGAGTATCATTTGTACTATCGGATACAGTTTATTAACAACGACTGGGTTGGGAACTTCTACAGTGAACTGGGCAGCTTCTCAAGTCATCATAGGCATAAGGTTTGGAGGAATGTTGCAGTTACCTTATACAGCACTTCAGTAAGTAACTCCCACTTTCCAAATGACTGAGCGGAAGCTTTTACTGACTGTGCATAGTGAGAACGATCTTCCAACAGGCAATGGTAAGTAACATGGGGTCAATCAGCTGTCATTCTCAAGCGCTAATCTTCACAGCTATCGCGGTGTTTTCTTCACAGCTTGGAGGGTAAGGATATAACATCTCCATTAGTCTTCAACCCTCGCTGATCTAACTTCTAATAGTGCTGTCGGGCTCGCCATAGGACAAGTCTTACTTGTCACAAATCTGCAGAATGACATCCCTCGTCTAGTCCCTACAACCTCTCCCGAGGCTGTAATACAAGCTGGTGCTTCCGATCTATACCTGCCTACAGCGGAGACAATACATGGAATAGCGATAAGTGCAGTGCGCTCAGTGCTCATTCTCGCGCTCGTCGCTTCTGCACTGTGTATTCCATTTAGTGTTTGGATTGAAAATCTAAATGTTCATGTTGTTGCAAAGCAGCGAAAAGAGCAAGCTTCATGAAGAAATCACTGGCACTCACACAATGTTACCTGTCTTAGGAAGTTAGGAGGCAAAACTTCTGGAATTTCGAGAACAAACAATGGTTATGAATATAATTATGATTTCAGCAGGATAATAAGGCGTTTGTCAATGGAGGCGCGCAGACTCGTGTGGGGAGCACGACTATGTATGTAATTTCTCACAACTTGAAATATTTCAACTGTTACGGGTATTTTCATATACAACTATCACTCGCCATTCCACGTATTGAACTCTGCCACCCCATCTTCATCTTCAACTATGCCTTCGCAACACGCTCCCATCGATGCCATTCGCTGTTCATGGGCGTGATGACATGCAAGAGCATTGAGCGTTCGAATCCTCAATTGATAATCTCATTCCGCCGCTGTCTGGGAGGATTAAGGCGAGGTTGGTTGGGAGAAGCTGCTTCAGTGACACCGAGCACAACTACTGCAATGGACTTCGTGTAGCCTCATCCATCGCCTAGCCTATCGCTACCATTCACTTGCTGCTTTGTCTTGCGCAGTTTCTCCCATCCGAGACCTCTACGACTCGTCGATTGAGGCTTCGAGAGGATTGTCCATAGATCGAGCGACTCTAACCAAAGAAAATGTAAGGTTGCTCCTGTTATGCCGGCGATTGAGTAAACAGATGGAACGTCAAGATCTAGAGCTGATGCAGTAAACCCCCAACGACCATTTACCTAATTGACTCCTGCAACGACGTCCTTTAAACAATAGTCACGAGCCCGTATACTGCATTAAGTTCGGGATGTCATCGGAAAAGGTTTACTAGCGGCGTCGAACATGGTGGGACTTCGTGGGAGAAATGAGAGCAACTCCCGCATTCGAACATGTCTGCAGGGCGATGTGATAAGAGAAACTGATATTCACCATAGGGCACTACCAAAGTCCTCCCGAGATTTAAGGTTAAGGTTAGTTACCGGTTACCAAGACTCTTTTCCTTATCTCTTGTCCTGATGCGGTCCGTTTTGGTGAAAAAGGTCCCCGCCGTCCCCCACCTTGCAGGTTACGTAGTGATAGATAGATAGAGAGCTGAGGGCTGTTGGTGGGACAGTTCCGCGCGGATAAGAGCAAGAATTTTCCCTTCCCCTCTCTTGTGTTCTTTCTCCTTCTCTTTTTCTCTCTTCTCTCTCTTCTACCATTTCTACCTTTTCTACGCTTCTCACAACTTATTCTTCACGTACTTCGTACCAATTCCGAGTCGATCGTTCCCAGTGTGCTGGAATCCAGGGCACAGGCTGCGCATTCCCTGAAACTGCATTTCCAGGCTGCAGCTTATTTTGGTTCCATCCCCTGACACACCAACACCCTGTAGTTGCTCCCACTAAAGCACGCGTCATTGATTCTCTTTGAGTCAGAAAGCCCGAGCACGCGACAGTGCGAAGGCTTATTGTTAGTGGTTTGAAAGGGTCTCTCGGGACTCTTTCTTCCACTAACATACTTACCAACACCTTCGCATTGTTACCTTTCTCCTTTGCTTCTTTGGACCGGGTATTCTTCAGCAACGAAGATATGGATTACACCGGTACCAGCCGTGAAGCACAACATCTTGTTGTGATTGTTCACGGGTAAGTGGGACATTTGGCGCTGTTGACCTCCCTGCCTCTACCCAGCTCCAACTCCAACGCTGACTTTATCTTGCCCTGCGCAGACTATGGGGCAACCCAAACCATCTGGAAACAGTGGCGAAATCATTACGAGCAAAGCATCCAGAAGAAAGTCTTCATATTCTGGTCGCCAAGCGCAACAGCGGTAGTTTTACATACGATGGGATTGAACTTGGTGGCGAACGAGTGACGGCTGAGATCGAGGAGGAGATTGAGAAGCTTGCGAGAGATGGACAACAAATCACCAGACTCTCAGTTGTTGGATATTCTCTAGGTGGTCTTGTTGCACGTTACTCTGTTGGCTTACTTGAAAGTAAAGGTTTCTTCGAAAAGATCAAGCCAGTGGTATGTTGGTTCTGTAACTGTTACAGGGAGACAGCGAATACTAACTGTGAACGCGCAGAACTTCACGACTTTTGCTACTCCTCATTTAGGAGTCAGGACTCCGCTGAGGGGATGGCACAATCATATTTGGAATGTCCTAGGAGCTCGAACATTATCTACATCTGGCCGACAATTGTTTACGATTGATAAATTCAGGGATACGGGGCGACCACTATTGGAAATACTCGCGGATCCCGAATCGATCTTCTTGAAAGGGCTCGCAAAATTCGAACGAAGGACATTGTATGCAAATATCGTCAACGATCGAAGCACCGTCTACTATACCGCCGGCATCTCTAGCACCGACCCATTCGTGAATCTGGATAAAATCAAGATTAACTACCTGAAAGGCTACGAAGATGTCATTCTTGACCCCAAAAGCCCCGTCTCCCCTCTCGACAAAACTACAGACTCAAGCATCAGCACACGGTTCATGACAGGCACCCAGAAAACCTTTGGCAACCTCCCTCTCATCCTGGCAATGGTATTCTTCATCCCCTTTGGTGTCGTCGCCTTCCTCGTCAACTCCGCCATCCAATCCCTCCGCAGCAAACGCCGCATCCGTCTCTACGAACAAGGTCTCGCCGGCATCCAGCCCCAAAACTACCGCGTCCCACTCCTCATAACCGGTATGCGCGAAGCCGTCGAAGATGTCTACGAGAACCTGAACTCTGCCCAAAGCAACGAATACCTCAACGACATGACTCCTGAATCCTCCGACGCCGAAGACGGACCCAGTTCCATCCGCCATGAACGCACGAAATCCTTCCACTCCGAAGCCGTGACTGATCCAGAAAAACCCGATACTTCTTCGCATCTAGGTCCTACTTTGGCTTTGGCTCCTTATCAGTTCAAAATGATCCAGGCGTTGGATGATGTGGGATTCCGTAAATATCCCGTCTTTATCCATAAGGTTATGCACAGCCATGCAGCGATCATCGTGCGAGTTAACAGATCGAGTTTCGATGAGGGTAGAATCGTTCTGAAACATTGGCTCGATGAGGAGTTTATTCTGTGAGTTTCGAGAAGGTGATCAAATTAGCGAGCGAGCGAGCAAGTGCTTTTCTAGGTCTTCTTTCTTTCGGCGTGGGTTTTCTTCAATTGCATGGATGGCGAGGATTTCTTGCAGCGGTGGCGTTACTAGATGATTTGCTTTTAGAGTGCGGGAGATGGAGATGGATATTGCATTGCTTTGCTTGTGTGGAGATTTTTAGACTAGATACCAAGATTCGCAGAAATATATACATATCAATCAACAAATCTACGCACTATTCTATTTGGCTTATATTGTTCTGTGAAAAGGAATTTACTGTATTCCAGTAGCTTGAGAGATCTGGATGGAAAGTTTACAGCGTTCTGTGGCGGTTTTGCTAAACCTGCTGAATCAATGCTTTTGATACTGGCGACAGTAAGTTAAGCAAACCGAAAAAAAACCCTGAGCATCTATTCTCTCATATCCCCCTACCAGTCTGTTCACTATTCACCTTTCAATCTCACTTATTTACCACAATACTGTATGCTCTTTCATCTTCTCCATTTCATTAACTAATTATATCCATCCATCCCAATATTCTCCACTATGCTATGCTATGCTATGCTAATGCTATGCTAATGCCACCAGGTATCTTAACTATCTATATGTGTCATGCCATATGTTCCCAAACTCCTCGCTCCCAAACAAATGCAAACACAATCGTCATCTCTCATCAACATCGTCAAGATTTTATGCAACGCACCCAACCCATCAATTATCCTCCCAGCACCAACCACCCCCTAAGCGCTCGGACTAAACTTACTCATCTTCCTCACCTTCGCCCCATACAAAAAGAACAGAATCGGCGCCGGCACCATCGCAAGACACAAGAACCCCAAGAGACTAGTTGCCCATGCAACACCCAACCCGTTATACATATACTGCGCGAAAAGCGGGAAGCCCGCTCCGGCGAAACTCCGCAGGAAGGTATTTGCCGCAAGGGCCGAATTCGCATGCCACATGTAGACATCGATGATATAATTCAGCCCCTGCAAGAAGATCATAAGAATCCCCCAGCCGATAAACACACCCGAGATAACTTGCGGCACCCAAGAAATGTTTGGATCGGACGTCCAGGCAAACCAGAAGAGTCCAATGGGGAGGATCACGCTGCCGAGAATCATAGGGGGGAGACGTTCTTCGGGGATGACGCGGCCGTGTTTTTGGAGTTTGCGAGCGAAGCGCGTGCGCGTGACGTACGAGATGGTCAGGGCGCCGAGGACGACGCCGATGAGGATGCCGATGAAGGGGAGGGCGGCGGGGCCGGCGGCCCAACCGCGGTGTTGTTGGAAGGAGATGGGGTAGGCTTCGAAGAAGAGGTAGAGGATGCCGTAGATGAGCATCATGTAGATGGTGATGAGGAGGAGGATGGGTTCGCGGGCGAGCATGATGAAGGGGCGGAGGAGGTAGGTTTGGAGGATGGTGTGGAAGTCGAGTTGGAGCTGAGGGGGGAGAGGGGTGTTAGTATTGTGTGGGGTTATGGGAGGGTGGGAGTGAGGAACTTACTTCATCGGCTTTGCTGTGGATAGCCCAGTTCTTGGTTTCGAATCGAAGTCTCGCAGCACGGTTCTGCAGGATCTTGGGATGAGATGTTTCGGGGACGAGGAAAAGACCGATGGTTCCGAAGAAAGCTGCCAAGATCAAAGTAATCCACGCAGTCCATCTCCAACCCAGATCCGATGTTACGATGAAACTACCACCGATAGGTCCCGCAATCTGCAAACATGTCAGCCACACATTCTCTATCCTAAATGCCAGGAATACAACTTACAGGTCCAATAAAAGTTGCAGCAGCGAAAACACAAACCGCCACACCTCTCTCGACCGGCCCAAAGAAATCTGCCAATGCACCACCCACAATAGCCAACGGCGCGCTAGCAAAACATCCACCTAGGAACCGACAGATCATAATCGTGTAGAAGTTCTGCGCAACCGCGACCGGGATCTGGAAGATGGCGAAGCAGGCGTAGCCGAAGAAGAGGGGTAGTTTTCTACCGAAAAGCTCAGAGCCTGGACCCCATACCTATTGTATACTATGTTAGCAAAAGAAGGTTATACAATATGAAGATACACATACCAAAGGTCCCACCCCAAACCCAAGAACAAACAGCGACGTCCCCAGCACACCTACTTCCTCCGACACACCATATACTTCAGCAACCACCACAGTCGCGGTACTGAAAACACTGGACGCGAACGTGACGCAGAAAGTCATGAGACCCATGACCACGGTGACGAGCCACTTCTTGCTTGTGGGCCAGTTCATGGGGTTCTCGGGATCATCTGGTCCGTCCCATGTTACTAGATTGGGGTCTTGTTCCTGCTCCATCTTTTCTCTCCGCACCTCCTCGTCTCTTTTCTGCTGTTCTTCAGCGGCCTCCACATCGTCTTTTGCTAGGGTGGTTGACTGACTAGCGCCGAGGGCCTCTCCGTGGAGAGAGTCTTGCCCGGGAAAAGGCTCCGAGTCGATACTTTCGTTGTCTTTGTGAGAGTTCGCCATGTTTGGCGATGTAGGGAGTCTGTCGGATTGGCTAAGGTCTAGATGTGTAGCGACCTGATGGTGACCTTCAATATCAATCCTGGTCCTATCCGAATCGTGGGAATTTCTCTCTTGCATATCGAGGGACTGATTGCGGCGGGGGTTTTAGTATTTATATGTGCTCCGACGCCTGTCGAAATATTGCGGGTCTCTTCGTCGGTAACACCAGGTGTGGAGATGGGTATGGGTACGCGGCGGTGTCAGGGTGTTGAGGAACACTTTCTTATCGCGGAATTTGAAGCTAGGAAAGTGGGTACATGTGTTTATTCAAACTTGATGCAGCGGAACACAATTGGCCTGAGACTTGGCAGCTTGTGAGGATGAGGAACGCGATATTGGAATATTTATATACATATACTTATACATAAATGACGAACATTTTGAAGAAGGAGATTACAAACATCTTGCTTGTTTCCATTCTCCGTAAGACTTAAGTCCATGTCAATGGGGGTAAACAATGGAGAAGAAAGGAGATGCTTTGAAATCTAGAGTGCTTCTCTGTGTAGACTATCGAGCAAAGGAGCAGAACATCGAACATTCGACCCACAGAATAGTGACAGCGGGTATTAGAACATGGAACGAGATGTCGCGGTAAAGGAAAAGAAGAGTAATCGAAAAGTCCGAGCCGTAGGCATTAATTCCCACTTGACGGAATTTTAGCTTAGTTTTACATGCTCGACTCGGAATGTCTAGCACTCTAAAGGTTGGACCTTGATGGCGCTTGGTGACGGTGGATCCATTCCACCATCGGCGACGTGCCGACATCCGTGCAGGCGATCTTATAATGCTTGAATTTTCTAGAAGGACCCCTTAAGACCTCGGGCCGGCGGGGTTAACAAAGAGCGAGATGGGTAATGCTCGTATGCAGCATACGTATACCTCGTACAGAGTATGCTACGAAGGATAATAGAAAGTGTAAAAGGAAAAAATGTATTTGTGATCAGCAACCGAGGCCGATTATCTGATGAACTTATCTGATGACAGTTGCTTGAAAAGGCGGAAAAGCCAAGACCTTAAGTCCGTGGGTTTTAGCGACCGCTTAGAAACGCTCGCACCGGTCGGTGCAGTATCTTGGTACTATAATATAAGTTGAGATGAAATAATACAGCGGTGGGGAATAGACGAGATGAGACAGGATTCGGTCGCTCCGCAAAATTACTCGCACCCGGCCACACCAATGCTCACCTCTCTTTGGTACTGCACGGAGTATGTTTCTTCACTTTGGACTGTGGACTCCGAGTCTGGAGAGTGCTGCCTACGAGAAAAGGGATCGCCAATCTCCATGGTGGGTATATGGTTCGCGTTGTCTCGGCTCAAAGGTTTCGCCGGCCACCAATCGGTACCTTTCGTCGGCACATCGCAACGGAGATACTATAGCGGAAATCAGCGAAGTAAGCAGAAAAGACCGAAGATATCTGCGTGCCATCTGGCTACAAGTCGTTATGTCCACGGAGTTTCGTTGGGTTGGGCCTGCAAGGTGAGATGATTATTTCGTAGTGATGATTTCAGATGATGTTTTGAGTGTGAATTCCCCACTAAACGCTAGGATATGCCGTCTTCTCTGTTTTTACGGCCGTATATCCGCATGAATCCTCCTCCACCTTGACATCATCTCCGGTTTCTAGCCTCTGAAAATTTGTACCTTCGTAGACTTTTCTCAAATATAGAAGAACTTGATATCCACCCGACCATATGGGACGATTGAGTCGGAATATGAACTGGCCCAAGCATCGAGCACTGTTGGCTAGTTCGTTATGCACTACGAATCCACGACAGGGGTCCATATGTGCCGAATCCTCGGGAGGTGCAGCAGTTCCAGCCGTACTGGGGAGTAGCGTTCTCGCGTTTCAACAACGCCCAAACCCCTTTGCCGACAGGGCTGCATACCCAGAGACGTAGCGATTGCCAGTGGACAACTGCGGGCTTCGGAGTTGCAGAGATAATGTTCGGGACCGAAGTTTTGGTACACACGCGCAGATCGCCTGTCACTTAAGGTATTCCACACGGTTAGGCAGAAGGAATGCCAATGCCGTCTGCATCCAGAAAGCTTTAGAAGGTCGACTCCTCGGTTTCGATCAAAGCTCGTGTAATCGTTCGCCTTCTCAACGATACATGGGCTTCATCTTTGGTAACAAGAATGCTCTGAGTATGCGTTGCATAAGGAAAGTCAATATCTAAATACATCATTGGATGCTGGAAAGGCCAGACAGTAAGTACAAGACAGCTTAGAAGTGATGTCTGCGCCCAGATGGTACACAGAAGGCAGATAGAAAGCTTGAGGTGAGAGGGTCCAACCTCTGGCTCTTCCGATTTCTCAGATACTCTTGGGAGACAACGACCAAAGTTCGATATAGCCTATAGCATCGCTTGATCGGCAGACAATTGTTCGATGCTTCATCCACCACTTCTTGGAAGCTGCATGGAAAACCAGAATGGTAAATGGCTCTCGGGACATTATTCATGCCGTGGCATGTCGAGCTGAACTTTTCTCGTTGTAGCACGATGATTGGATGAATCTCTGTTGGAAAGAAGCCCCGATCACCAATACCGGCTTTTCCAGCGTCCATCTCTCAGCCTCCTCTGCACGACCCGGGAGCTCTTGTGCATTCGCAGCCAGTGCGATTCCTTGTGTAGGGTTACTTCGACGGTCTTTCGGGTTAAAGTCGCGGAAGGTTTGCTCAACCACCGAGATTGAGATGTATGGTGCGAAGAACAATACAAAGAGTAAGTCGTACAAGTCAATTTTAGAAACTTCCCTGTTGCTGATGAATATGACAAAGATCTTCAAGCATCAGAACTGCATCTTGCATGCGGCGAGATATACGAGAGGTTCCGTTGGCATGCTATGACCATCAGTCTTCGGACACACCGCACGAAGATGTCTACTTAATCTTGCGATCCCAGAGAATAGGTCGGCCCTGGTCATGATGCGGGTTTGCCGATGCCTGTCATAATCGATAACTTGGCTGGGACATGCACGAAACCTCAATAGGAAAAACTATGCGGTTGGATGAGGTCTGCCTCCTAGAGTTCCGGAGTTCGATTGCAGTCTGGGCTTCGAAAAACACGTTGGTGGTCATTTTGAGTTATCTTCGTCTTGACACTTCGGTACTCTTTGCGACGGCCGGTTTTGATTGAGTTTTTTTTGGGGGATACTAAGAGGATTACCTGATGTTCATGAAAAATACCAGGTCGGAGTGTTTCCAGGAAAAGATAATGGGCAATTCGAACTTTCCTTTCATAACTTTCGTCCAGGCTCTCCGGCGTAGAATTAACAGGCCGACAACAATACCCCACAAGATAGTTGAATAATGAAAACATTATAATTTGCTGGATCAACCGGAATATTCATTTGATATAATAATCAGCAACAAGATATTGTCCCAAATCGGCCTGTTTTTCTTCCCCGGAGAGCCTGGCGCCTCAGGAAAAAACATTGGCCTGGCACCTAGACGGCAATGCCTGAGTAACAAACACTTAAAATGAATTAGGTAGAAAAACAAAACCCTTCTCCCCTTTATAAATTGAGAATGGATCAACCCTCCCATTCTTCTTTCCTTGTTTTCTTCGCCCACACTGCCCCCACACGGTGAAGGAAAGTAGTTCGACAAGGAAGTGGCGTCTTACCCCAACAGCGTTTGGCCCCCGCTATAGGGCTGCATACAAGATGACGCCAATGTCAAGACTGGGGTTGCACCTACCGTAGTATTTGTCCTTCACCGATCATAATAAGCACAGCTACAACACCGAAGCAGTGCTGGCCCTATTATTATCCCCGAAAGTTCCATGCATGGGAGTTTCAGCCCCCAATGGAAGATGGAAGGTGTCGGTGAACTAGGGGAGGTTGAAATTTTTCGCAAGTGCGGGTGAGATGGTATTAGTATGATACTGTTCTCGATCTTTTCTTTTTGCGGATCCAGCTGATGACATACTTTACGCTCGTCTCTGATATATTTTTTCTTCGTCCCCTTTTTTGCGCTGCTGAAACGCAGGGTTGTGGGGTCTTTACGCAAGAGGGGAGGCGACCAGAATGTCATTCTCGATATTATCGAGAGGCTCTGCAGGCTGCGGGCAATGGTACGTGCAGATTGCACCAAGGACCGGGGAACAACGGGGCAGATTGGCTGTGATGCGGCTGAAGACGGGTGGGAAAGTTGACATGGACATGTGAGTCTCTTTCTTGCAGCATACCCACGTAGCCTGCTCCGAGTCACAGAAATCTGGTTTGTTGCATTGATGATGATGGTGATGGTGATGGTGGTGATGATGGATACGAGGATCTAGCAGCGACAGCAAGATCCAAGACCACCTCGTGACTTTCTTATTCATGTATGTAAATATTCTTCACAGAATGAGTGGACTAACAACGCGCTAAGTCAACGAAAAGTCTTGCAGAACCCTCCCAATGGGTCAAGCAAAGAACTCACACTCGATCACCGATCTTCAATCACCACCAGAAATTCCTTTGCTTACTTCATCGATCAGTTCTACCTACTTTTGACAGCGATGATCATGAGGTTCTTGATACTGAAATATGGCCAGGATTTTGTGCACTTTGCACGCCAGCCTAAATTTCGAGATCGTCCAAACATGTCTTGTGGTCGCCTGGAATCTTTGTTTGGTGTTGGATGGTTTCTAGAATGGCCACAAGGTCGACGCCCTCTTAATTCCACATGGCCATGGTCTGGGGTAAAGCTATCAATCGTTGTGCTATGGGGAGTTTGCTGGATGTTCTATATGCGACACAACCATTCGCAGCGATCCGGGGCACTGCAGCATCGCCCGCAAGTCTCGACCTGGACACCTCTTCCAGAAATGTATGATTCGTCTTCAAACCATGTATCACTCGGTAAGCGGCCCTCTTTCCTTCAAAAATTCAGCCCACAGTAGACCAGATATTGTTGTTGGGCAGTGCTGTGGTTTGCAAAGGTGAACTCGGAGCCTCGAGCACGACGAGATTCCAAATGAGGATCTGCGATTTTCCTTTCGAATAGAAATCAATCCAAGGATACATTGTACTGCCACCAAAGAATGTTAGAGTGTCGAATACTCTGCAGGTGGTACCATGGCCGGGTCTACACCAAGCAGCAATTGATTGCCTATGTTGGTTGTGTTGATCGTACATATCAGGCTATGGAAAGGTTCGATTAGCCTAGTTCACCCGCGTATCCACGACGAGTTTGGATACTGAGGAGAGTGATTGGCATCTATTTTATAGTCCTGAGGCAGACACAATTACCATTACACGGCGGCATGGGCAGTGAATTGGACGCCGAGATCATAAAGTTTTCTGTTGTTCTGTTGTTGCTGCTGACTGGTACATGGTACAACCCACTTTCTGACATTTATTTTAAACCAGATGCAGCAGCAGCAGCAATCTCAGCAACCACGTCAATACCAACGATCAAGCAAGAACCACGCGACGGCGATTTATTTGTCTTCG
The DNA here is from genome assembly GCA_002946385.1 of Rutstroemia sp. NJR-2017a WRK4. Taxonomy (NCBI): domain Eukaryota; kingdom Fungi; phylum Ascomycota; class Leotiomycetes; order Helotiales; family Rutstroemiaceae; genus Rutstroemia; species Rutstroemia sp. NJR-2017a WRK4. The sequence continues at coordinate 54,360 of NJPR01000080.1, forward strand.
GTCAGTATCAGAACGGGAACCAGCTTCGACGCCCGAATGAGTCTGACTGGCCTACATTCACCGAAAACCTCACGGGCTCGAGTAAGACGAGGACAACTACAAGGGTTCAGGTCAATAGAGGGGCAGACCAAGCCATATCTCAGGCTATTCCACCAACAATTCGGGCAAATCAGCTTGCGACATTTCCAAGGCACACCTCACGATCCATGCAGGCAGCACCGGTGTCTAAGCCGCCGTCCCAACTTGGTGAGTCACAATCTATTCATGGCAACCCAAACTGCAACCTTGCACCTTGGAAACATGTGACTGACGAATGATTTCCGTGTCACCATAGTCGTCATGTCCGGTACACGCCCATCCAACTCCCCAGTCCTAGAGGCGGCCACTCAAGGCTCCTACGACCAGAAATCGACTTTATATTGTGGGAGACGTGGGAGACTAGCCGGAAGCAACGCCAAAATCGATGCGCACACTAATAAGGTAGTCGAAATAAAACCGAGTCATACCTTTGATTCTCGTTTAAATCCTTCAAATGCATGCGTCGATCTCCGACTTTCACCTCAGCGCATTATAACAAGAGATGTTGTCCCAGCTGAGAAAAGCGAAAATGGATTATTAAGGCACCAGCCACACGAGGCGGAGCATCAAAGTTTGACCGAAGCTTCAGGCACCAATTTGCATTTGCACTACAACAATCATACACACCCTCAGCATAATCGCAGCATTCTCGAAAGTGGCAATTACCATCCATTCGCGCAACATTACGCAGACCCTTTCGATCCAGCGACTACAAATTTCTATCAAAACTACGACCGTGCCCCATTTACCGTAAATATGAGTTTGAGCTACGAGTCGAGATCATTTATGACAGACACGCAATACCCATTGCAGATGGCTCACGAACCGCAAGAAACAGATGAATTCAAGCACGATGAACCTCGATATCCTAGTCCACCACCACCGCTCTCCGAGAATCCATACACCGCACAACCTATGACAGCGCCAGAAGAACATCCGATAATTGAGCCCCAGATGGAACTTCCAGAGATTCCGAAAGACGAAGAAGACGCGCCATCACCTGGTCGATCGAAGCCGGTTCCAAAACCTGATCGCGAAGTAACTAAGGATGCGAATGGACGATTCTATTGCGCTTGGCCAGGATGTACCGAGGAAGTTAGAGATTTCGGCAGAAAATGCGAGTGGAGGTAAGTCCACCCACCTTATTCACTCGAAACACATTACTAATTCATTCTACCACAGTAAACACATGGACAAGCACGATCGACCTTATAGATGCAAGGAAGCTGGGTGCGAGAAGCTTCCTGGTTTTACATACTCGGGGGGCCTCCTTCGACACGAAAGAGAAGTCCACGGGAAGCATGGTGGTCCCAAAAAGCAGCTCAACTGCCCTCATCCAAACTGCAAGCGTCATACAGGAAAAGGATTTTCGCGGCAGGAGAATTTAAATGAGCATCTACGTCGCGTGCATACGGATGGCGGTATCACTCAGGTCGCTGTCGAGGAAGCTGAAGAGGACCCTACCCAAGCTGTGGCGGGCGGGAAAAGGAAGCGGGGAACGAGCAAAGGCGATAGCGACCTTCGCGAAGAAATGAAGAGGATGAAGGCGGAAAATGAAGAACTCAAGAGACAGTATGATGCTCAGCAAGTACAATGCGCGGAGATGATGCGTCAGCTCGTTGAGCTTCAAAACTTGGCTGGTATGCAGCATCAACAACGCATGGCACCACAAGCACCTATGTAGGGGAGGGGGATATTTACGATTTTGCTTTTCAAAACAACGGTTAGTATGCTTTGCGGGTTTCATGGCTCCATGGATGGCTGCATTGGGGGAGTTCATGGTAGTTTCCGGGCACTTTTTTTGGCGTTCATAATGATGCTTCAATTTCTAGGAGGGACAACTCGGATTTGCTCTCTTCTCCTATGCTGGGGCAGAGCAGCACAGCATATGAAAATTGTTATATAGCTCTGTACCACCATGCAAAAATCATAGATGATATCTATTCAACACCTTCTCCCCTATAATTAGACGAATTCCAAATGACGTCTAACTGTCTCCAGCCTGAGGCAAGTCGCGAAAGAGTGAGGTCGCGAATTTGCATTCGTGCCCGCATTCTGAACCTGATCATTCAGACATCCAGACATCCATACATCCATCCAAGCCACACTTCCTCCGGCTCCCTCCGGGATCAATGCAGAAGCTTCGATTCGAGTTCTATTAAATGCACGGAACGCCCGAAAGCTCAGCTCGTGTTAAGCTTAATCGCACCGTGTATCGTGTCCTCAGCGTGGCATACCTAGGCGCTCATGGCAATGCCTCATGCGCACGCCGAGTCGTCGCAATAATGCGGCTGAGCATGCATTACACACCACTAGCTTAGCAGGCTTTGGGGATATTCAGCCTGTCCACCTGGAGAAAAGAGGCTTTATGTTGTTGCAAGTTTTCTCGCAAAGAACGCCCATTTTAAGGTCTTTGAATTGGTAGCCCGATTCCGCATATTCTGCTGCCCGTTCCTTTTATCGGAACTTTAGGAGCGATCTCGCAGCAGCTTATCGTCTTCGATATTTGAGTCCCTTCTCGCAGTGAACGCTCTTATTGATGGGAATTGGATTAAGTTATATGTATACGCGTGGCTACTGAGGAGGGGAACGGCTCTCTATTGCCGATACTAAGCTACTACCGGTATATAAATGATCTACTTTGTGTGCAAGTGTCGCTCTGAGCTCATCGAACTTAGAATAAACCTCGGATTTATTTCATATTTATACACGCATAATGTCTGACACGGTTACTCTTCCATCTGCTGAAAAGATTGCTGAACGGAGCACCGATGTTCCATGGTACGAAAAGACTATACCAGCTGAAAAACTCGATGGGGCAGCTCGAGAGCTCCTAGAGAATTATTCGAAGATTCCTCCCTCGGAAGTTGAATCTCATGTCTATAACATTGTACGATTCCCGTTCACTAAGGAGTGCAATAAGTCATGGGCTACAACACCTTCTCAAGAACGCCAGCGTGACTCACGGTCATGGGAATATGATCCTCACATCTGGCTCGTCATTCCGTCTCGTAAACATGCTGGTCACAGCTGGAGACACAACGGAGTTATTCCTAAGAGTCCAAGGCCTTGCCGTTACGGGAAAAGATGAAGCTGTAGCCCATGGACAGTTGCACTCACCGGTGCATCATTACTCTTCCCGCATTTCCCTATATGTATGGGCCGCTAACATTTAGTAATAATAGCGTAATAGAGCATGGAGCGTCTTTCCATTTCCATGCATTGGAGGATTTAGATTCCTTGACCTGGCTATAGCCTCATCTCCCTATTACCCTACGCTCCTATCGCGTCTATCCACTTCAGACACCAAGTTCCTCGACTTAGGCTGTTGCGTCGGACAAGAACTCCGCAAACTAGTACATGATGGCGCACCTTCAGAGAAGCTCTATGGCTGCGATCTCCGTTCTGAATTCTATGACGTAGGCTATGATCTTTTCAAGGACAAAGATACTCTGAAAACTACATTCTTGACCGCGGATATCTTTGATGAGGAGAACGAGGATTTGAAAAAGTTGGAAGGTGATATCGATGTTGTTTACGCTGGAAGCTTCTTGCATCTGTTTGGATGGGATGACCAAGTGAAGATCTGCAAGAGATTGACGAAGATATTGAAGAAGGAAGGGAGTGTTGTTATGGGAAGACAGGTGGGAGAGGTGACGGCGGGTGAGCGTACGCACACTGTGGATACATCGAGAACATTGTTTGTGCATAATAAGGAGAGTTTTGAGAGGATGTGGAAGGAGGTGGGTGAAAGTACTGGTACGAAGGTATGTTGTCATCATTACCATCTTTTGCATTTACTCCATCCTTCCGGCTCTAGAACTGATCTGCGGCTGTGTAGTGGAGGGTGGAGTGTGAGATGGTCGATTCAGGATCTGCTAACTGGAGAGCGAATAAAGATTCGCGCAGGATTCTGTTTACAGTGTTCAGGGAGTAATTCTCAGATTGCGTCTGGACATTTGGTGAGATGAACTGGCGGTAGCATGAGGTTTACTGAATAGAGATATTTTACCTCAGGCGGCGGCCCTCATGGGTTGTGTCCCAATCTTTGTGTTCATCTCATCTTATATCATCCTCTGCTCTTCTCATTTGATTCCAAGGGAGAATTTGCGGTAGCTGTCGAAACAGCCTTCATTGGGTAGATGTAGGGTGGAGCCAACTGAAAGTGCTGGGGATGATTCTAGAGTTAAGGAAAATACAAGCATTTACGCTTCCCAAAGATAGAATATTGACAGCAAGGCATGAAAATATCCTAAATAAAGCAATCTTCTAGCTAAAATAAGTTTACAATTCCAAGTCCTATGAACTGTCAATATATGTTGCACGTGACACCCCGCAAAACAGCTTTACGCGATTTTTGTACGTCAACGCGTCGCTCGCGTCTTCTAAATCGACCGCATTCGCAGAAAACCTTCGCTACCATCAATCGCCAGCACAAAATGGCTCTCATCGTAGACAAACATCGACCTAGGTCTCTTGACCAACTAACCTACCACAATGACCTCTCCGAGCGTCTGCGCTCACTCGTACGGCCTACTTCACCCCCAGTTGTTCCACTCTATACTCACAATTCCGCAGGCACAATCGGGCGACTTCCCCCATCTCCTCCTCTACGGTCCCTCCGGCGCCGGCAAGAAAACTCGCATCGTATGCACACTCAAAGAGCTCTACGGGCCCTCGATCGAGAAAATCAAAATCGACTCCCGAGTCTTCCAACTCACGTCCTCATCCCGCAAACTCGAATTCAACATTGTTTCCTCGCTCTACCATCTCGAAATCACGCCTTCGGACGTAGGCAATTACGATCGCGTGGTGATCTCCGAGCTTTTGAAAGAAGTAGCGCAGACGCAGCAAGTTGACCAAGGGGCCAAACAGAGATTTAAAGTCGTGGTTATTAACGAGGCGGATGGATTGAGTAGGGATGCGCAGGCGGCGCTGAGGAGGACCATGGAGAAGTATAGCGCGAATGTGAGGTTGATATTGGTGGCGAATAGTACGGCGGGGATTATTGGGCCGATTAGAAGTCGGACGTTGTTGGTGAGGGTGGGGGCGCCGACGGAGGCGGAAATCGTTAAGTGTTTGGAGAAGAGCGGGAAGAAGGAAGGTTGGGGTGTTAGTAAGGGGTTTTTGGAGAGAGTGGCGAAGGAGAGTGGGAGGAATTTGAGGAGAGCGCTGTTGATGTACGAGTCTGCTCAGGCGCAGAAGTAAGGATTTTTTATTCCTCTAAAGCATTTGGCAATTTATACTAACCGCAATAACAGTGAAACAATCACAGACTCGACGATTATACCTCCTCCGGATTGGGAAGCTCTCTTAGCAACGATTGCTCACAGTATGACTGTCGAGCACACACCTGCTCAGATTCTCAAAATTCGTTCGCAGCTGTACGATCTCCTTACACATTGTATACCGCCTACAACGATCATCAAAACGCTTACATTTAAGTTGATGCCGCTTGTGGATGATGCGTTGAAGATGGAGGTTGTGAAGTGGGCTGCGTTCTATGAACATAGATGTAAAATGGGCACAAAGGTTATATTCCATTTAGAAGCTTTTGTAGCGAAGTTTATGAGGGTTAGTGAGGAATGGTTGATGAGTATGGAGCTTGAGTAGATGGGTGGGAAGAGCATATGAGAGTATTGGGATAGGGTTTGCTGGCGTTGGGGAATATGGGCAAGATTTGTATGTATATCTGCTCAGGAGGTTTTTACATCAAGGAGGAAAAGAATGGAGAAACCTTTGCATCAAGAAGATGAGAGAATGAATTGGCAGTTTATGACAAATATATTTAATTATCAAATGTACAACGAAGTGGTTGTTTGGGGTTCTTCCGCAGGCGCACTCATCCGGAATATAAAATTTCATCCCCAGACTATCGTTCCGATATTGGATGATATCAAATTGCTTGTATGCTTCTACCTTTCGTGGATTTAGAATCCTCATCACCTCGTTCCATCTGAAGTTCAGAGAGTTCATCCCAAGTATTTTTCTTGCCTGATCTCTTCTCCATCCGAAGTGTATCCGTCGCATTTAAGTTTTCGGCTCGACGTTTATCGCACAGGTGCTCTATTATACTTCTTCATTGGCTTTACATGAGTATATCAGTGCAACCAATTCTGCTGTAAGAACCCAATGTGTAACCCAATGCGTTGGAAGCATGAAGACGAATCGAAAAGACTGCAGCGGAGCAGATGCTTACTTTCGTAACTCTCCACAGGTACATGTATGTACATAGCCAAAAGGACACTTGATGTTGCACATCGTTCTCCAAGGCTGCATACAAAATTCTCCTATGCCTCCGCACTCTCATATCCACTGCAGTATACTTACTTCTACGAAGTTCTCGCGGCCCAATAAAGTTCTTCCACCTTGAAGCACGTGCCACCGAGGATTCTCCTATCCGCAACTTAATGCTCAGACACTGGAGTAATATTAAGTTTCTTTTTGACTTCTGCCCTACGGGAAGCGACGATCACATTTAGCATGTTGTACTTAGTCTGACCATTATAGATGCCGCAGTCTGAGACATCGCCAACGGGATGATGGCTTAGTCACATGATGAGACGGTTTGGTTTTTGATTCGACAGTGTCACCAAACTAAACGGTCTAGAGTGTCAGTGTTGTAGCACACCAAGGGATTAGAAAAACGTTGTGATATCGGACGTGGGACAATGCGTAACGGTTTCTGGAGCTTATGCAAGGAATACAGAAGGACAAGAGTCGAGTTACATACGGAGTAAACAGGCCAGGGAGTAGCAGAAAGAGAGACTACTCGCTCGTATATAGGAGCTAGAGCTACCTGGGCTGTAAGTGGAAGCGGAAGCGATGTTGCACTTCCTCCGGATACAGTACAAGTGCTTGTATTATTCGACGCCACGCGTCAAGTTCGCCTCTGTAATTTATGCTGTCGGCAGTTTTTGTCGTGTGGCTGAATTGGCAATTGTGAAAGTGGAAGTGAAGCAAGTATCTCGATTGTTGGTGCTTCCATCTGGGGATATGGGGTGAAATGAGATGAGATGAGATACGATGAAATGAAATGAAATGAACACAAGTAGAAGGCCTCGATGTTTTCCTCCAGGTTCCATGCTCCGCTCCATCTTCCATGTCATTTCATGGCAATCTCCAAAGCTCATGGGCTAATTACGTTCCAGACTCGTCCGAGCTTGGTCGCTTATCCATTTTATTTTGTTTTTGCTAGTCTTTCCGAGCTTTCCTCCTCCACCCGCCTCGCGCTGGTAGGCTGTCTGTTCTTTCTAGGCTTGTAGATCCCAGCTGTTTGACAGGCCTTAGCTGAATTTACCATCAACTTCCCTTCGTGCTTCGTACTTCGTACATTGTGCTTCTCTGCACTCTGGAGAATAACTTACTTGTGCTGTACCGGATCCAAACAAGTGCGCGCTGTACGCAAAAGTAGTCCGATACTGACCTGATTCAATCCGAACTCCAATTTCTAATGTGCTAACTAAAAGAGACACCTTCCAAATTCCCGCAACAGCCGCATCCGAGTCCGACTTTTTGCTTCCCAATCATCTTACGATCAACCGTCTTTCAAAGAGCGACCGACCCCATTGCATCCACCCAAAGTATCCTATCACAACTAGAATACCTCAACACACATCGCGCAGAAACATCGGAATATGCGACGGATTATCTGACTACAATCTTCAACGCGTCAAGCTTCAACGTGGGGGTGGTTCTTTGGATACTGAGGGGGAAGGACAAGATAGCCATTCACTTCGCGGCCTGATTCGGACAAAAAAAGCGACATCCTTTCAACTTCTTTCTCGCAGCGTTCTTAATGCATACAGTATTTGTCAACCAGCGCAATCCAAATTCCGTTTGTAGTTCAATTCGATTATCACACCATCCTTGAGAAGAGGGTCTAAAGATATCCGGGTCCTCCGTGTGAAGCGGGAGGGTCCAGATTTGGCTGCAGTCATTATCTGGACACTACCCTTATACCGGTCTGCGAATCGATCATTGATCCCTCGGAAATGCGGATCGGTATCAGAGAGCAACTTGGCCTGCTCGTCCTGCTGACCTCCCTCGTTCCCTTGGTTGTGCTTGCCCTCGCAACCTGGTTCAACAACTACGATTTCACCGTCAGCATCAAGGAGGGAGGGCTCAGCCTGACTGCGTCTCTCAAGGCTTCGCAGGTTGCGGCAGATCTCTTGCTCATTCAGTCAACATGTTCTACGATCGTCACCAGGATTCTTCTGCAGGAAGCGCTTCGCAATTTCTACTCGGGAAACATATCGGAGAGTAATTGGACGAGTGCCAAGGCAGATGTTAGTAGCGCTTTGGCTTCCGGGGGCTTATCTTCTTTGTTGCAGATTGTGATATTCTCAAGGAATCAGACCGGACCGAGTAGTGGTATCCTGAGTGTTACGGCCAATTCAACCGGTAAGCATTTACACTCCTATTTGGCAAGTTTGGAAGCTCACATGAGGAGCCGTTACAGGTATTGTGCTCCCATACAACTGGCCCAATGGGTCAGCGGTGATGCTTGGAGATGCCGGTTTGGGATATCCACCAGCTTTATATCCTAACATATCATACACGCCAACCACGAATCCCGACGCGAATGTTCCTGGATCGAACATAACCAATGTGAATGCCTTTGCAGACTACCCCCTTAATCAATCGGCTGCTCTCTTGCTTGGACCGCTTCAAATCAACAACACTTACGCTCTCATATCATTGACATTAGCTATAGTTGACAATACTAATCCAGACTACGTCTTGGGTTACATGACAATAGTAGCAGCCGCAACTTCACTAATAGACGTCACAACTTCGCGGGAAGGGCTGGATGACACTGGAATAGTGCTCATAGCTGGGCCCAATCGGCGGGAAAACCAATTCAGATATGAGTCAAGGCCTGCTACGGCAACCTACGATCCAGATCTCGACCAACTCAAGCAGGCCACGGTTAAATACGTGTTTCCTCCACTACCTTTGTCCGGCCAGAAAGACAGGCATTCGGTTTATAATGCCAATCTTACTAAATATGGGTCATCGAACTTTACCGAGGGGCAATACTCAGCTATTCTGTAAGTGACATTATGCCATTGTCTATTCGGACAACTACTTTTCTCAATACTAAACAACCATAGACGTGGTTTTGGAAACCAAAATCCGGTAGTCAACAACGCGAGTGGTTCCATAACGACCTCAAACGAACAAGGTGTGAAGGTCTCGGTGGGCTGGGCACGACCACAAAGTGAAATGGTTGATTGGCTAGTAATAATTGAGCAATCTCATGATGAGGCATGGAAGCCCATTATCAAGCTCAGAAATATTTTACTTGCTTGTGTCTTCGGTACTTTTGGTTTGATACTTCTTGTGGTAGGTGATACCTTTTGGAGTCATGGGATATAATAACAGGAATCTCTCTTTCTTGAACACTGACTGACACTCCATAGGTTGTACCTATAGCTCACTACAGCGTTCGTCCTATTCGAAGGTTAAGAGATGCTACGAAGCAATCCATTCAGCCTCCAGGCTATACGCCAAACGGTAGTATAAGGTCAGAACGACTAGATGACGACGAACCATATGGCGATGAGGAACATGGCGACGGTGCATCCACGCATTCTATCAAGAAGTTCGGGTTCTTAGTTCGACTTCGGAACTTGACTCACAGCGGAAGACGCTCAAAAATGGGAAAGACGGATGCAGCTAAACGCAGAGAATTCAAGATTCCAGGAAAGGTGCAGGATCGACGCCATCTCATCAAGGACGAACTTACCGATTTAACCCAAAAATTCAACGAAATGAGCGACGAGTTATTACTCCAATACACGAGCCTCGAAGCGAAGGTCGCAGAACGGACGGAACAGCTCGAGATCTCGAAGAAAGCTGCTGAGGCTGCCAACGAGAGTAAAACCCTGTTCATTGCCAATATTTCTCATGAGCTCAAGACACCATTGAATGGTATTCTCGGAATGTGTGCTGTCGCAATGGGTGAAGACGATATGGCAAGCATCAAGCGCTCGATGAAGACGGTGTACAAGTCTGGTGATTTACTGCTGAATCTCCTGAACGATCTTTTGACGTTCAGCAAGAATCAAATCGGACAGCAATTAAATCTGGAAGAAAAGGAGTTCCGTTTATCGGATATCAAAGAGCAGATTACGGTATGTTTTTTTGGAGCCTTTTTGGTTTTTTGGGCTGGTTATGGGACGAGTGATGACTGATTCAAATTTAGAATATCTTCCGCAAGCAAGTGGAAGAGGGACAAATTAATTTCAAGGTTCAATTCCTCAGCACCGATACCGTCGAATTCGAAGAGAAGCCGTCTGGGAAACCGCTACCGGCTCTAGGTCCTAACGGGATCGGTCGGCTAAAAGATATGTGGTATGTTGGGACATTTATATATATGCTATGGCGATGACATGCCAGATGTCGTACTGCAATGACTCTCTTTTGATGCATGGGGCCCAGTGGACCATGACACATATGCGACTATCTTGCTTCTGCTATATTATTCCCAATTCTCTCTCGATCTACCAACGTAGCAATCACTAACTCAGCCTCCTAGCTTATGGGGTGACCAGCACCGAATACTTCAAATCATTATCAATCTTGTCAGCAACAGTCTCAAATTCACACCACCCGGGGGCAAAGTGGAAGTTCGTATCAGGTGCATAGGTGAAGTGGAACACCCAGTAAATGAAAGTCGGAATTCCATGGGATCGAAGCAGAGTTCCCAGAAGAGAGGCATACGGAATCGTAACGGATCTGGGTCAAATGCATCTGGACAAATTTCACGAACAGCTTCGGGGACCAAATCGACTGGCACTGCTTTGATGATCAACCCGATGGACCCGAGAACTGCTAGGGTTCAACAACAGCATGAAAGATCTCCAACGCCGCCACCACCGGGTGCTAGGACATTGTGGTTTCAAATTGATGTTGAGGACACTGGCCCTGGTATAGAGGAGCACCTCCAAGAACGAGTTTTCGAGCCTTTCGTCCAGGCGGATCTCGGATTGAGCAGGAAGTATGGTGGAACTGGTTTGGGGTTGAGTATTTGCTCGCAATTAGCAGGACTCATGGGAGGATCAATTACCCTTGATAGTACTCTTGGAGAAGGATCTACCTTCACCGTTCAGATACCTTTGAGATTCGTTAAGGAAAGGGCACCAAGTACTTCTAGTTCTGACGCTCAGCTTTCTCGACCAGCGAGTATAACATCGCAACCACACGAAGATCGCCATACACCAAAAGGTTCGGTTGATTCAACAGTTGTGGGATCGCCTAACAAGAACAACAATTCAATGAATTTCGTCAAGGATCCCCAGCCTCGATTGGTCGGACTTAGCCAGCCGTTCTTCACTTCATCACCCAATCATCATACTGCTGACACCAAGAAGAATCAACTCGCTGCAATCGATCGTGCTGCGAAGGGAAATAATCCAGACACGAAGGTTCGAGTGCTGGTTGCTGAGGACAATCTAGTTAATCAGGAAGTCGTACTTCGGTGAGTGTTGTTCATGATTGCAATAATGACATATTTACTGACGAAATTCTAGAATGCTGAAGCTTGAAGATGTCTACGACGTTGTGATTGCAAAGGATGGCCAAGAAGCCTATGACGTTGTAAAACAGAGTATGGAAGAGGGCAAATTCTTCAACTTGATCTTCATGGATATTCAAGTAAGCCTAACAGTCTTTGGGCAGCAAAGCACCCCGCTAATCTATGTCAGATGCCAAATCTTGATGGTCTACAAAGTACAAGACTTATTAGAGAGATGGGTTATTCCGCTCCAATCGTAGCATTGACGGCTTTCGCTGAAGAGAGCAACGTTAAAGAATGTTACGAATCCGGAATGGATCACTTCTTAAGGTTTGTGACGTGCACATTTGTCCCGAGCTGCAAAGCTAATAATTTATAGTAAACCTATTCGGCGTCCTGCACTCAAACAAGTGTTGAAGAAATTCGCCACGATCCCCGAAGAGAACGAGACTTCCTCCTTGACCCGCAAAAGTACCCCTGAAGGAGAGACCAAAACGAAAGGATCGATCCCCGACCCGACAGTGCCAAACGGCAATATCACCACAGCCAACGGAACTGCCACCCCACCATAAACTTGGCACTTAATCACATCACATTTCTTGCACCTTTGTTTTATGCCTTTCGAAAGGATACCCAGCTTACTATATGAAAAAAGCATTTTAATTTTTATTGCGCGATGACACGAATTCACTTTTTGGGGCCTTGTATTTACACAAAAACATATTTTAGGGCATACGGCGTTATTTAATCAGGGAGGCATGCGAGACCTTTGAGAGAAAAAAAGTTCGCAGGCGGTTTTTGAATTCGATTTTTGGTTTGGATCTTACTTACAAACGCATGGGGAGTTGAAAAGCAAGCACACTTTCGCTAATGGTAACGAAAGGCAATGCTTGGTGGTATATATGGAGTATGCATGCTTCGGAGTAGGAGTTTAATACACAAGGGAATAGAGGGAATTGATAGGGTCTGGTATTTGATGGACCTTCGTCTGACGAAGTGCGCACGCAGTAGGGATGTGGATCTTGAAGCTCTTTGAAAGGGCTTACTTGTCTTGACTGTGCGTGGATGGGAGAGGGACGGATGAAATGAAATGTAAACTTGCATGATGAGAATGAGAATCATGGATGGATATTGGATAGTAACAAACAATTTCACACTACTTTCTCGGATTTCACTTGCAGATGCAGGCGCAAATGCGCAGCGCTTCCATACTTCCGTGAAAATGTTGAGGATTTATGGTTTGTATGCCGTGATTCGTTGCTGGGGAAGGTCGCGCGTTGTGTGATGTGTTGTGTACGAGGTGAAGGCACGAGATATCCACGCGATGAGTTTGGTCGCGAGGCGAGACGAGGCGAGGGACCGCGAGTCGTGTCGGCTAGATTTCAAACTCCGGAGTCTGGAGAGATGGTATGGGATGTCATGGTTCCAATCAACATTAACACGATCAACATAATCCATCCAGTCTCTATCGTCTCGCCACCCTCGCTTGCTTCGCCTCTTCGTCGTGTTGTTCGAGTATAGGTGGAAGAATACTCGGATTGTTCGGGATTCGCTGGAAAGGGACGGGCTTTGGGGTGATGGAAGGGCTTCTTCTGTTCGCTCTTCGTTAAGCCAAACCGCCCCCTCCGTCTCTTCTCCAACCAGCGGTTTCGAGGAACCGCTTCTACTTTGCGATTCTCCGTCTTCACCGTTGGGTTGTCGTGTTGTCTGGTATGACTAACATCGTTCGCTGACTCCACTTAACAGCCAGCCAGCGAATCAACCAATCAACCAACCAAACCCATTGCCTCAGTAATTCTTCACCTCTCGCCCTCGCCCACTTTTCCCTCTCTTTCTCGGTCTGGCTCTCGGTGCTCCACCAAACAAACTACACGTACCTACATACAAAGTACGGAGCTATTCATAAGCTTATAGTAGATTCGGGGAGATCGTACCTTATCTCTACGGTAGTTACTTAACTTAAACAAAACACAAACACAAATACAAAACATAAATACAAAACACCAAACACGAAACAAACAAACACAAACTTCTAGAAGAACCGGAAACAATATACCCCTGCAATCGCGTGCGCGACGGGTATGTTTCGCGTTTGCGATAACTTTAAACTTACTGTACTGTGATATGAACTACTGTACTCCGGAAATGTACGCGATTTGGAGGGGGAGGCAGGTACTGTGCTGTAGCTAGCCGTGTTACAGTAGTACATATGTATGAAGTACGAGGAGGTGATATGATATGCATGCGGATGCGACTGATCGAATTCGAACCCGACGTCGGGGGAACTTCTTCCCTCCGTTCCTCCAGCTTATGGTACTGTAGTATGGTATGGACGCAAATCGAAGCAACTTCCCCTCCCCCTCTTCGCTTCCCCTTCTCCATCCATCTGTTTCGTTTCGTTTCATCCCATCTCGCCACCTACTATAACTACTAACTTCTCCATATCCGTTTCAACTCTCTTCACCAAATACCCAATCGCTCCCCCTCCCCCTCTCTCCCACCCACCAGTCCATCCCATTCCATCCATTCCATCCATCCATCCAGTCCCTTCCCCCACCCCTGCCCCTGCCCCAAAATTCTAAGGTTATCAATTCTCCGCCAAGCCCTCCCACCGCATTAGCCCCCTCCCCCAGCAGCGTACCTCGCAGCCAGTGAACGCGGCTATCGCGTCATGGGCCCCTCCGCGAGACTTTCGCGTTTAGCGTGTTGGGCTGCATATCCTGCGCTCGCTAGCAGCCGGGAGGGACAAGAGGAGGGAAAATGAGTCACAGATTAGCGTTACCGATGCAGAGGGGATGGATGAGAAGATGGGGATTTTTTGGGTTTTTTGGGGGAAAGAGAAAACGGCAGAGCGAAAATGAGAATTTTACTATGAGGGATTAAAAGATGCGGGTGGGTATATGTATGGGGTGGTGTGGACTGAGGTTGGGGAGAAATTCCTCCTGGATTTTCTTCTTTCTATTCGGTTCTGTTTCGTTTGAAGGGAGAAGAGGTGCTGATTTCGAATTGAAACGAACAAGATTCCCTTGCCCTTTCCCCATCTTCGCTTTTCGCTTCTACTGTGAATAAGTGAGGCTAAGAGCGGAATCGAGTATTCATTCGAGCCAAGTCATCAATTCAGTTCAGTCGAGCTCGACCCAAATCACTTCACTTCAACATATTCATTGTATCTACCCTACCCTACCCCTCATCCTATCACCACTGGCTCCCGCATACATCTTAACGCCTAACACCGAGACGCTCTATATCAAGAGCATTGCCTCCTCGCATCCCAGGACTCTCGTCTTGTACGACATGCGCAAGTTATGGCCTCAGCAAACCCAACATTTATCCGCCTCTGGCGGGACACGACCATCCGAAACAACATCCTCAACCACTTAGACATATCCTCTCAGTGTGACTTTCGTCTCGCCTCCTCCACCTGCTGTGATCTCATCACCGCCGATCTCTTCCTCCGCACTCGGTTGACCTTCACCCCGAGCGCGCTCACCCGACCCTCCCGCATCGAAGCTCTTGCGAGAATTGGTCCGTACATCGAGCATCTCATCTTCTACATGCCGCATTCCAATGCGACTTTCCTGCCGCCTCTCCTAAACCCCACGACGGGAAGAGAGATCAACTTCTTGTATACCCCGCATACGAGTATGGCGTCAGTCAAGGAACGTCCAAAGTATGGATGTCCTGAGTTGGGCGAGATCCTGACTCAACAATACCCCCCGCTATTTCATGCTGCGACCAATGTCCCGGCGTTTATCAAGGCGATGTCGCATCTACCCAATCTCCGACATCTGACCATCTCCTGTCCGAACCAGGACCCTGCTCATAGATATCGACGGAACGTCGTTGACTATGCGCTTATCAGTTTGCGCATAGCCATTGAGCGCACGCATCTCCCCCATTTAGAGAAACTGTCTATTCATATCCATCCCTCGGGCCTGCATTACCTGCGCCACATGCCGGGGTTCGGATGCACACCTTCTGCTGGGAGGCGATGGAGACAGATCCGGAAACTCAACATCACAATGGATTCCTGGGACTTCTTAAGTCTGGTACCTGGCCGTGATCATCTGAAGATCCTGGATGACTACATTCGCGCCCTTGCCCCGAATCTTGAAAAGATAAAGTTCGGATGGCATGGAAGAAAAGGACCATGTCCGTTCTCTCTATCCGCGGATCCACTATTCACGCCGCCGAAACAAACGGCAAAGTTATTCGGAGAGGTAACATCACCGATGTCGCCGCTACCACCCGCACCTGCGCGTGCGCCAATTTTCTTTCCCAAACTGCGCTACATGCAAGTAAGAAACACCACCATGTCGGAGCATCAAGTGTCCGAGTTTGTCTACAAGCACCGCCACACGGTGAAAGAGTTCGACTTTGAGAATACCACATTGATCAATGGTGGAACATGGGAGAACGCACTCGCACCCCTGACTAGAAATAGCAGGAGCAGCGACGAATGGTTGTCACAACCGAGCGGTTCTGATGTCGATAGTCTCCAGTATCAAAGTCAGGGCGAGCTGTATGATATCGATGAAGTCGTGGATACTTTGTTTGGCCTCCGGGAACCGTCGATAGCGGGGACTAAACTCAAGAAAAAGAGAGTCCATCGAAGACGCAGGCGTAGGCATAAAGATAAGGAACAAGAACCGAAGATGGAAATCTCGGCACCTATACCAATACCAGAGCTCCCTATGGAGTTACTGCAGCCAACAGTCTTTGATCCCAATATTTCGGGTGTCCAGCGAGACTTCCAGAGGGAGGAAGCTCAGCAAGAACTAATCGATGATCCTGAGAAGAGGATGAGGGCGCTAAAGAAGGCCAGAGAAGCAGTGTTGAAGCAGCTGGGTAAAGAGTTTTGCAAAACCCAAGAAAAAGCCCAAGAAAAGGAAAGGCCTTTGAAAGCTACATGTGCTTCGGCGACGAAGAAGAGTCGGGGGTTTTTTGGCCACGAGAGTAACACGGCTTTAGTGCCTTTGATGTTCACTCACTGTTAACCCTGGTTTTAAGGGCGTGGCATGTTATGACGATTTATGATACCTTTTATGAGTAATGAATTATGAAATGATTTCCAAACAAAACATGCGTGCCCTTGAATGTCCTAGAAGTATGTGTTTGCTATTATGACCGGCGGTAAAGATGAACCTGGTAACGCATGTTCTCTAGCTGGATAGGATATCGAAGGTCTTCGTTCAGTCTGAACCATTGAGAGTCGTCGGAATGAATTTTCTCCCACTCGGCTTTACTCTCTTGCCCTCTGCTCTTTTGCGTCTCCAGTAAGGTATGATCTAACAGCCATTTCATGGGATACTTTTTTTCTTCTGCACCAAGTTTAGTCTCCGAGTAGGAGCCAGGGCTATCTACCACTAGTAGCAACGACCCGGGAGCAAGAGTCGCTGTCAGATCCAGTAGAAGAGCTGTCGTTTTACCGATTGATGTAGTGTAAAGCTCGTTGAGTGTGAAGAACAGAGTGACGAGTATTGGATCCTGGCCTATTACTTCACGAAGCCCGTCTTGACTCATGGTTAAGACATCACGCTCGATGAACTTCGCTGTAACCTCGTCAGAGGTAACGAGTGCCTTGTTTGCTTCCTTAGCCGATGCACTTGCATACATTGATAGTGGTGGTGGAGTAGTGAGGCCATCCTGTAATTTCCTCACTACCGTTGCCCAGTTTGCCGTGTCAACAAGCGCTAGGTCGATATTGAGCTTCTCGTCGGATAATGCAAGAGTTTCCATTGCTTGGTCAAGGTCATCTGACTCGGTAGTTGAAATAGAGGGTTCTGTAAGATATTTGAGGAAGCCTCCAAAAGCAACAACTTCAGCGGCTCCTCCGCCAAGGCATACAATTCGAGACTTGGATTTGGCCAGAGATGTAGTAGGAGCATCGACGGCAGTGGGTTTATCCTCTCCAGACTGAGAGGAGTTTCCATGAGCAAGGATACCCTGGAGATGATCCTGGAGACCAACTAATATCGAAGTATAACCCAAGGCTCTGCTAGGCGACCAACGTACTGAATATACTTCAAGATATTCTTCCTTCCCAAACGCACGGCTAAAATCCCTGTCGTAAAGAGCCCCCTTGACATCTTGCAAGAGCTGGCGAAAATTGTCAGAGTCGATGACTTCTGAAAAGGTGTCTCTGAAGATATTCAAAAGCCGCTGTTGCAGTTGCACCGGGATGGAGTTTTCAGAAGTTGTGGCATCTTTCTCTGCAACAGGCTTGGATTTCTTTGGTTTCGGTTCAGCCTTTTTCACATATCCTGGACCTTTCCATCCCGGCCGAGATGCAGAGTCCTTCCCTACGACTTTCCCATAGTCTTTACCGAATTTTCCATTCTTACCCATGATGAATATCGAATTTTGAGGGAGCCGTGTGAATAGTCAAGATCTGTGGTTTCGTCAGGCTTTCGAAGTTTAGAAAAAACTTCCTCTGGATGCCCTACGAAACTTCTTCGCTTGATCGGTTTTGGACTAGCGTGCTCTATGCTTCCCTATCAGCTAGGTGTGATATAGGTTGCTCAAGCATTGTGAAGAGTTAGAGGAATTCAGTAGGAATAAGTTCATCGAATACAAAATATATGGGGCGCCCAAGGATCGAGTGAGGATATCGAAGTTGCATCAGCTGTCGAAGGGAATTAGGCCAATCCAGGCTTTCTATCCTTAGTATAACGTCTACATTGCATATAAATTAAGGTCTTAGGAAGTATCAAGCAGTCTCTCAAAGCCCAACCAACAATCATCTAGATCGACTCAGACAGTCCAATCGATTGAGGTCCATTCATCTTGCGCTGGCGATGGTTCAAGATCGCCTGACCGTTGCGAGGCCAGGACACCTGTGCTCACCAGAGCATCTCTACCCCTACGTGACAGTACTAGATGATACTGATTTCGATTTTTGTAGAAAGGACCCAGCCTGTGGCCCATCCAGCCCAGCAATTCATTTCCGGAGCTCTCCTACAACCACCGCTCTGCCACAGCACTCTTCCCACACTGCATCAAAAGAGTCCTTCATGGAGCTCGAAGAACTGGAAGAAGATTCACGCATTGGGCCCATACATAGCAACATCGTCTCACAATGCAATACCACGAAAGAGTCCCGAACGAATTAGTATATTGATGGCCTGTGACTATCCTACAACTCAATCCATTCTCCACTTCAATGTAGTCCAACCCGATGTATACAAGCAATCACCGGTCGCCTCCACGCAGTAAAGGTGTAGCTCCAGCTATGCGTCCGTATCCAGGAGGAGCATTAAATCTGGAGTCTCTCGACCTTGTCCTTCAATGTTCTGATTTGGCCCATCAAATCAGATGCCTCGTTGGTAGTAATACTGGCGGCAATAACAGCTCTGCTGACACCGCAGGCGCGTCCTAATGCGGTCTTCGATGGGACATATACATCTGATGGTATTAGTAGAGCAACAGAAGCGGGTCAAGGTCGAGGATGTACTTACAAGGAGTGTTCTTGTCTTCGCAAAGAAGGGGAAGATGGAGGAGAATGGCCAAAGGAGCTGTGTCCGCAGCGAGAATAACAATTTCGCTGATACCACGGTTGAGTGTCTTGGTAGTCTCGTTTGCGCCCTTCTTCAATTGACGGTAATGTTGAGCTTGCTGGACGAGGTCGAGGATCTCTTGGGACAGAGCGCTGTCGGCTGAAAATTGTTAGCAGGCATCCAAGACGGTGGTGAGCTGTGGATGTCTTACCGACTGGCCAAGCGGCATTTTGTTCGTCAGCCATTGTAGGGGAGTTTTTAGAATAGAATGAGGTTTCAGGGTTCCTTGCGTTGGCTCGCCCTGTAATTGAATGTCAAAAAATGTGTTTGAAGATGTGAAATATTCTGACTGGAATTTTTTTAAGATAGGCCGATAAAGGTCCTCCAGCAAGCTTCGCTTAAGCGCTGCGCTAAGCCACTTTGTTATTGGCCAGCAAGCTAAGCTTGCCAGTTTGAAAGACTCATCAAGAGACAACTCGTCCAAACCACCCGAATCTTCATCCATCAACTCTTCGAACTCAACATCCCATCACCACAATCATTCAATCGTTCTTTAAAGAGCATCCTTGAGCTCTTTTCGCTATATACATCTATCCCGCAGCTTTCACAACACCGCCAAAATGTCTGCTGGTGATCCCTGGTAAGTCATCACCCGCCCTCTTTGCCGCCTCCGCACCACAACCTATCCTGCTTCAAGATAACTATCATCCTGAGCTTGATGTTCCTTGCTATCATTATTCACCTCCTGCGTTCGTGATCGTTTGCTGACGGAAATGACCACAGTCCCGTGTATGCGGTTAGTTGCCCCCTCAAGTGCTACCCTCGATGTCATACCCAACCAACTTCGAGACCAACCCCAAAGCAGCATCAATTTCCATCTATATGAATACGTCCGACTGATATATGAGTAGCCATTCTTCGGTGCCATGGGTTGTACCGCCGCGATCGTGTTCACCTGCTTCGGTGCCGCGTATGGAACAGCCAAATCTGGTGTTGGTATTTGCGCGATGGGTGTTCTCCGACCAGATTTGATCGTCAAGAGTGAGTTGTAGAACTCTTCTGGCCAAGGCGTGTTACTAATACATATTTAGACATTGTCCCCGTCATTATGGCTGGTATCATTGGTATTTACGGTCTCGTCGTGTCAGTCTTGATTTCCGATGGACTTAAACAGCAGCTCCCATTGTACACCGGGTTCATTCAACTCGGTGCCGGTTTGAGTGTCGGTCTTGCTGGTCTTGCTGCTGGTTTCGCTATTGGTATTGTTGGTGATGCAGGTGTCAGAGGTACTGCACAACAACCACGTCTTTTCGTCGGAATGATTCTTATCTTGATTTTCGCCGAAGTGTTGGGTAAGGATGACATGCTACCAATTTTCGAGATCATTTCATCTAACATAAACTCTAGGTTTGTACGGATTGATCGTCGCACTTCTCATGAACTCAAAGGCAGGCTTAGACGCTTCCTGCTAAATGGGTCATACCCGATAAAGAGAGCCCTCAGACAACATGTGTATACGCACCCTCTCTTCTGCGACAAATTGTGAATATTAGTGATGGAATGGGCAATAATGAGGATCCTACGGAGTCAATGATTGAAGCTATGAATAGAGCTATTCATGGTTAAAAATATATGTATTGTTGCTTGTTCCGCGATATCAGCGTTTCCGACGATGCATTTAGAAGTAGAGACGGATGGAAGTGGAGGAGGTCAAATTGGCCGTGTATGCTAGTATTTCTTATCTTTGGTGTGAATCATATGTTTGGGCCTTGAAGCAGATATTCTCCTCATAATGTGCAAATAATCGAGAATCAAATATCGACTTCGAGACTGACCGCAAACTAAAGTTTGTACCAAACCTGCCAAGTTTGAAGAGCTTTAAATGCACACTACTTTATACACCTCATGCACAGCAACTCCTGTGTTTAGTGCACCAATACTCGAGTACATTGGTCTGCTCATAGGCTGCGCAGTGCAAGGTACTTTGCGACTGTGCCCTGATTCCCCAGTGATCTTACATGGCAGTATTTTTCGTTAACTTTTTTTCAGACACATAAAAGGTCCCGGTGTTGCAGAATATCTCGCGCTTCTTCTTCCGTAAAACACTGAAGCTTTGGTCCATCATACGACTCGAAGACGTCATTCCAGATGCGGGCGTGCATCTGCCTCCTCAAACTCCCGGGAAAGTATTCATCCATCGTTCAACCCCACATCCAGGAGGGGTAGGAGTAGTGGCAGTACGTACCGGTAGGTAGGTCTGTAGGTAGCTGCAGTGCTTTCCTTATACTCGCAGGTTTATATATCAAGGTAAATGTTCAATCGAGTCTCACCTCGTCTTCGCATCTCGCAACTCCCAAGCAGAAACCAAGGCCTCCGGCATTTCCACACCACACCTCCAGCCAAAATGCGTCTTCCATATATCGACCCAAACACCTCGCCCACCTTCTCCGAAGACCAGACGGAAGCCCGCGCGATCCTCGACCGTGTCTCTGCTCGTCGCGCGCCCCGTCCGCTGCAGCCGCTCGATCTCACGCTCTTGCATTCGCCTCCGGTGGCGGATGGTTGGAACTCGTTCCTTGGGGCGGTGCGCACGAAGACGTCGCTGAGCGATGATATAAGGGAGATAGCGATCTGTCGGGTTGCTATCTGCAACGGTGCGTGGTATGAATGGGGACACCACGCGCCTCTGGCAAAAGCCGGAGGTGTGACAGACGAGGGAATGGAGATCTTGAAAATGGATAAGTGTGAGAAGGGCAAGGGGGATGGTCTGAGTGAGAAGCAGTGGGCAACGGTTAGGTTTACGGATGAGATGACTAGAAACGTGAAGGTGCCGGACGAAGTCTTTGACGAGTTGAGGAAGTGGTTTGATGAGAAGGAAATTGTGGAATTGACTGCTACGGTGAGTGGTGGATTTATTTTTGCCAGAAAAATCTACTTCGGTCTGCCCGTATATTATGTATACTCGACGCAGAACTTCCAGAATAGACAGCGGTTTGAATCAGACAGCGCTTTCGCACATACGGTGAAGTTGCCAAGCTAATTAAATCGAAAATAGGTAGCAGCATACAACTGTGTCAGCAGGTTCTTGGTAGCACTGGATGGTAAGTCAAAAGCGAGGCTCAACAGGCATATCATATCGGATTCCACACTCCACTCTATAACCTCAGCATTGTGCAACTTGGCCCCATTCTTACAAATGTCATATTTGCTGACATGAGAACGTAGTTGGCGAAAGGAACAAATTGACTGGTCCGGACGATGTGGCGCATTAAGTCAAGGAACCTCTTACACGTGGGTCAGACTGCGAGGGTGAGCATAAGCAGAACAAATCGAAGAAGGCGGCTCGTAATCTTCTCTACGGGTCAATGTCAGACCAACCACACCTTCACCCTCCCATGTGATATACTGTACGAGATATACAGACTGCCATACATACAGGGCAGGAGATTGGCAGATTTTCCCTAGATACAGAAGAGGTTGCACCGCATCGGCTTACGTCTGTTTCATCCGCAGTTTGGTAGCAATCTGAACACGAACTATATTCAACTCCCTGATATAGGGTTCACGGGCTGGTGATGTGTTGTTCCTCCACATCCAGATACGTGCTCATACAGGTTTTCTTGTCTCCTCACATTACGCATCAGGACCCCGCTCCCCATATCGCATGCCCAGCGTTGCCGGATCTGATATTGCCCTCCCCGCACTCCACAACAACAACATCTTCTTCTTCTTTCCCCCACCCAAGCCGCAAAGTCGCACAACCGCCCGCATCAAAATCAAAAGCAAGCTGGCCCGGCTCGTCAAAGAGGACCAATCATCACAATATCTTACCATATCACTGTCCCTCCGGGAGGAGTTCTTTTCCTATGACAGTAATCCGAAATATCCCCTTTTTCTCCCGCTCTTGTCCTTCCGACCAGCCGATAGTTCTCGGTGGCTAATACGAGCAGCTATCCGACCCATGCCCACCCCATGCCCGCACACAGACAGATAGATGAATAGATAGGAAGAAAAGAAGAGAATGCACAAACACGCCGCAATATATTCTCCCCGATGAACCTAGTCCATCATACGCAATCCCCTCGTCTGCCTGGACCAATGTCATGCTGTCCCATGAATTGATTTTACTTTGCTGCACATGCCAAAGTCATAAATTCGCAAACATAAGCACCCTATGCCAACTACTCGTGCCACTGTACAATGGAACGTTGCACAAGTAAATCGGAATAATGCCATGATAAACTTTCTCCTCTCCTCGGCGCCGCTCAAGCTTCGTCGAGCCACCTCTCTGGTGTGGTCTGAACACAAAGAAAAAAAACGAGGTAAATAAGCTTCTCACTTATCTTATGCGTCTCCGTTCTGCCTATATCGACCACACCCCTACCGTGCATGTGCATGTACCAGTGACAGTGACAGTTTTTTTTCTGTTTGACGTGCTCGCCATTCCGCCCCACGGCCATCCAATCAGCAGCGCAGACCACCCACGGAAAGCCCGTTCGGCAAGTAGCCCGAGCTTGGTACGATGTGAAGGGTAGTGCATGGAAGGTCTCGAGAACGAATTTTTCCCTGATTTCGCAGCCGGAACATTGAACAGTCATCAAGCATAAACTTTACGCAGCGCGACGGATGCGATTTGTCTGGCTGGCAGCCACAACGCCTGGTTGCTGTTGCAGATGAGATAGATGGACGTTCGTCGCTTCGATGGCTGGACTTGCGGATTTCGAGGCTCTATGTTTTGGCATACAGTGCGTTTTGTTCCGCACTCCAGTGTCTCTGCTTAACGCTTAATCTACTGTAACGAGCTAGCAACTGTACTGCTCGACTACAACTACTCGAAATAGCATACTTTTACTTTCGCTTAACGGAAGATACCGTTCGGATCCGAAAACGGTACTGTGCAAGTAGTAGGCGAAGGAGATCCCTCCGTCGCAGACCCTCTTCTCCCTCCGCGCCTAGCCACCGCGATATACTAGATGATATCGTATCGTATTCATCTGAACCCACCAGCATGGCATGATTATCCTCCCTTCGTACTCAATATAGCATAAAGATACGGCAGCCACCTCGCAAAAGGATGTCAGTCAAACGTCTAATATAATTTTATATAATACAGTTCACCGGATCCTTCTCTTCCCATTCTTGACGTTGCCGTTTGCTAATCAACTCATCTCGGGATATGAGCTCTAGAGAAAACAGCAGGCGCAAGCGCAAAAGAAACTCAGGACACTCGTTGGCCACAGCAAGCATGGATGGGCAGTTATAAAAATATTACCCCTCCTTCGGTTCCAAATAAAGGCTTTGTGGGTGGAGAACGGGATTGGAAAGAAAAAAAGGAAACACTTTCCTGAATGCGGAGGGTAGGGGTCCCAGAGAAGATGCATGGTATCGTGGCGGTACAGTATTTGTTTTACTTTTTTCTCTGAAAATTCGGAAGGTCGAGTTGTCTTGGCTGCGGATCCGGTACCAGAAATCAAATTTCATAATAGCATCAGATAACAACTTCGTAATATAACTTGAGCGCTTCGTTTCCGCTTGCTGTACTGAGATCGTTTTTTGTCTGCAGTGAGGGCTGAAACCCGTTTAGTCCGATGGGACCTCTTTAGCTTTAAAGTTGCCGTTTAAGGGTAGAGGCTGTGAGAGGTGGACCATGTATGTTGCTTCCCGTGCTGTTTTTGGGTATTTTTGCACTGGAAGTCTTCTAGGTACAGTCAGAAGGTTATTGCACCATTCTAGCAGTCTACCCATTCTGGGATTGCCGGGTCTGGTCCAAATGCACGTTTTAGGAAAAGTATAACTATTCCTATCCAAAAATACCAATTGGCCCAAGTACGAAGGATCGTCTGGAAATAAGTTTTTGGGAAGACCCAGCGCATCGTTCCCCCTCCTTATTTCGGTATTTGGGGAAAGAAGAAATCGCGGCATAATTAGCTACAGCTGGTACCTGTCAAACTGGGGACTTTCCTTCTGCCGAGATTGGGGGGAGGTGCGACAGTGCGCGCATGGCGAGATAACTGCGAAAAGCTTAAGGTTAAGTTCGGCGTGTCTGTGATTCGTGTTCAATCCTACGATATGCATTTCCGGATCCGAATCCCTCACTTCAATGACGATCAATGGCCGGCCGGGAGGCCTCGAGTTGCAGCAAAATAGAAACCGAATTTCGGAATTCTGGGGATTGGCAGTCTCAGGATTACGAGCTGCATCCTCCTCATCGTCCCCGTATCTATTGTTGATCATAGGATGATCGCTATGTCCCCTGACGTTATTTTAATGTTTGAGACAAATCTGGGACGTTCAGATGCCTCTACTGTGTGGTGAGGACGGCTAGGGATAACTCTGAATAGAAGCTTAAACTATCCCCTAAATGTGGCATTAAGGCGAAAACCGAGTGACGACATGGGTATATATTCCAAATAGATATTGGCCCAACTAGAGATGCACTCGTGAGAAGTATTGGGCAGATCTGTGTTGCCGTCCTCTCGAAAAACAATATGTAGCAACTGCGTATGTCCGAAGAACGGTCTTGGCAGTCAGCCCGCATTAGCTGTACGAGGTACACGAGGTCAAAAACAGACCAAGTTTGTCAAGGATATTCGCACTAAGGGTCCTTTACCGACGATGAAATTGTAGAGTCAGCAAGATAAAGCGACAGGGGCCAAACTCAACTTGCGAAGTAAGCAGTCCAAAATTTGGTGAAGAGAGTTAGGTAATAGACTTCGCGCGCTCTGAATGGTCGATGGGCCTCCACAAGGCCATGCACGCTACGACCTTAACATGCAGTACCACTTTTGAAGGATGAGCCTAACTGGTGGAAGGCCAGGATCGCAGGCTCGAGATGAAAGGGAAAAGTATCCTTGTAGCCATGCAAGTCTCAACATTAAGTTGTTACCGCTCTGTCTGCGGGATTTCAGCTCCTTGATTGGACGAAACATTGCCTTCAAGCAGTATCGACTCTCTTAACAGCGGTATGCGAGTTAAACCCCCAATTCCGCGACAACGACGGAGCTTGTCGGGGTTGGATGGCTATCTTAAACCTGTCTCCACCGATTCGTGGGATGGAGTATCTCTTCCCGAGCTCAACCTGCTCATCTTAGTTGAAGATTTAAGTTGCTGATGCCCCCTCTCGTACTCAGCCCATCAGCATTAAATCGCCACAGCCTTGCAAGTCTTTAACTTTGAAAGCATTCAACTCGATCTTGACTTTGCCTTGTACATTCCAACAACAATTGTACACTCCAGCAACAATCCACGACTATGGCGACAGGACAGTTCCACCACGCCGCTTCCCCTGAAGCATTCTTGATGCCAGGCGATATGAGCTATTATGACGGCACATCAAGCGAGTCTTCTGCAAGCTCGCCATTAAATACCAACGTATGTTTTGCCGAGAAAGAAAGAAACTCTACACGGCAGAAGCTGACGAGATTGTAGACATTTGATCATGTATATGGAGGAAACACATACATGACCTACCCCACATATCCCATGCAATACCAACCGAATGGAGTACCGATGGGTTTAATCCCGATGGAGTTGGATATTGAAGGGCTCTATGAAGATCATGATCGTAGGAGGAGAAAGAACGGAAGTGAGAAAGTTGTCGCTTCGCACGTGCATTCGGTATGCTATTTGTTCGATACGAAAGATATAAAATACTAACCTACACCAGCGTCGACGAGCCCAAAATAGAGCTTCCCAGCGAGCGTTCAGAGATAGGAAAGAGAAGCACATGCGAGATCTTGAGCAACGACTTGGAGAGCTTGAGGGTCGACACAAAGACCTATCGAGATCCTACGAATCATTACAAGTCGAGTATTCGAGCGTCAAGCAGGAATTAGATCGACTCCGAAAGGAAAAACCGGATGCTTCGACGGCCAATTCTCCAGAGTCTGTTGGAAACTCAGATCAGAAAGTGTGGAACGAGTCTGGGGTGGATGGTCTCGATCCTCTGCTGTTTGATGTGTCTGCATATTGTTATGAGCAGGAGGAGAACGGACAACGGTCCAAAGAATAGTCGTTTGCATGTCTGAACTTTTGGCGTTGGCGTTGGCACTGGCGCTGGGATGTAAAAGAGGTATGGGCTTGAATTCTGGTTGTCACCATTAGGGTACTGTCATTGGAGTTATGACAGTGTTGTCACCATCTGGTCATTATTTTGTACGGTATATACCCAAGGACAATAGCAAGCAATTTTCTTGCCTCGATTGCCAAAATTGCAGAGCTTGACCTCAGTGATAGAAATTGCATGTAACAATTTCAATACTGCGTATCATGGGATTTCATGGAGGTACGGGTAGCATGCATCTGCACTATCCTGCAGCAACGCCGATGACCGCATTATCGTACGAGTTGAACTTCTAGAAAAGGCCGTCAGCAAGCCACACATTCGGAAGTATTCGGTCGCAGGAACTGTAGGTGCTGGCTGTAAAAAAGGAAAGACAATACCGCACACACCAGTGGTTTTGCTTCTCTTATTCTTGTACACACTACATATACAGATAACCCCAGATTGTTCATGTAGATGACGCTTCCGGATAAAAGTACCACTGCAGTATAACGGCGCAGTGCATCTGCGGAATGGCTAATCGTGTGCTGTAGCGACGTTGCTGTGACTCTTGCAGTGCATGTATGTAGCTGAAGAGATATCTCCGTGTTGGGGGTTGGGTGGAGATAAAGTGATAGTCTGCTGATTTTATTGGATGACCGGCCAATGCCCAGGCAGGCCAGGGTCCAGTATACGGATAAATAGGATAAAAGGATCGCATGAATAATTTTCCATGTCTTACGAAGAAATTTTGCTGGTGTTCTGACTGAGAGAGGCTCAGAACATGACGAGCCTTTCGAAGCTGATTGGCTCATGGATCATGGATCATGTAGCAATGGTATAGGGAAATTTGAAGGATCTCCGGTATGTTTGGCAGTTGGTTGCACTTCGATCTCGGGATGGGGATATGGATTGGATACGCTTCCCATCCTCTCTTGTAGGGTCCTTCCATGAATTTTGGAGCAAACTTGGCTCCTTAGACGTGTCTTGGTGAAGGCCAAACAGAAGAGGGCCGACTCAGAGGGCCTTATGGTGATGGGCTAGACAATCCGATACTGCCTGAGAACTAGTAAACGCAAGCCGACTAATAAGCAGCTTAATCAGATTTTCATAATAAGTCAGTGCAAGGTACCTCGCCGCCCTGGGACCAACGTATCATATCTTCCAAGTTGCGAGTGTCCATGTCCAAGGTCTCCGTTGGAGGGGCACTGTGAAAGTGCATTGAAAGTACAAGTACAGTGAAGATCCATCTGGCCTGAGCAGTGGTGAAGACTTATCAACTTTGATGACGGCTGAGGCTCTTCCATCTTGCATTGACTGTGTGACCCGGTGTCGTGTAATGGATTGATTGACGTTTCTTGTTGGAGCTGCGGAGTGTTATCACTTCAGATCCGCCAACTCCCGGCAGCAAAATCCAATGAAAAGTGGTCCTTTGAGCAACTGTGACGAAAACAGCCCACCAAACCCCACTCACGCCTACCCACCACATTACAGCGACTGAGCGACATCGAACTTAAAACACTTTTTGACCCCACCTTACCACACGCTTCTTCTACCTCTGACTTCTCCCTTCTTTTCATCTCTTCTTCTCTAAACATTCTTCCTTTAGAGAAGACAAAACTTAAGATACCCATCCATTGACTTTACCAACACAATCGCAATCATGGGTTTCACAGACATTGATCAGCTCGCAATCAATACCATCAGACTGCTCGCAGTAAGTTCTATTTGGATTCATTTGTTGAGATTGCCCCACCACCGTCACCACTGCCCCTCGGGGAATGCGATTCACTTCCAAAACCATCATAATGAATACTGACGATATGCCTCAAGGTCGATGCGACATTCAAATCCAACTCCGGTCATCCCGGAGCCCCAATGTGCGTTTGCACACTCTATAAGACAAATTCCTGGTGGTTGCTGATGGTATAATGTAGGGGAATGGCTCCCGTTGCCCATGTTTTGTTCAACAAGATTATGAACTTCAACCCGAAGAACTCAAAATGGCTCAACCGTGACAGATTCGTTCTCTCGTAAGTAAACGCATTTCACCTCTCTGTTTTGCCCAACCCAGCTAGCTCTTTCAGCGCCTGGCTCTTCCGGATCACTCCAGATTTGCCGTGCAATGTGAGAATCGATAGAGCAGCTCATACGCAGGGAAAAGGCTTTCAGCCAAGTCCTACCTGCAATGAAAGTCTCAATTTAGCAGGAGGGGGCAAAAGTTGAAATCTCACAGCGGTCACTAACGAATTCCTCCAGTAACGGACACGCTTGCATGCTTCAATATGCACTCCTCCACCTCTACGGTTACAAGCTATCTATGGATGACATCAAATCATTCAGAGTGAGTTGATCTATATTTGTGATAAACTCAACTTGTGCTAATACATCGATTTTAGTCGATAGACAGTCTTACCCCTGGTCACCCAGAAGCCCACGACACTGACGGTGTTGAGGTCACCACTGGTCCCCTCGGCCAAGGTTTCTCCAACGCCGTCGGTCTCGCAATCGCGCAACACCACGCAGCTGGCGAGTTCAACAAGCCTGGTTTCGATGTCATCGACCATTACACATACGTTTTCCTTGGAGATGGATGTTTGATGGAGGGTGTTGCAAGTGAAGCCGCCTCTATGGCCGGTCACTTGCAATTAGGTGGTCTTATTGCTATCTATGACGACAACCACATCTCCATTGATGGTGACACCAACTGCGCTTTCACCGAAGATGTTGTAAAGCGTTTCGAAGCCTACGGATGGCACACCGAGGTTGTCGAAGATGGTGACCACGACTTGGAGGCAATGGAGAAGGCAATCAAGAAGTGTCAAGCCGTTAAGGACAAGCCTTCTTTGATCAAGCTCAGAACCACCATTGGTTTTGGTTCCAAGCAACAAGGTACTCACGGTGTCCACGGTTCTCCTCTTAAGGCCGATGACATCAAGCAGCTCAAGGAGAAGTTCGGTTTCGACACCGAGAAGAGCTTCGTTGTGCCACAAGAAGTTTACGATATCTGCCACAAGCGTGCTGATGAGGGTGCTGCAAAGGAGCAAGAGTGGAACCAGATGCTTGAGAAATATGCCCAGGAACACAAAGAAGAGGCTGCCGACCTCAAGCGTCGCTTGAGCGGTGAACTTCCAGAAGGCTGGGAGAAGAAACTACCAACATACTCTCCATCTGATGCCGCAGTCGCCACAAGAAAATTGTCCGAAGTCGTTCTACAAAACATTCATGACGTTATCCCAGAACTTGTTGGAGGCTCCGCAGATCTTACTGGCTCCAACTTGACAAGATGGAAGGAAGCTGTTGACTTCCAACCACCTTCTCTCGGTATTGGTGACTGGACCGGACGTTACATCAGATACGGTGTACGTGAGCATGCCATGGGTGCTGCTATGAACGGTCTTGCTGCGTATGGAACAGTCGTCCCATATGGTGGAACTTTCTTGAACTTCGTTTCATACGCTGCTGGTGCAGTCCGTCTATCTGCTCTGTCCCAAGTCCGTGTTATCTGGGTTGCCACTCACGATTCCATTGGTCTTGGTGAGGATGGACCCACGCATCAACCTATCGAGACTTTGGCTCACTTCCGTGCTCTCCCCAACTGCATGGTCTGGCGCCCAGCTGACGGAAACGAGACCAGTGCAGCTTACTACGTTGCCTTGACCTCCAAGCACACTCCATCTATCCTTGCTCTTTCCCGTCAAAACCTCCCACAACTCGAGAACTCAACCATCGCCAACGCCATCAAGGGTGGTTACGTTGTGCACGAGATTGAGAAGGCTGATATCACTCTTGTTTCCACTGGTTCTGAGGTTGGCATTTGCGTTGACGCAGTTAAATACTTGAAGGACAACCACAACCTCAAAGCACGTGTTGTTTCTATCCCATGTTTCGAAGTCTTCGACGCTCAATCCAAAGAATACAGACTCAGCGTGTTGCCAGATGGTATCCCATCCTTGTCCGTTGAAGTTATGTCCACAATGGGTTGGGAAAGATATACACACGAACAATTCGGTCTTAACAGATTTGGTGCCTCCGGTGCTTACAAGGACGTTTACAAGGTATGATTCGCAACCCCGATTCCTGATATTTGAACAGTACTAACACCATTATAGAAGTTCGAATTTACCCCTGAAGGAGTATCTAAGCGCGCTCTTGCCACTATCGATTTCTGGAAGGACGTCCCCAACATCCGCTCTCCTCTCAACAGAGCTTTCCAACAACTCATCTGAATGTGATAGAGGATGTTTACGAATGATTTTGGGTTTTTCATGAAAAGGAGCAGGGACAGGTGCAACCTGCTAAATAGAATTTGAACAATAAGTAAATGAACCAATTATGTAAATGAAGCGCTCTTTCAACAACCAGTTGACCTTAGGTATGCCGTATTGTGTTCACGCTCCCACCTTTCATTATCGTTGAACTTTTTCTTTACTGTACATTCAAGCATCCGCAGAGTAGTTCATTCTCATGGACCACTCTTGCCGAGGCCGCAAGATGACTCGATAGTCTGCTTCCAAAGGATGTAGTCGCTGCTGCACCTTTGTGCATCCGTCAGCCGGACTCGCGTTAATGGCGCCAATTAACTATTTCTTATCCAAAACTCCTGTTCGATTTCCAAAACTACCTCACCCCTCTCCAACCACAGCATTGGCATCCCTCTCTCCTGTTATCTCTCTGCCGCTACTCCATTCCCTCTGAAATTGCTTTCCAACCTTCTCCACTTTCTGCGCCGCTTTCCTAGCCTCGTTCATGTCACCGGCCGAGCGCACCACTACCGTCCCAACTAGCAATGGCGCCAACGACTCTTTAGCTTCCTCCGAATGCGCCTCATCTTCTGGATTATCATGATGCGTAGGCGAGTGGTTTCGACTGCCCTCCGTAGTCCCGCTTAATGGTCTCATCTCCTCTCGAGCCGCGGATAAGATTTCCCGTCCTCGAATGCTGGATAGTCCATTGAGTAAATCTGCGCTCGGGGCTCGGCGACGATTGCTAGGTTTGGACGAGGAGGGGGAGGAGGGGTTGAGGAAGGAGTGCAGAAGGATAGGTCCGGATGATTCTGACTCGATTATTATTCGTTCGGGCAGACCGTAATTGAATCTAAGTGCTGCATCATATGCCGATAACGCGGTGGATGTAAGAGCTGTAAGGGAGACAGCTTGTGGAGAGGGGGAACTGGTGGGTTGTGCGGCGGATGTGGAAGTGGAGCTCGATAGGAGGGGAATGAGAGAGCTGTCGGTTAGGTGGAGGCAGAGGTTCCGATTCGAGTTGGCATTGGGATTGGACGTTGTCATTGTACATAAGTGGAAGTTTTAGCAAAAGAACTGTACAATTGTAAGAGAAATGAATTGACGACAAGAGAGAGATGGAATGACGATGACGGAAAATGGGAAGGCTAGAAAGAGAGATAGCAACTGATAAAGGACTCACCGAGAAGGCTACCGTGTAACGGGCCTAGACAGCCGTCATGGCCAAAGATTGCCTAGGAGTTGCGACATCCCTGTCAAAATCGCGGCAGCTAGTTTAGCGTCGCAGAGCATTGTGCAAGTACGGAGGGACAAGCTGGTCTGAACTAGAAAGTGTTGCTAAGTATTTCGAATCTCGCGCAACACAGATCGACAGAATACGACATATTGAGAGAGAATAATTATAATTGGAACTACTACCATGGCTGATGCAGAGGAAGAAAGGGTGAAAGCCGAAAGGCTTGCAGCTGCAAAGAAACGTGTATGTTGTCCTATGTGTAAACAGGGAGCGGCATAGCTTGAGCGCATGATACTGATAGATGGTACATAGGTGGAGCAAATGAAGAAGAAGAAAATGAAGAAGGGAGGAGGGAAGGAGGAAGAAAAAGAAAAAGCAGAACCTGTGACAGAGGCCTCGAATAGTGAGGAGAAACCTGAGCCAACCCCGGAGCCAGAAGCCGAGCCGCAAGAACCAGCCAGTGTGGACGAGAAAAAAGAGGAAATGTCCGTGGAAGTTAACGAAGCTAAGGATGAGGAGGAAAAGGTTGCCGAACTAGGCGCTGCCAGACATGGAAGATCGCCCTCGTTGTCGGTTCAGTCGAAAATGCGGTCGTCATCCTTCAGACAAGCATCAGGACCACTTTCACCAGAAATTGCTTTCAGCCCAAGCGGAGATACTGCGCCAGATATTTACAGAAAGCAGGCTATAAGAATTGAGGAGCTAGAAAGGGAGAATAAGAAGTTGGCCAAGGAAGCGGGGGATGCGGAGAAGAGGTGGAAGAAGGCGGAGGAGGAATTGGAAGATTTAAGAGAAGCGGACGGCGAATCTACCAAAGGGGAGAAGGAATCCGGAGGCGCATCATCAGAGGAGTTGGAGAAGCTGGTAAGCCTCAGTCTGATTCAGTGGAGGTACCGCTCCATCTAACCATCATTGCAGAAACTGGAACTTGCAGCCCTCCAACGACAGAACACCCAACTACAAGTCCAGGCATCTCGAGGTACCAGACATGGATCGTCGCCATCGATGTCTATTACAAACGCGCCCTCGGATCTAGAAGCTGAATTGCGGTCGAAATCATCAACGATTGAATCGATGGAAATCGAGATCTCAAACCTCAGCGCACAGCTCGATCGCGTAAGGTCAGGATCATCCGTAGAGAAAGAACAGATTTCCGCTCTCGAAGACAAGCTAGCTCGCAGTGAAAAGGCCGCCGCAAACGCCCAGCGCGAACTAGGAGATGTGAAAAAGAACCTCGAACGCATTACAGAAAAGGCGGTTAAAGAAGGCAGCGAACGTACTTCAGCAGAAACAAAACTACGAACTTTGGAGAAAGAAGCAGAGGATGCCAAGACGCATAGCGAGGAGCTGCAGAAGAAGGTCGAGGCTTTGGAGAAGAAAGTCCAGACTTTGACTACCCTTCACAAAGAGCACGATGCACGCTCGCAAGCTCAGAAAAAGGAACGGGAGAAAATCGAAAAGGAAGCTGCGGATCTAAAATCTCGATTAGCGAATGCGGAAAACGAAAACGCGAGACTGAAAGAAGAGCGCGAAAGATTGAAGAAACGAGACGCGCAGGGAATCGACGATGATGGTGTGGACGAATTGGAAAATGAAGAAAGACAGCGGCTGGAGAAGAAAGTTAGAGATCTGGAAGCGGAAGTGCATGAACTGAGACGTGGGGTGTGGAGAGAGAGGAGGAGGGAATTGGAGGGCGAGGAGGATGGTGGGGGAACGAGTCCGGGCGCGAGGTTCACGGATGTGGATTTGGGGAGTGGGAGTGGATTGTATGGTAGGAGGAAGAGCTTGGCGCAGGGGAAGGGCATTGGGGATTTTTTGACGAGCGGGTTTAATGCTATTACGGGGGGTACGGCGCCGGTGGGTGCAGGGGAGGAAGATGACGACGGGTTGTTGGATGATGATGATGAGTTGGAGTTTGATGAGGAGGCGTTTAGGGCGGCGCAGGAGGAGGAGATGAAGAAGAGGATTGAACGGATCAAGGAGATTAAGCGGGGGTTGAAGAATTGGGAGGGGTGGAGGTTGGATTTGGTGGAGAATAGGAGGGGTGGTGGGGAGGGGGTGGGTGAGATTTTTGAGGTTTGAGAAGGGGGGGGCTTCACTTGGGAGGAAGGAAAGAAAGGAATGGGAACGATGATATTGTATTTTTATGCATGCAGCTTGATCTACCCATTGAAGGCGATACGGTAAAGAGAGTGATGATATCTAGCTAAACAATGAAGGCCATCTTCCCCGCCTACACACCAGAAGCTGGTCCACTCAAGCATCGAAAGCGTTCAGACGGACAGAATGATATATCATAGAAACTGACCAAACGCATCCCATCCACCCACATCACATCGCCACAACCACAACCATCAGCATCGAGAATACACAATAAAAAATATCCTAATAGATCCCAAATCCATCCATCCTTAAGTTCTCCCCGAAAGATATATTACCAAAAAGCCTATCCCAACCCAGCCCAACCCAAACCGACTCCCCTCCGTCCGTCCATCCACCATCCAACCATAAGAAAAAGGGGTATAGATTGCTGCAAAGCCGCACGCGGCTGCACCCAATGATCCTGAAAAATTTACGTCCTGCATTCTACCACATGACCACTGTTGGTCATTTTGTTTTTTTCGTAAGTCGTTTATTTCGTAAAAAAGAAGTCTGTATCTGTAGTGTATCGTATCGTTATATCATGGCGTTAAAAAAGTCGTTTAGAGGGGCTTTGTGTATGTTGTGTGTAATCGTTTGTTTCTGTATTGCGAAAGAGGGATGTCCGTCGAGCACTGGTGTGTATAGTTTAAGACAGAAACGCAAATCCAAAAGCGTGTGAGAGGAGAGAAACGTGATTAGATCAATGTTCTCGGCGATCTTGGGCTTCCCGATGACGAGGATTGTTCGATTGAAGCCCTTCGCTTGTGCATCAGGGGACTGTTCTGTAACTCGCTCACTACGCCCATCCAGCCGGCTCGCTGGGGACCACCGGTTCCCTCATTATGTCCCATGGCGTTACTCGTGATTCTTCTTAACGGCGGCGTCCTCACAATGCTCTCTTCTAGAGTCGCTGGGAGACTACGTCGTGGACCTCTTTGAGGGGAGCCGAAGATTCCCAGGCCGTTTTCTTTCTCTTTTTCTTGGGCCACAACTCCTCCCGCAGCTACAATCCCCATATACGCCACCAAAAAGCGCATCCGTAGTGCGTCTAATCTTTTCATACGTCCATTCAAACCCTTCCTCTTCCACACCCACAACAACCTCATCTTGCCCCTCAAACGCATATCCCTCTCCCCGCTATTAACCACCAAGCCATCGACCTGCTCCCTCAACTCATCGCCCAATTTGCGAATCTCGCCCAACAAACGTCCTAGCCGAATGCGATCCTCGAGTTTTCCGACGCGCGAGATGTCGCGGTCGTAACTCTCGTTTTCGACGATGGCGTCGGTGAGCACGTCGAGAAAGGTGGTGAGTTCGGAGGTCGAGTGGAAATAGGCGTGCACGTAGGTGCTGCCGAATTGCACGAGGATCACCACAGACGAAAAGGTCGCGGTTAGGAGGGGTAGCGATAAGGAATAGGAATACGATATGGACGGAAGCGGGAGCGGCTTCGCGGATGGCATAACGTCCGACATTGGTTTGGGGGGGCGGGGGAGAGAGAGCAGATAGAGAGCGAGAGGGAGGGTTGGTGAGAGGGAAAAAGAAAGGATGAGGAGTTATGCGAAAACGAGAGAAAGGAAAGAAGGAGAACCAAGTGGTCTGGAGTTGAATAGTTCTATGCGCATATTTCGTATTGGTGAGAGGTTAAGGATGGGTGGATGAATGGATGGAAGGGCAGGGCCGATAGATAGATGGGTTTAAGAGGATGAGGTAATACTCCTTGTAGGACTAATGTACCTGTAAGGGAGCACAGGGAGGCAAGGGAAGAAAAAAAGAAGGGAAAAGAAGGAATAAGTCTTATGGTGGTTCCTGTGCCGGATGAGATAGGATGGCTTACCTCCAACTCCTCCAACCTCTCCAACCGGTTTCTGTACTCTTCCATGGTAGTATTTCTCTGCACCAGACCAATTGGGTGGTGGGTGTGAACGGCGTGGTGCGCACACGACCCTTGCACTTGCAGAGCTCATCACATGCGGCCTTTTTGGGGAGTGCGCGGGAGTATTGAATTTTTCGGGAAAGAGATCCTGGAGTTGCGAGAGCGAGTGTGATGGTGTGTCGGAAATGGCGTCAATTCTCGTGTGATTAGGGCAAGCACTGGTGCGCCGGTGTAACACTTCCCTCTAGCTTTCTAATTGACCGCACATTCACTTGAATTACGAAGTTATCCAAAAAGTCGCAAATCTTCTTTACTTGAGAATTTCGACCGCGAACTGGGAACTGTGATGCAATGCAGTGATGCAAGACATCGAACAAAAAGAGGGGGGCAAGTGTGTGTGTTTGCTGTGTTTGCAGCGTGGGGTACAGTAGTCCGTCTGCAGTAAAATAATAAAAATCCACATTATTGCATCTTGACTCAACAACATCTGCCTACTCGACGACGACCGTAAAATATATAGTATACGCCTGTACATACTAAATCCTATACCGCTACATCAACACAAAATGGAAGTCCAAACTCCAATACCGCCGCCGTCAACAGACACCGCAACGCCCATAACAGCCAATCCACCCCTCCCTAACCTCTTCAATTACCCCTCCTCCACTCCCCCCACCCTCATAACTCAAGGTGCCGAGGCCCTCCTCTTCAAGTCAACATATCTGCTTCCCGAAATACCCGCCGCAGTCAAATACCGACCTTCGAAACCTTATCGACATCCGATCCTCGATCAGCGGCTGACCAAACATCGGATATTGAGCGAGGCGAGAGTGTTGGCGAAATGCAGGCGCGAGGGAGTGAATGTGCCGGCAGTGTATGCCATGGATGAGGCTGGGGGCTGGTTGATGTTTGAGTGGATTACGGGCGATGTGGTAAGAGTTAGGCTAAACGAGTGGTTAGAGAAAAAGAAGGAGCTGGGTGTGATTGGGGAGAATGATGGCGCAGAGAGAAACGATACTGTAACGGATGCTAAGGATGCTGTGGATCTGATGAGGAGAATGGGTGAAGCGGTAGGGAAGATGCACAGCGTCGGCGTTGTACACGGGGATTTGACGACAAGCAACTTGATGTTACGGCCGAGTGAGACTGGGGCTGGGGCAGAGACAAACGCTGCAGACGAGAACAATAAACTACAAGGGGAGATTGTGATTATCGATTTTGGGCTGGCAAGTCAAAGTACGCATGATGAGGACAGGGCTGTGGATCTATATGTGTTGGAAAGGGCTTTTGGAAGCACGCACTCGCGGGCCGAACGTCTGTTCAAGGAAGTCTTAGTTGCTTATGGGACGAGTTTCAAGGGCGCGCTGGTAGTCTTGAAGAAACTCGAAGAAGTCAGAATGAGAGGGAGGAAGAGAAGTATGCTGGGTTGAATACGTCAAAGTCGCCGTTCACTCTGCGCGGCGTCTGCTAGCCAATCTTGCTTCGGCGACCATTTCCGAGACATGAAGGGACTCATACTGGTACGAAATTATTCTTGTGTTTCATCTATCAAGTCATCGCCAAGCCCTCATTGGTGCTATCGCAACGCCGTACACCTATATCCCTTCCCTACAGTTCAATCGACAAAATCTATCAGACTATCTTTCTTCACTCCTTCAGCTCTGCCGAAGCGAAATATCCCTTGTTCTCTATCACACCTCGATCGCGGACAATAGCGGTGTATTTGACAACCCACTCTGGAGTTAGGTCACCCTTCATACCATCTATACCTCTCTTGGTCTCTGAGAGGACGCCCGCGCCTCTTACACCTTGTCCGAGCAACTCTCGCAAAGTACCACTTGGTAGAATGTTCGTGCAATCATTGTGAGTCAGAAGCTCGATGTTTTCCTGTTTCGCGAGTTTCGCCAGAGGTTGTGGAACTTTACAACAATCTTTGACGTTGATCTGGTCAACTTGTGGTCGCACTTTGACATGCGCCAAAAAATTGGAGAGCTTCTCGCTGCCGAATTCTGCCAATCCAAGCTTTCGAACAATCCCTTGCCCGTACAGCTCTTCGACAATAGACCAAGGTTCGATCTCTTCTTCCGTATTCCCTTGTTCCGCGTTCTTCTTGTCCGCCTCCCATTCGCAATCTCCGTCGAAGGACATTCCTGGGAAGGAGACAATCAAGAGATCAATTGACTGGACGCCTAGCTCTTTCATCACGAGATTCAGCGCATCTCTAGTATATTTGTGTCTTTTCTTTACGTCTGCGCCGGACAGATAGAATAGTTTGACTGTGATTTCGTAGTTTTCGGGCTCTTCCGACAGCCCGGATAACGACCAATCTATGGTTGGGATGTAGAAATCGTCGTCTTGCCTGGTTGTCCAAATCGACACGGGAGGCCTACGAGATGGCGCATCTCCGTTATAATCTTCTTCGCTGTATCCGTTCGTTTCCGAGGGAGAGGGTGAATAGTCTTGTTGCGCGGCGAGAAAATTGCTTCGGAGGGAGTTTGTGAGCTCCAGGTTCGATCGGTCTGCGCCTGGTTTTCTGATGATGGACGGGCCACCGATCATGATATTACTGCATGAGAAGTCAGTATGTCTCTCAAAAAATGTGAAATTAAGAGAATTCGTACGAGGTGGAAAGGATTAGTCGCGTCATCTTGAATGTACCGATGCGCAGAAGTGGGATGCGCAAAGTCTCCAAGAATGCGTGTGAGGTCCGATAGACCTGATTATAATTGAAGAACACAAGCAAAATCTAGAATTCCCAACCCGTGATATTTATCAGGAAAAAATGTACAAGAAGAGGAAGGATGAAGAAAAAGTAGGAAAAACTAGTAGCTTAAGTTAGGAATTTATGCGATGATATTATTTCATGATTGCTGTCATAAGCATTTCCGCTCGAATACCCCTCCAAACCGCTGGTTCTTTGTAAGCCTTGGGGGTCATGCACCAATGAAGCCACGGGTAAAGTTCCGAAGTTTAAGCACCCTTGCTACTTCTCTAGTCGACAACACGTCCAGGGCTGCCGCAACTATTTCCTTTTACCACGAATAACCGTCATGGCGATTAAGTATGTATCTATTCCGACATTGTGACTTTGGACTCTGCTAATTATCCTGTAGCTATCTCATTCTGCTGTCACGACAGGGCAAAGTCGTATGTCCTCTCCCCCTTCTTCAACCGCCGACCTAAGCTCGAACGGATCCTAACATTCAACAGAGACTTGCGAAATGGTTCACCACATTGTCGCCAAAGGACAAGGCCAAGATCATTAAAGATGTTTCGCAACTTGTGCTGGCTCGCCGGACGAGGATGTGCAATTTCTTAGAATACAAAGGTTAGAATCTGCGACGCCGTTTGCCTTCGGACTGGCCACCTATGGACTTTCAGTTGCTAACGAACCTTTGGCGTAGATTCGAAAATCGTCTATCGTCGCTATGCCTCGCTCTTCTTTATCGCCGGCTGCGCCTCAACGGACAATGAGTTGATTACCTTGGAGATTGTTCACCGATATGTTGAGCAGATGGACAAGTACTATGGAAATGTGTGCGAGCTGGTATGCCAATCCGACAAGCCTACACACAGCAGAGGAATCTTGTGGCTAACTGTGGTATAGGACATCATCTTCAACTTCCAAAAGGCATACTTCATATTGGATGAGCTGCTGTTGGCCGGGGAGATGCAGGAGAGTAGCAAGAAGAACGTGCTCCGAGTAATATCCGCGCAGGACTCGATAGAGGATACAGAGGTTAGTGGATATCAGTTCGCATGATGGCGGTCGGTCGAGGGAGATTTTCGTCAAAATTCCGATATACCTGGAGAGCACATAAATTCCATCAAATTTTCTTTCATGCTGATACACACATTTTCCATTACCAGGTCGACGAAGATATTACCAAACTCATGTGAAAACCCGCTGCTTTTATACATGTATACAGAATTATTTGGGGGCGGTCTGGAGTCTGGCGTGCGAGAATATATATATTCGTCCTAGTTTGAACGCATCTTGCATCAAGTTTTTTGTGCCCATTCGTTGCTCTGCTAACTAGGTGTCGATTCGCTCTTTAGGATGATCAAGAGATCGTTAGTGGCTTAAAGGAGGTTGGCATACTCTGATTTTGTCAGCATGTGCGAGTTATGTGTTGTTTGATGGAAGGCGTTTATTTAGTTCACCAAAGGGACACCCTCTTGTTGATGCTTAGTTTGGCCGGGTTTTTAATGCCGGACATGGGATTTGCGACTTGCCAGGTAGGGACTGCTCAGGAAGCATGGACACTGGCGAACGGGACAGGGCGTTGGACTGAACGTGACCTGAACTTCCCTATGTGCTTTTAGTTATAAGTCACGTTTAACGGATGAGTGAATAGCATCAAATGCGGATCCGCAGGTCTTTTCCTGTCATTGTCACCATCCATACTGCCACGATATCCGCCTCATGCTGACATTCGGATACAGGCTTTTGTATGATTCGCTGCATTGGGGGGAAGGGACTTTTGGGATTCGGGTTTCCGGATTCAGCATACTAGTACGAACGTGCTTCATTCAGTCAATCAGATTCGTGTAAGCGGATTCATCTACTCCTACTAAGTTAGACATTTACGAAGTATGAAGTCCTCCTTCACGATCCGAACGTCAATACCTATCTAGTGCTAGTATACACAACTTTCATAACTATTTTTGGCCATTTCTCCGACCACGAGAATAATTTATTGGTTGTAGATCTCTGGGGAACGGGAAAGGGAGCGACCCACACCATTCAGATTGCGCCAGCTCGCGTAATCCACAGTACCAAGCCGTTTCAGGCTAGTGTCGCATTCGCCGGTCGCAATCCATTATCCAAGGTTATCAATCAAGCGATCCACTCTATCTCATCATACGGTTCTCCTCCTTAAACAGCACTCAACCACCTCCTGTCATCACCAGCGCAACAACAATCAACAATCCATCAAAAGTGACAATGCCCCTTACCTGCTAGACATCAGTCTAGCTCGAGAACAACTTGGTATAGCCTCCGCAGCCAGCGAAGGAAGTATTAATCTTGCCTTTCTCAGCCCACGCAGGTCTTACGAAACACCGATAACCGGAACAAAGAAAGCCATACCTGGCACTCAACAACAACGCGAACGATTCATCCCCATTCACCATTTGAAGACAACATCGAGAAGGGTTTAAGTACCTGGTTCAAGATTTCCGAGTCTGAAGAGTCATCCGAAAGGTTACTATCTGCACAGAATACTCGGGCTCCGCGGCCACATACTCTCACTTCGCCGACACGCGCATCTGCCTCTCACTTTCCATACATTCATTCAACCTATTCCTCTACATCCATTCAGCAAACCCAATTAAGTCGACTTTGAGTTCAATACCGCCAAGATGAAGTTCCTACCTCTACGCGATTTCGACAATGTCACCAGCGCATTGAATTTCAACACACCGGACTGCCACGTCATTGGTGGTTGCGATTTATACACCACCAAAGCAGCTGGGTCTGATAAGAAGCTCTACCGGAACATTGAGAATTCATTGGAATCACAATATGCTTCTCTGCTCAAACTGTCTGCTTCGGTTTCACCGCCACGCGATTCCGCGGAACCCATCGTCAACCTGTCGCGATCGAGTCCATTTGGCCCCCTGAGTCAAGTATCGAGTCGTCGCACGTTCGCATATCTTATCGCGACGCTCAACGCAAGTCACCCTGACTATGACTTCTCGCACATTCTCAGACCGGCCGACTTCCGAAAGGAGCGCAACCTGAGATCTGTTATGAATTCCATTGACTCGACGCTGTATAGTCTGAGACCGAGCAATGGTATGACGATGCAAGGTCCATCGCAAGCGGCGTATGCCACCACCGGCTCTGCTGCTCCCTCGAGTCAAGCCTGGGGACCCCAGATGTGGACAATGATTGATAAAGAAATGACCCTTAAAGACTGCACCGTCTACTGCTGGGCCCCACCAGACGAGCCCTTCGACGGCGACGAAGGCGCCATCTGGAGTCTCAACTACTTCTTCTTCAACAAAGAGCGGAAACGAGTAGCCTACCTCTATGTCCGCGCCGTCCCCGTCATGAGCCACAGTCCCCGCCAAGCCAAAGCCATGGCCAAGCGCACCGCCACCTACTACGACACGGGCGCCAACAAACGCGCCCGCTTCTGGCTCGGGGACCGCGCCAACGATATCACGGACGACTCGGACGATGTCGAGATGTGGGACAAGGATGACGAGGTCGATGTTGATGTTGATGTTGACGATGAGGACTTTTCAGATACCTATGACGATGAGGCGGATGATGAGTCGGATGAGCAGAACTTCAAGGCGCCGATACGTGGTGTTAGTGAAGATATTGCGGCGTCTATGGATATGGATTATTGAGGAGCGCACATTGCTACTTTTTCCTCGCCGAGCGTTGTGCTTTCTGACCCCTCTGCGGAAAAGCAGCGGTGAAGAGCTCTTCTTGGCTTTTGCTCTTTGCTCTTTGCAACTTCGTTGATAAATACCACTTTTTCCTTTTTTCTTTTGCTTCAATGTTTGAGTACTTTGATATCTTTTCCTTTTATCTTTTTAGCTGAGTCATGCGTGCTTGCTTGCTTGCTTGCTTGTCCGGTGTAGGAACTATGCGATGAGAGACGACGGAACGAACACACGGTTGGCGTTTGGCTTACGGTTCGGTGAGAGCGATCTGCTGCGGCTGGCGTTGTACCTATAGTAATTTCCCCTTTTTTTGTGTTAACTTTTTTTGCCGATTGGGTATGGGGGGCGGATCTGGGGGGAGGGGGTACCTTGGATTGGGAACGATTAATGGATTATGTCTGGCCTGGCATGTCAGGGCGTATTTCCTATTCATCGGTCTGTGTATTTGATGCGAGGGGGCGAGCGCGAGCTGGTATGATGGATGGATGAATGA
Organism: Rutstroemia sp. NJR-2017a WRK4; assembly: GCA_002946385.1. Classification (NCBI taxonomy): domain Eukaryota; kingdom Fungi; phylum Ascomycota; class Leotiomycetes; order Helotiales; family Rutstroemiaceae; genus Rutstroemia; species Rutstroemia sp. NJR-2017a WRK4. The sequence continues at coordinate 97,890 of NJPR01000080.1, forward strand.
ATGCTTTCAACAAACAGCCTAATAGTGAATGAAATATGAATCAAAAATCAACGTTGAGCTGCCTGCCTACCTGGGTGAGTGTGATTGGTGCCGGTCAGGTGTGTGTAAAACGAATGTTGCATGTCCAACATTTAGATACATTTATATAGCAACTATATATATATATCCAATGCACATACACATTTCATCACCCCTTAGATACGTATATCAACACCATCCTCCACCACCACAACAATAACAACATGAACAACAACAACAACAGAAAACAACAAATCCCACGAGACGATAACACACGATAGCGCAAAACATTTTCGTGGCTAAAGATCTCTAAGCCCGATACGCCGTCCCAATGGTGGCGCAGCGGCACTTCCATTGCTCGAGAGGTTAAGAATTTTTCTCAGGAGGTAAACATAAGCTCGATATGATAGCGTATACAAACGCTTGATGAAATGGGGTATCATTCGCTGGAAAATAAGACAAAAAATAGAAACGGAAACAAAGGTGGATAGTGTAAAGGGGAAAAGAGGGGGAGGGAAGAAAGTATGCGAGGATTCGACAATCAGAACGAAGTAGGGAGCGAGAGTGGATGGTTGACTTCCCGTGGAGAAGAAAGCGGGTTTGGTGTAAAGCGTCGTGAAGGAGAGTAAGAAGTGAAGTCGGGGTTTTCGTTGCCGAGAGGGGAGGTTGAGCTACCAGGGGATAGAAGAGAGGTGGCTGCGAGAACTGTTGAAAGATCTCAAGCCTATTGTCCAGCAATGAAAGAATTACTTCTTCCACCACATCTTCCCGAATCCGCGCTGCAAGTTCTCTCTTCTCGCAGCACCGTCCTGGAACTCCTCGCTGGTTGAACTTCCGCTGCTTTGAATCTTGGTACTCCTTTTGTTGCCGAAGATCTTGAGGAGAACAGTCATGACGATGCTGCTTAGGATACTGAGACATAGGATCCCGATCATGACGAGATTGCTCTTGCGGTAGCGGTGGGGTCCGGCTTTGGCGTCTTCGGGCCATCCGGTGTAGAGGGCGTAGGTGGTGGTGATACTGCCCAGGTTGCCGAGTCCAGATACGAGTGCTGCGGCGGCGGCAACTCCGACTTCGCCATGGCGGTGTTGGAAGATTTGGTTGGTCCATGTCATGCAGATAGGGACTGTGGGACCGAGGCCGTAACCAACCATGAGGAGACCGCCGTAACGAGCCCAAGGTTGGGAGACGGGTGCGAAGGTTGTGGTGAGAAGACCGGCGATCTGGATGAGGACGGCAGCTGAGAAGAATATGGCGCGGTGGTGGTGGAAGCGATCAGATATCGGAGTAACCATGAGAATGGCGATGAGGTCCATCTAGCTTGGGTTAGCAGGCGGTGTCTCGTTAAGGGAAACTAAGACTTACGATCCAAATTGGGGCGGTCAGTAAGCTGAGCGTTATACCAGAAAAGCTTGGGTTAATCCCAGAAATGATCACAGATGCGTACAATTGTGTTCCGATACCGACACCAACAACACCAAAGTACATGAGTGTCAATGGCCAAAGTCTCCAGTCAATTAAGATGAAACCCACATCCTTCCAGGTCCATGGTCGGGGGTGATAGACTCTTCTCAGATCTTGGTAATGTATCTCAGCATCCTCTCCAGTTAACACTGGTGGAGTAGCCGGAAGCCACTTGGTGATACCCTTAGGGACCCTTTCTTCTCCGGGAGGAAGCGGACGATCGGGTAACCACCAGAGAAGCACAACGCCGAGAACGATGGCACAGAGACCCCAAAGCAAGAACATCCATTGAAAGCCAACCAATCCTTGAAGCCCGTCCATCTTCTGAAAGCCTGCGGAAACAAGACCTACTACAGCAGCGGAGACTTGAGATGCAGTAAAGTATTGACCGATTCGTTTGCCAGTTCGCGAAGGAGGATAGAAGAGTGTCAGATAATAAGACATCCCCGGCCACATACCAGCAATCACCAAACCGAGGAGAAACCGAAGTAACCTAGAAATTATCAGCTGGAGGGTTCTGGCGTCCCAGAGGGATAACATACATCAAACTCCAGGCTGCCTTCACTGCCGCGAAACAAGAACCAATGATTCCCACTGCAAAAACGATACGACTCATCCAAACCCTAGGACTTAACCTTGTCATAACCAGGTTAGAAGGCAAGTCAAACACAACATATGCAACATAGAACAGTGCCAGAGCAGTAGATGTTTGCTTAGCAGTCAAGTGCAAGACCGACGCTAGATCATGGTCAGATGATTCATTCATCGTTTGAGCGAGGCCGACGTTCGATCGAATGGCGGAACATAAGAAGTATAGGACCCAAAAGGCTATATAAGTGTCAGTGCAGCTCCAAAGCAAATCGCATATTAATATGTGAGCATTAAGGTAAATTTACCTGGGATAATGCGGCGGTCGATTTTCCTACAATCCATGTAAGTATCACGAACAGGTGGGGAAACGGCAACTCCATGATAGGATGCTAGAACACATACTTATAAACCTTCTCGATCCTCTCAATGCTCACTTCATCATCCCTATATGCCCTACCGGACTCATCCGCAAAAGTTTCGTTCGCAGGTGAAAATTTCCCATCATGATCTTGCTCATGCGCGGGGTCATGATGAGCGCTCTCTGGCTCTGCCATAGTATCTGTGAAGCAATGGAGGTGCGTGCTAGCAGATTTTTATGGACTTTGAGAGTTTTGTTTTCCAATTGATCAATCTTTCGTTTGAATTTCTACTCTGAGTGAGTCTTAGGAACGAGGTTGAGTGAAGGATAGAAGTGAAAGAGGAAGGAAATATGTCTGGTGTTGAGCACGATGGAAAAAGCTCTGACCTGGTGGGGTTCAACATTTTTACTTTTTGGGGCTCCAGAGCCGAAGCTACTGTGTGCTAATGCGCTTTTCGTTTAGTACTCCTTGGAGCTATTGTGTGCCCCACTGCCGTTCATGTTCTGAGGATTGTTCGAGATGCATTTCACGGGGCAAGAGATCTTGGGAATTGCGTAGTTGAACAGGGAGAGGATGAATGAAAAGCTCATGTACATCTAGCTCCATTACCATCATCTATATCTACTATTATATCGGCTACATCATCTTCGAATTACCTCCCCCAAATGTACATCTCTCCTCTCAAGTATACTACCATCGCAAGCCATTCCAAATTCTATCACAGCTGACGTTTCATCCCAAGCCCCGAGTAAAAATGCCCAGTAACTATAATTGTCCTCTCATGCCCAGACCAACTTCTTCAAATTGTGACCCAGAACGTCGAGCAATCCAGTGCTCTTCTTAGCTTCCGCTAGACTAATAATAGCGGCCTCTTCCACAATGCTCTTTCTCTCTCCGTCCACGCCCTTGAACTTTTCCAGCTGCACCATTCTTTCGATTTCTGCACAAACGTGCTCGACCTGTTCGATCTCACTGACGCCTTCATCCGAAACAGCAGATTTGGAAGGCAATGCTTTGAGCGCTAGAACCTTGCTTGTGTCTTCCTTGACTGCCCCAAATGTCTGATTCTGCAAGCCCGACATGAGACTCGCAATTCCTGCAGTAATAGGAGCAGCAGCAGAAGTCGCAGTTGAAGGCCGGTCTTCGGTCAAAGGTTCAGGCTCCGGGAGAGCTGTAGCTAGAGAACGAGTATTCACACGAATCATGCCCCCCTTCTTAGAGTCATAGCTTATCACAAGGCCAACATTTCTAGACTCGTCTGCTTGACCTGGGGATAGCGTGCTCGTGATGTAAGTCCCGTACTTTATGCCAACGACATTATGAAGCTGAATTCTCTCGAATGACGATACTTTCTCAATGTTCCAATCAAAATGGCATATGTACAGTGCCGCATCGGTCAAAAGTAGGACTGCTTCTTCAAACGGTGTTGATTTGATAGTGTTGGCAACTTGTGGTGTGAGAAACGTCCAACCACCAATGAACTCTTCCTGCTCATCAGCTACAACAAGCTTTTGGGATACATCAATAGCTTGCTGTCGCATCTTTTGCATGGAGACGCCTGGATCGCCACTCATCATGTTTGTCTCGAAGTCCTCGAAGACCAAATAGCTCACATTTCCAAGGAGGAAGTCAATAGCGGCTTGGCTGAAATAATCATTGACAATACTGTAATGCCGTTAGATCATGTATCTTAGATCAATGTATAATAACTTACCCGCTGTAAAATCTGGAGATAGATAGGCCCATATCAGTCAAGGCACCTTTGTAGTCTCGCTTCCTTGTACGAGTGAAGTCTCCTTTCAGCGCTGCTGTAGAGGCATATTGTTTAGAGATGGCATCACCGTTGTCGGCCCACAAAGTGTTGAACCATTGTGTAGCTTGATCAACCTGAAGACTCATATCTATACCTTCGTCCTTTAGCTGCACTTCAAGCGCTCGCCTACCTACGGCACTTTGCACGACATTCGTACGGTCCAGGCAATCCATGCAGTTAGTCCTCAAAATCCCGCATTGCTTCGACACTAGCTCTCCCCCTGATTCGACGTTCTCGGAGAATGAGTCAAGCTTCTTGTCCAGTGCTTCCATAAGTAGGCTGACGTTCTCGAACTTCATGCCTCGACAAATTGCATGGAAATCGAACCACTCAAAGCCAACCTTATTTTGGGACTCCTTTGAGTCATTCCAGCGAGCCATCAGCTTCTCATACTCCTGGCCAACTATCGATTCCGGGCCATGCTTTTCGACCAACGAAGCTACCTGGACCTCCCCGTATCTTTCAGTGAGTGTGTCGAAATGTTTCTTGAAGGCTTGATAATTTGTCTCGGTAGAATGATGAATTTGAGGGACGGGCTTAAACGAGTAAGGTGACTGGGAAAAGAAAATCGGAATACTCCCACGGATCTGGACAAACGAGTGTATTTTGCTTGATGATGTCCAGTTGGGGTCAGACAAAATCTGTTCCGTCTCTACACCGTTCGCCGAATTACCATCCTCATCAACACCTCGTCGGAGATACCTGAGACCTGCCCGCTTAATTGACCGTCGCGAGATCAATGTTAACAAGAAAGACTTGTCAGTGTTAACACGCTCTGCGGAACTGCCTCCATCAGCTTTATCTGTTGGGATCTCATTCAGTTCCATGGATGTCTTTTCTGTGCTATCTAGTCCCACTGCCGGTTTGGGAGGATTGCTATCCACAACGAACGCTCGCTGACCTACAAAACCTTGCATAAGAGGTAGAGCAAGGGAGGTCTGGCCAGCATCTATGAAGGGCTCAAGAAGGTTGTGATTCCAGAAGAACAGAGGATCAACCTGCTTGAACAAAGGTCCTTCGAAACCCACATTCTGTCTATTTGCAAGGCTCCTTGTGATGTCATGTTCGTACGAGAAGTAGAAACTCGCTGAAGTTCCGAACAGAATTTGTGTCGTCCGTAGCAATTTGGGTAGCATGTTTTCAGCAATATCTTCTACCCTCTCAGGTGCGGTGCCATCACCCTGCCCATCGGCAATCGCAGACTCATTTCCTTTGGGGCTTTCTGCTTTCGCATCAGGTTCGACCGCTAAGTCCGGTTCAGTGGCGCTCATTCCCAAGTTTCGCTTCTGATCGATAGTCCAGCCCTTCTTCGAAAACCATTTCTGAGCAAATCTGCCGTATGTCCCCTGCTTGGAGATAACATCTTCCACCACACTGCTCGTCCTCCTATGTGCTTGTTCTGGGTTGGGTTGTGGGATCTCATCTTCTACTTCGTCGCTGACGTTCGCCGAGAAGTCCTCCTCGCTGTCAGTCTCATCCAGCCCATGTTCGTCGGAAGCACTCTTCAAGGCTGTCTTCGTTTTATTAATCGAGTCCTCCGCTTCGGATTTCGAGGCCAACGGCGTAAGCGCTACTCCGGTAATTACGTATATCGGCTTTCCACGTATCTGCGCAACCTGTTCTCTCTTCGTAATCGATATCAGGAAGGAACTTTTGGATACCGTCAAGAGACCTGACGCTTATTAGAATGCAGTTTAACAAGAAAGACAACTACAACATACCAACAATTCCAAACGCCTCGAATCCATTAGTGAAGCCCTCCAATTGCTGCGTGTCATGCAGCACTGGACCGATGTGTTTATCCTTATACGCGATTTTGGTTGCAGGTGCGGGGCGCTGCCCTTTCTGCGTTGCGGGCTGCAGAACTAGTCCATCGACCGCCGCGAAGATAAGAAGCTTCCGAACAAGGCCAGGCATACTGGCGATTCTATATCACTAGCATTGAGAAATATGTACAGAGAATCAGGCGGTTGGGACGATGTTTATTTGGTTGGCGCGAAGGAGTGACCATAATAAGTTTTAGCTTTCACAAAATGGGACGGGACTTGTCTCAGCTTCCGATTCACCAGGGCCACGGGAAGGGTGCTGGATGACCTCATTATATGTAGGGACTTTAAACCTATGATCTGTTGATTTGTTACGACCTTTTTCCCTTTTTGTTGTCACGCTGTCTTTCACCCAAGTTTAACCCAAATTTTATAATGCCTTGTGTGATTTGTTTGTTTGTCTGTACGAAGCCAGTCATTATTACGCGCTACAACGCTATGTACGAAATGATTAGAATAATATATACAATCGAACAGAAGATCATAAGGCAGCGTGCCGACACTTTCTACGTGATTCATACAACTTTAGTTGATACACCTATATTATACAATTAATAGAAATTCCCTTTAGGTAACGCAACAAAGACAGCCGTCAACGGGATCGTGAACGTCAAACTCCAGCATATTGCTCCCAGCACTATCCTATCCTGCAAAATCCGTAAGGTCTCATCCTGTGTCCAGGTTGTCTTATCGAAAACCTTCCGAAGCAGAGGCTTTTTATTGTAATGCTCGATCCATAGCTCATCATCGAAGCTATTCTTCGGTCCAAACGACTGCATACTTGGTGAACAGAAACTACTCCCATCTTCTTTCGTACTGGGCTCGTCGTAATCTCCGATTCGGGATGCCATCTGAATTCTGCGTTGCGCCGTGCTAGAAAAGGAATTCCTTCCCTCTTCGGTTATCTCAACATCATAGAGCTGCTCCCATGGTCGCAGATTTCGGGCATGTGTGGAGTGCATGATAATACAAAGTCCCTTATAGGCCGCGACTAGTGTCGTGATGCCGAGGAACCATTGGAGACCGGCAAATATTCTCCACCACCTGCTGACTTTCGACAAGGTCAACAACACAGCAATAAGAAATCCGAACAGTGTATTGCTGATTCCCATGGTCCGAACAAAGAAAACGCGGGGCCGATTGCCATTGCAAATGGACCAACGAATGAAGTTCGGATGAGACTGGCCTCGAAGAGCGGCATTGGTGATCTTCAGGGCCGGCAAGAATGCGGAGGGGTGTGTAGTGTGTTGCAGAGCGTGCAAGCAGAGTGCACGATCTTTGTGCGAGAGGTTTAGCTCTCGTGGCGCGTTGAAAGTGAGGTAGTGGCGTATTACACGGTTTGTCTCTTCTCTCATCGGCTGAATGGTAACTATGATGCCTGTCAGTACTCTAACGTTTTCGCTTTCAAGACAAGATTGGACGAACAGGGTTGCCATTGAAGATTTGATTGACTGAGGCCTCCGTTGGATAAAGTCTCTCCTAACCCTCTGGTGTCGGACTGCAGCGAAGGAGTATTTGGCGCACTTGCTCGATCACTGTCTAATCCGCCCGAGAAGTTGTGCCGGAAAGAGTCTGCTTCCTTCTGGTCCGATTTGAAGAGTGTCATGTCGTTGTAATTGCTCAGATCCAGAACATCTGCTGAGGTTACCGTCCTTTTTCTCTTGAGTTCGTTCTTCTCGGCATCCTTGCCTAAGTTTGATGGCTCTGCGACTTCTGGCACCCATTCAGGCGAAAGGGCTCTCTCCTTTTCAGGTAGAGCTTCAAACCGGCGAACATAGTCTTTGTACCAAAGATAGAATTGCAGATTCTCAGCATTATGTTCGACGTAGACAAGGAAGTCCATGAAATCTGCAAGAGAACATGGCTATTTAACCCGTCAGCCAAGATTCGATGTCTTTGGCCTATTCATGGCTTACCGGGAGTGATCTATTCTCAATCACATCTTCGAAGGAGAGACCAGGAGGGATTGCTCGCTCACAGTCTGCTAAAGTTAGTCTGCATGTCAATTGGCATGGAGGAAGAGATGCCTACTTCTTGCTCTTTCAGCATAACGCTGGCACTCTGAAGCATTCAGAGGACCCGATGGGCTTTCGGTATAGTCAGGCCTGCGGTAGAAAAGGATTGACATGATTGAGAGATCTGATACAGCCCCCAAATACCGGGGGGTGGACCAATCTTGAAGTAAGAAGGATTCAATCTCAACAGCCGGGAATCTGGCTCTATTGAGACCAGATTAGCAGGTTAGTCGAGCAAAGGGCATGGACCTGGGGTTCAGGTGCACCCTTTCGCCATGTGGAAAGTGGAGATGCTATTGTACGCCACTACAGTAATCTGCTTTGCGATGGTGTCCGACGACGAAAGTATGAGCCAACTTATTCAAACATTTCGTCAAAACAAATAGATACTTTGGTTAGCCGTACTAGAGCGTGAGAGACTTGAGAGTGGTCTCCACTAACTTCCCGTAGTGCACTTAGCTCAACCAAGCTTCATGCTGGGGCCCTGTTCAGGAGTCCGCCAGCTCTTAGTTCAAATTAAAACTCCCATTGGTGGAATGGTAAAAAAAATGGCACATGCGTAGCTAACAGAGATCTCCAAGTAATGCTGCAGGAATCTGGCGTGTCCGCTGAATCGTTGCCGTAACCAATGTTCGGAACTTCAGATGAAGGGCAAGGAGAAGGAACGGTCCTGACTTGCAGCATGACGTCCAGACTACCTCGAGCTTATGCAGAGTTGGGAACAGTCGCAACCCGCTTAGAACGTGTGATAAATCTAAGATTAATCGACACCGCCCTACAATCGACATTGTGATTGGCAGACATCGATCTTGGTGGATATTGATCTCTGTGGGCGATCGTGAAAATCCCAACCCATGTTCTTTCTGAACTTGCTCCGCACTGTTCTAGCCTCTCACGCCTCACGCCTCTCGCAAAAAGCTCCCGACAGATCGCCACTAAATTCCAGTTGATGTCGTCCTGTATCAATACTCATGATGGAGTAATGATTTGTCCTAGGATGATGCTGGCTTTCCAGAACCAAAGAAATGTTACTATCAACTATTCGGCTGTTGTGATTCTTCGCCAAAAAATTAGAATTGTCCCGTCCGTCCTCTCTGCCCCTGTCTTTTATCGGCTGTTGTTGGCGAATTAATCGTCGTAGACTCGTTACGAGTAGGATCTTATCAGTTCAGCTTCCTTGACTGGGGAGCACGGCTAGTCGTCTTCCATCGTCGCACAGAAGTTCTGCCGAAGAAAAAAAGCTCGAACCATGTCGGTGGGTTGAAGATAGTCTCGACCACTACCTGATTCGGGCAGATAGTCAAGTTACATCGTCAGAGCACTTTATTCCGAGGACTTTTAGACTTTTACAACCAACTGTGTCAAAGCGGCTGTGTTAGATCACCCCAAGATTGGAATCAGGATCAATGCCGAATCCAGAAATGTTTAGCCTCGGGCATAAAGTGATGGTCATGGTTAGATAGGACGGGATGGTAACGAGTTTGCGGAGATCACTATGACACGCGAATGTTTCTCTTCTTTTTCTTTTCTGTCGCAAATCAATAGACCCAGGAGCTGTCTCCTTTCGTAAAAAACACAACTTTATTGGACATATGAAGTAGGGCTTTCGATCGTCTCATTATCTCCGACCCAACTTATCCAACCACAACCTTCTTCATAGCATCCCCATAACAGCAGCCACGAACCCCAAGAACGCTAGAGCTAAATAAGGCTGATCATGATCCCAGAACAGAAAGACTCTAAGCCTTGATCCTCTGGCGATTTCGCCTTCTCGCGGCACAGGAACGCCAGGCAGTGGGGTTGCTGTCGATGTATTAGATGCATGGGATGCATTGCTTGCGTTGCTTGCTATGGGGTTCTCGAATATGGGTATGCACTGATTCCGGAAGCAAGTCATCGTATCGGGACAGCAACCTCCACCCAATTCTGCAGAACACTCGTGATACTGCGGTCTACATCTCGCATGTGCCCTCATAATATCGCATTCGTAATGGGACAATGTACCATTGCAACAATACACTCCAGACGTTGTATGGATTGTTGGTTGACATATCATTCGAACCGGACAGCAGATTTCCTGGGACGAGAAAGATATATGTTAGTCACCAAGTGGATTGACAATATGATATCACTTACAGGGTGACCAAATGCTTCACAGCTATTCTGCTGGTCCCCGCAAGTGTAATATGGCACATTCGCTGGCGATCGACCAGTTATGTGCATTGGGGAAACGCCTCCATTCTCCGGTACGAATCTCCTCGAAGGTAAACAAATTTGCGGCTCTGGCATCGACCGCCCGTGGTAAGTGTGTTCCATCCTTTCGCGTTTGACTTTGAGCCAGCCGAATCCGCCCATTTCGTGATAGTAGGTATGAGCAGTGGCAAGAAGCCCAATCACAATGATGATTACCAGCAAGACAGCAAGACAAATTAGCAATCCACGCCAGCTCAGCAATCTTTTGCATGATCTCGAGAGACGCCGACTAGAGGGTGATTGGGATGTGTCGATCGCCGCCTGGGAGTCTTGTTGAATTGGGGGAGGTACTGACATAGGAGCAGAATCTCGTTAGAAGGAAGACAATATGGAGTAGTAGTATGAATGTAAACAAAGGTTGAATCCAGTGATGTAAGAGAATCTCTGGTGACATTAGGTAGATTAACGGGATTGAAGAGTGCTTTTCGAGGGCATTTCGAAGAAGGGCTGTTTAGTTGTCCTTTCGAAATCCCATATCCCACAACGCGGACGGCATAAGTGCTGGCTCAACATTGTCACAGAACAGAAGGAGCATCCTTGGTAAGTGGAAACGGAAGGAACGATGCTGCACATCTTGGTTCGGGAAAATCAAATTCGACCTGACGATATCTGTGAGAATGCCTTCCAGAATAATTCCTCTGGGAGGTTCATCTGAGAAGGCCAGCCAGCCAAGTCAACATGAATCACACTAGCTACACTGAATGTGTGGTGTCACCTTTTGGTTTAACAATATCTCATTGCTGCTGAATCGGTCCCGTCAGGTGATATTTATATTCACGGGGTGCCACAGCAGGCTAGGGTATGCCCGCTATTAGGTCAAGAACACCGTATACTTATGTCTTGATCGCAATTATCAGATGCTTTGCAAGAAGTATGCTTCTCTGCACAACATCCGTCGTTCTATTCCCCGCGGCCGGCTACGGTTATATACCGAGCGCGCGGGCTGAACATGGGGTAGAAACTATAAGCCAATCAGAATGCACTAAACGTAGCCTTGACAACAGCAGCAGATGTCGAGGTTACACTGCGCATTAACCTCATGCTTTCTGGGATTTCTTTCCATGTGATTGCAGTCATCTTCGAAGATATATTTCCAAACAGCCCCATATCCAGAGGTAAAACCCCTTTTACTGGGCATCGCGAGCTTGTGAACGGTATGCGGTTATTCTAATGTCCCCACCTAAATTGTTACCTCGGCTGAGTTCTACGCCTCTGCTCGATCTCAGCGTCATAAATATGCAGCGCGCGCCTTCTTCTTTGACCGAGGGATTACTCCTTAAACAAGAGGATCTCGACAACAGAACAGTGTGAAATCAAGCTGCAGAATATTCCTTTTCAATCAACCTATCTTTCACAATGCCTCCTCCTCCAGAATGGGTGAAAGCTTTAAAGCCGTCAGGTCCGCAAGGGAGCGAGCTTATTGCCGCAGAAAGGGAGAAGTCGAACATTTCCGTTGACAGACTGTCGAACTTCCTATTCACAAAGGAGGTCCTGGACCGACAGCAACGCATATTGGACATATTGAAGGCCGAAAAGGTCTTCGACAAATCAAACAACTACTTCGACGGCCGGGTTGATAAGTTCAAGACTGCCCTTGCGAGAGCAAAGAGACTTCGCCAACTGCAGGTCAAGCACAATTGGTCCAGAGATGAATATCACGTTGCAAATGAACTCATTAGCGAACCTGGTCCTTATGGACTACACGCTAGCATGTATCTCGTGAGTCAATTCCCATCCTGCACCGGCTGGCGTAGGTTCTGGCATTCTACAGACACTTTCTAACCTGCTACAGACAACTTTGCGTGATCAAGGCACACCCGAACAACAAAAGCTATTCCTCGGACCCGCAGAAAACTACGAGCACATTGGATGTTATGCACAAACAGAATTGGGACACGGATCGAACGTACGAGGACTGGAGACCACCGCGACTTGGAACAGCAGCGACAAAACCTTTACATTGCATTCGCCACATCTGACCTCCGCCAAGTGGTGGATAGGAAGTCTCGGAAGAACAGCAAATCATGCTGTCGTTATGGCACAGCTCATCATTGATGGCAAGCCATACGGACCACACCCATTTGTCTGCCAGATCCGTGACCTAAAGTCACATGAACCACTGGAAAACATCTATGTCGGAGATATCGGGCCTAAGTTCGGCTATAACACAATGGACAATGGATTCTTGCTTCTAAACCATGTAAAGATCCCACATATCAATATGTTGGCAAGATTTTCCGGGGTTGATCCCGCGACCAACAAATATGTCCGGCCAGCATCCCCATCTCTGGTCTATGGAACGCTCACATGGGTTCGATCAACCATTGTTCTTCAGTCGGGTGGTGTATTAGCTCGTGGTGTAACAATCGCAACAAGATATGCTTCCGTCAGACGTCAATTCCAGGATCGTGATGCTCCAGCGAATACATCAGACGAGAACCAGGTTCTCAATTATACTATGGTACAATTCAGATTGCTACCTCTGTTAGCTGCAACATTCGCTTTACACTTCACTGGTAAAGCAATGATGGAGCTGTATTCTCAAAACCAAAAGAAGATGCAATTAAATGCCGGCAAGGTTTCGGACGAGAACCGAGGTGCCGGACCTGAGGAGATCAACTCCGGTAGTGATCTCCTTGCCGATCTCCATGCTACATCTTGTGGTTTGAAGGCTCTTGGAAGTACGACTGCTGCCGAGGGACTTGAAGTTTGCAGAAGGGCGTGCGGTGGACACGGCTACTCAAGCTTTTCGGGTATCGGCAGTTGGTATGCGGACTATCTTCCAACGACCACTTGGGAGGGTGACAACTATATGTTGACACAACAAGTCGCCAGATATGTAAGTTATGTGTCTCAGCTTCCTTAAGTATTGTGACTAACCCACTTGACAGCTTCTGAAATCAGCTCGAGCTGTTTTGAAAGGAAAAGCTCCTAACAACGATACTACCAAGATCTTCACTACTTTCTTGGAGAAGCAAGACATGGGAGCTGCTCATGATATTCTTGGTTCTGACAGTGACCTCGTTGCTGCCTTTGCGTGGAGAACATCTTTCTTGACATTCGAGGCCCTGAAGCACCGTGATGCCGAAAAGGGCTCATGGAACTCTCTCCTTGTTGATTTCTGGCGTCTGAGCACAGCTCATTCCCAGTATCTTGTCGTCAAGAACTTCTACGATGCTCTTCAGAGCGAGGACCTCAAACGCGAACTCGATGCCGAGACGATCGATGTACTTCATAAACTGTTCCGCCTCTACGCTCTCAACACCCTTGAGAAGGAAGCATCCGAATTCTACTCTTCCGCAGCTGTGACCGTGCGTCAAATCCAGCTGGCGCGAACAAAGACAGTTATGAAACTGTTGGAAGATATCAGGCCGCATGCCTTGAGATTGGTTGACGCATGGCAGTTCCCAGATTGGCAACTTGATTCGTCGTTAGGACGGTCAGATGGAAAGGTGTATGAGGATATGTTCTACAGAGCAAGTCAGCTCAACCCTCTTAATGGGTTGACGATTGATCCATATCCGGATAGCGATGTGTTGATCAAGAAGGATGAGACTGTGAAGTTCAGGAGCAAGTTGTGAGGTGTGGATGGTGAGTTTGGGCAGATGCATGCATGATATATCAATAGACTTTGTAGTATGATTACTTATAGATTGTAAATTAACTCTGCTTATGTATGAAAAGAGAAATATATTCATTTTATTCTAGCCTTAGGGCATTTCCGAGGCAAAAGTTGAACCCATGGGTTGTCTTCATATTGGATTGAGAGTCCTATTCGCTCACAGGATGCAAGTGTAGAGGTAAGGGTGCGACCGGCGACTTGGTGGCGAGGCGCTGATGGATTGGTGCTGTGCCACATTGCAAGGCTCTGTGTTATCTGCAGGGGGAACATCACCTGAATGGTGCGATGTCTTCTCAGGCAGTGGTGGAAGCCGCAGCGTGCAGAAAGACGCCCGTCTTTTTACTTGGCCAAGTATGCCTCGACAAATTGCATCCAACCATCATATACCACATCTCTGAGATTGACATAGTCTTTCGGCCTGATCTCTAGGTGTGCATACATTTGATCCCGGGAGAATGTCGTATTACCCAATTCAGGGTGTGATTGGGCGTAGCGATGCGCAAGAAATGATGGAGCCTTCCCTCTCCACGCTTATAAGACCATTATGTGTCTACTCCCCAGGAAGCTGGCAAAGGCAAAGCTTTATTATCCTAAATCAAAGCTTTCTAGTATTGTCGTGAAAGCCAGTGGGCTAATCGAAACCACAATATTAACGAATATTTCCGTGCAAGTGCAACTTTTTCTGAAGCCTGGTCGCAAATTGCAATGTCGTCAATCGGAAGGCTCGCCATGTCATTAATCTCTGGTAGCAACGAGAACACTTTGACATTAGCTAATCTGAACTTCAACTTTTCACTATATAAAGTTGAAGCTCCCAAAGAGTATCTCGGATTGGGAAATGCATTATCGCATTCAAGACGCGAGTCCGCTGAATCAGGCTCGTCGCATCGCACTGCAAGGAAGCTTGGCGCACTGTTTGAGCAACTCGTCCCAAAGACAGAAGAGTTAATCAGAGCTTATGGCACAAGAGTATCCGAGATCTCGGTATCGCAACCAAATACCAATAGTCACGGCTCACATGGAGCCTTTCGTGAGCATCTCGGAGTCGATGGGACGACAATATGGGCTGCGGCAACTTCGGGGGAAAGTGCTATTGGAATGAATTTGCTTGCCTGTATGCTTGCAGAACTGTGGGACGCGGATGAAGCAACATCAATTTGGGTGGAATTGGTGGCCGCCCGCCGACAAGAGATCCGATCGAATTGTGATGGCACTGAGCCATCTCACTTCGCGCCACTGGCCGCTGCGGCAGAGGACATTTCCAGAGTGGAGCTACGGGAATGGGATGCTAGTGCGCGAGCATGGCGCCAGATTGCTCGTGCAGCACGTATGCGCCAACACAAGCAATTGGAATTGGTTGTCCACAACGTTCCGGTGCTAGTTGATAAAGAAACTAAAGCCTACCAAAGTGTGATGAGGGCTTGGAAGACAGCAATGACACTAGCAGAAGATCTCATTAAGGGAATGCCACACCGAGTCCAAAGCGGGGCCATTCTGCTGGCACTTCTGGCATGGAGTATTTACCCAGATATGGACGTGTTTGGTGGCGCAGAAATAAAGACTATTCACCAGCATGATGAGCTAGTTAGCCCAGGTGGAAAACTTACGATAGGTCTAGAAAGCGCAGATCCTGAGAGCCAGGATGGAGTGCACTGGTCACTATACCTGGAGCACTTACGATTTTACGGCGACCCAGTTCTACGACAACGAACTGCGGGCTCAGATACAACTAAAGTATCTTTTCATGATTTTAAGTATACCGTGCTCGGGAGTTTCTTGAGCTCGTGGCGTATTCCTAGATCCGAAATTCTTTCCGCTGCAGCTCTGCTTGTTACTTTCTGGGACTGGCTGGTACTATCCTTGGATAATGAAGACGTGGTAAAGAGTTTTGAGATCACCGATAGCATAGGCTATGGGCGGAAAGTACAAGGCTACGAGTGTAAAGCTAATTTTTCGTGTAAGGAAAATTGGCTGAAGTTGCTCGCGGACGCTGCTAGGGACTTGGTGAAAGATCAAGAATCTTGCGATCAAATGACCCTAAAACTAGTAGAAACAGGCCTAAGAAAGGGTCGGCCCTTCTTGTGCGATGAAATGTACTTGCCTGCACCAGCATTTGGCTTGCTCGACATTAGAATGATCTTAGACCTACTTGAATTTGGGCCTGATAAGATCGATCTTCTTCGGCGGATCGCAGAAAGAAAGAGACTCCCAGCTGACAGAGTAATTATTCAGTACCTTGATGACACATCAACAAACTATGAGTACATGACCGTCTTTCCCGAAAAGTTTGAGGCCCAAGATGGAGAATCCCTCGGTTCTTACTGTTGAACAGGTATGCACAGCAGGTAAATATAGGCTTAAAAGACTTCAATTTAAAGGTACTCAGTTGACTTGATTCGAATGCGCTGCCTATTTTACAATGGTAAAGGACCTCTATATATAGTCATATGGGTCTTGCCACAGTATTGGCTCTGGGTCTATATATAGGCCTATTCCTAGAGGCAACGCCTCCTCCTTCAGGCCTACACTTCATCCTTCAGGCCTATTAGGCCTATATTGGCCCATTAGGTTCCAACACTTACTACCACATTCGCTGGGTATCTCAGAAACTTTCGCGACAAACTTATTGTCGATGCTTCTCATCATGCACAGCAGAATGCACGTGCAAAAAGGCCGGTCAACCATGCCATCGAAGATGTCACGAAGCATCCCGCACTAGCTGTGGAAACAATCAACAAAGCCAGGATCAAAGCCAATCCAACCCGATGCCAGATGAGAGAGAACTTGTCCAAGAGTATCATAATGATAGCATGATGCACACGAAAGACCGTCTAGCATTTTCATGGCTCAATGCACCAATACAGCTTAGAAAGCTGGGCACTCTGCCACCAGACGAACAGGCTGATTCGAGAACGCTTCAATTTGAGTTTTGCATAGGAAACCCGCAAACAGGCGCGATTTTTATTGTTAAGGAGTCAGAACAACCAGCACGAAAATTTGACACGAGGAAGGGGCTCCCATCTATGTCTGATCTGACCGAAATACTCAAAGATCGTAAATTCGATGCTGCTCGGCTGTTGCGTCGCCTGCACGTTTCTAATTTTGGGCTAGAATTGCCCAGGAAGAGCAAACACAAAATGATCTACTCGGGTTATAACGGTGACACTGACTCCCATTCCAGTGAAGACGAAAGTATTCACTGGCACCTGGACGCTAAGGAAGCGTACATCAGCTCGTTAAAAGCAATAGCTTCAGCAGCCGAGGTTTATAAACCACTTGAGGGTGCGAGTGTATCGCTAAGAGTTCTTCAAAGAACGCTTGGCAAATCGAAATGGACACAGACAGCAGCATATCACTATTTAACGCATCTTTCGGGACGTTGGGAATTCTTTTCGCCGTTTAAGCTGGATCGAAGCTCGACCTTGTCGTGTATATTGATGTTCGAAACAGGCACTCTTGATCTTAGTTCAAAGTTGCTTACGAATGTTATGGCAATATCTTCGGGTAATTCAATATTGACCTTAGCAGCTCTTCTGTGTGACCCATATAATGAACCTCTGGAGCATGAGATGAGGCATCTCAGTGGCAACGTTGGTAAAGCGGGCGTTGCTATGTTGATCCCACCAGCCGAGCCACGAGCATTTAAGGACGACTTCGGCGATTGGAAAGTGATAAATCACGAGCCTTATGATGGTGAATGTCAAGATAGTTTTGGTGGCACAACTATGCACCTCTCATTAACCGGGTACGAACAGGCTATTGTGCAGTCCCAAAAACATGGTGCCCAGGACTTTGGCGTGTTCTACCTTGAATCCGTTGTCTCTGTCTTTGACCGGAGTAAATGGGTAGCCGATCTGGATATAATGTCGGGCCTTGCGCATGATGGCTTCAGGAGGTTCACCCACGGCACGACGTGCGATCATGCTAGGGAAATGAAGGTGCCTTCATTTGCGGCCGCATCTATTGATAAATGGGAGGAACTTCTCGATCGACCTGATGAAACTGGCGTCGTTCGAGGGTTTCAAAACTCAATTGCACGGCTTGCGGCCACATGCGTGAGCATCCAGCGAAACCATCCAACTATTGTTCTCTCGGGAGAAACTTGTTGGGAGTGTCTTCTTGAAGAGATCAAAAGCCAGCATAAGGATATTTCGAAATTAATCTTGATTCAATAAGAGCCTGGTAACGGTCAATCGCGAACTACAAAATGCCGGAATATGGTGTTAGTCTCATCAGATCTACACCAAAGATATTGGCGCTGCCTGGTAGTAGGTTGCCGTCAGAGCACACGTTATTCGGTAACTTGCTTCTCTTCCTCGATTTCCAAAACCAGCAGACAGGTGATGCAGTTCTGATTCTGACGATCAAGAGACGTTGTTCATGACATATGACCGGAGTCGCATATCTGGAGAAACTCTCATCTATTTCCTGAACAACAATTACCCAGTACGAGAGATGGTAGTTGAAATTCCGTGTTCTGTTCGAAGTTACTCCACTGGCCTGTTTTTATCTGTGCAATATCTGTTCACACCAATCGCTCCTGTTCAGGTTCTTCTTTACAACACACCCATCCAGCTATGTAACTACTGCAGAATTTCTTTGTCAAGGAAGCATTCTCATTACTCAACAAACCATTCATACTCTCTTCTCAAACATACAAAACAATCCATCCAATCATCTCAGCAATGTCTTACGAGGTATCCTCCCGCAGCGGTCCCGATGCCGATGACCCCGCAACGAAAATCTTTGCCAAGTTCGGCGACGAATACCGCGACTTATGGAAGGGCTATGTCAAGGATGATCGGATGATCTTGAGGTCAATTCTCAAGGATCCTCAGTACCATGACAATGATACATTGCATACTAGGCTCAGGCTCCTCGAAGCTCGCTATGAGGCGCGTATGCTCCAACTCGCTCACATGGCACAGCCCAAGTCCGAGTCACGCCGCATTACATCTGACGCTTCAGAATCTAATCCAAGCCACATGAAATTTAACGGCTCACAATGGGGCTGGGAACTGATTGTGTTCTTGATTTACGCCTCAGTTGGTGTCTCTATTTGTGTGTATACTTACAAGAGCAACTTTACCTAGATGTGGGGATCTATCTCCTTACGAGTTCTTTGAGCTCACAACGCTGTAGATTCTGCACTTTCACGCTGCCGCATAAAAAGGAATATCCATTGGGAAACACTGCTGGAGATTCGTACCGTTGATTATTCGCATGCAACAATTCAATTTTTTCTACCAACCAAAACTATGTCTTTTCAATCTTGTGATACCGTATTCCGTGTGCAGCCTTGTAATGCACTTCTTCGCCTGTAAATTCAAAATCTGACATATAGTCCAACTTCGAGACGGGATATTATATCTCCATAGTCGCACTCCCAACGTTAAAACAGAAAATTCAAGAATTAGACATCATTTCCCGTCAAAAATCAGATATTTGACGTTGATATAGCAAGTACGAAGTAGTTCTAGCGCTCGGCTCAATAACTCTTTCTATTCTCAACACTAAGTAGTCACTAAAGCCTTTTCGGCCGGCCTCTTCCTGTTTCGGCCATACACACGAGTTTTTGGAGATTGCTATAAACACAGATCGATCGTTCACGGCATAGGCAAAAACATCAGTTCACTCGCCGGCATGGGGCAACCTTGGGAGAGCGCAACGATAGTCCGATTCTATTCTAGGGGTCGATATGCATAAATACAAGTAGAACATAGACCCATCTGCCTTCATTTAAGGCGTTATTACAAGGCCAGTGAACGAATTACGGAATACACCATTGAAGCGAAGTCCTACCTGTAATGTTGGTTCTGGCTAGGGCGTTTAGCTTGTAGGGTTGAAAGTTGGTTTGTTGGGTTAAGGCAGGGACGCAGTCAATAACCAAGCTATAAGGACCTGCACTCGGGATCCGTCACGTGACTTCACGCCCGGTATAATCACGTGATATTCACATTGCTTCTCTGTGCTTTACCGAGCCTCAGGGTGAGATTTGTAGCACTACCCATCACCACCAAGCACAAGCCAACTTAGGCCTTAAAATTGGAAAACTTAGCCCACCTCAATTGCACCCCGATAGCAATAACTGGCAAAACGCTTACAATCTCACCCAAACCAGCATACTGAGGTGGGATCCTTGCATTCGGAAATGCTCCTGCGGCCAACAGAATCGCGAAGGTGTTGTAGACGAACGACCAAGTAAAGTTGAAGACAACTCGTCGATAAAAGGTCTTAGAAAGGTCGATGAGGACGATGACTCCGGCCAGAGCTGGTCGGATGAGAACGGCATCTGCTGCACTTTGAGCGATATCTGTGCCTCCATTGACATGCATACCAATAGATGCTTGCGCAAGTGCCACAGCATCATTCGTTCCATCACCGCAGAACATCACAATATTTTTTGCAGTGGATATTTCCTTGATATATGTCTGCTTGTCGGCTGGACTGCATCGAAAGCGCACATGGCTTTCAGGCAAGTCGAGACTTCGACAAACAGACTTGACAGACTCTTCGTTGTCTCCACTAACAATAGAAATCTCGATGTTCCGTCGCCTCAACTCATTGATAACAGCCGTGGTGTCTGGTCGAAGACTATCCTTGAGACCATACACTGCAACAAGACCATTGTTGACAGTGATGCAAAAGGTAGAGACTCCCAGGGAGAGGATATTCTTGACCACTGGTAGGTTTTCAACTCCCAGCCAGTGTGGATTTCCCGCACGAATACTTTCTACTCCCCGGGTAGCTTCAATGCCACAGCCCGCAATCGAGGTGACGTTCTTCAGCTCATCTGCTTTGGTGACAGTTGACTTCAGATGAGATGCTATAGCTGTCGACACAGGGTGCTTGCTACTACTTGTCAAACCAAGAATCATTGGTCCAAGTGTGGTTCCTTCGCCGTTTGGGTATATCTCTCTCTCCACCGCGAGCAGCCCCTGCGTAAGGGTGCCTGTCTTGTCAAACACAACATGGGAGACATTTCTAGCCTTTTCAATAGTTTCTGCCGATTTGAAGATCACGCCGTTTTTAGCAGCCACTCCACCGGCAATGACCAAAACCATAGGAACAGCTAGGCCGATTGCGCATGGACATGACACAATGAGGGCAGAGATAGCGTAAGTCATGGCGGTGATGCATGCAGTTGTCGTCGAATAATCTCGAACTCCTTTACCGACTCCCACCCAGACAACAAAAACAGTGACTGTGAGAACAAGAATAATTGGGACAAAGTAAGCCGCTACTCTGTCTGCCATATCTTGGAACTTAGCTTTCGAAGATTTTGCCTCGTCAACCATTAAACCGATCGATTTGATTGTATTGTCTCCCATAAGACGCGTTAGGCGAACTTTTAAGGTTCCAGAGTGGTTTATAGATCCGGCAACAACCGGGGAACCTGGTTGTTTGGCCACAAGAGTAGCCTCGCCTGTGATCATAGACTCGTCGACGTCCGATATGCCAGAGATGACAGTCCCATCTGTCGCGATTGACGAATCCTAGATCACCAAATTAGAAACATTATTAAACCGCCATTTGTATTTATACATACAGGTGACACCACAAATACATCTCCGTATTGCAAGAGTCGCGCATCGATCTCATCTCGAGAGTCTGATTTTAAATCTACGAGCATAGCAGTTGAGGGTTGAAGTGATTCGATAGAGATTGACTCCACAGCTCGCTGTCTTGCCAAACTAGTCACAAGGCGTCCCACCATAATCAATGTTACCAGTAGCGTACTAGTTTCGAAGAAGCTCCCAGTTGAAAGTGGCTTTTCACAAGCCAGGCGAGCGTAGGCAATGATGGAGTATATATAGGCGATGGATGTAGAGAGAACCACAAGAAAGTCTACTTCAACAAGGTGTGAGAAAAACAGCGCCTTGAAAGCGCTAAAA
The DNA here is from genome assembly GCA_002946385.1 of Rutstroemia sp. NJR-2017a WRK4. Classification (NCBI taxonomy): domain Eukaryota; kingdom Fungi; phylum Ascomycota; class Leotiomycetes; order Helotiales; family Rutstroemiaceae; genus Rutstroemia; species Rutstroemia sp. NJR-2017a WRK4. The sequence goes on from NJPR01000080.1 coordinate 119,746, forward strand.
TACCATGGGCCAACAATGTACACTTGCACAATTGTTGCGAGGACTAGTGAAGCAGCTCCATAAGCGATTTCTCGAGGACGAAGCTCGGCCCATGCCATGATAAGCACAGGAATAGTCAACAATGTAGAAACCAGCGTCTTGAAGAGCATCAAGCGAAGATGTGCTCTACCAGTTGTGACGAGAGGAGGGTCTGCCATGGGGGCTAGCTTGGCTAATTCAAAGAACGGATTGCCCATCAAGTCTCTTGCGCCAAGAACCTCTGGATGATAGGTAACTCGGATGGTGCGAGAATCGAGTACAGCAATATCCGAAATTCCATATGGTCGATCTTTGTCGCCACTAAATAGTGTAGGATCTTCCACAATAAGGTCAAGCTCGTGTCCAGAAAGTGTCATCTTCGAGCAAGTAAATCCAGTCATTTTCTCAAGAGACTTGATAGTCTCGTTAACGCTGATATCGGCGGAACTACCGCAAAAATCAAATTCTGCTCGACCCAAAACAAGGCTGGTTTTGATGTTGGAAACCGCTGGCATTGAAGTCAGAGCTTTGGAGAGTGATTTTTCGCAGCCAGTACAGGTCATCCCTTGGACACTGATGATAAGATGTTCGACTTCGAGAGCGCCCTTTTCCAAGTCCACCTGATCGGCGCTGGCGTTCGAGGTGTAGGGTAAAACTTCGATATCTTGTGAACATTTGTTGCCTCTAGACTTGATTTCGGAACAGCAAGCTTCTTTGGTGACTGGGCGCTTCCCTGTCGGATTCGAGACATCCTGGCATTCAATCTTGCGACCATTTGCTTCTTCCACTCCTAGGGTAGTGTGCTTCCCAGCTTGAACCTCAGTAGAACAGCATCTATTCAATGATGACTTTCTGTCTGATGGAGTCGAGGTTGGCTCTGAGCAGCAGCCTTTTCTACAATCGCCCAACTGTGCAGCGACAATAATTGGTTCCACAGCTAATTTAGAACAGCTTCCTTTGCTACAACCACTTACAGATTTCGACGCAACGGCTGGTTCTACACTCGGGGCAGAACAACATCCTTTACCACAATCCGGAGCAGGAGCTTGATCATCGAACCTTGTCTCCTCCCCGCAGCAGTCCAACCCCTTTTTGGCATGCTTAGGGCCGGCTTCGACACCACAGGTGGACCTAGCTTCTGTAGCAGAAATATTCATTCCAATATCGCTTCCAGTTTGCTCTGGCGGGGTAGAGCAACAGGCGTTTATTTTCGAGACTGCGTTCATCAACTCGCCCTTTGGGGGAGAGCAGCACAACTCCCCAGCACACGAAGCGCCTGCAACCGACTTGACAGAACTCCTCTCACTAGAAGCTCTTCTCATTCCCGGCAAGAATCCCTCCTTCTCCGAACTCTTGCGTCGAACAGTCCCAGTTTCTGGAGCACAGCACGATTCCAAATTCAAGGAAAGCAACACCTTGCAAATACAACCAAAGTTTTTCAACATCTCGCTATATGCAGCCTTTGCTTTGGAGAGGTGGCTCTCACATGGTTCTTCGTCGGATGGCAGTGGGATAGAAGACTCGGAGCTCGAGGGAAGCTTGTTTCGGTGATTGTGCTCATTCTTGCAATCCTGGCGTGCGATTTGGACGAGGCAATTATCTGCATGATTTATTTAATAAGCTGGAAATGCCACAGGACTGGGAAGGAGCCTACCATCACAGCATCTGTTCTCTGGTGAAGGAGAGGAGGAACAGCATGCAGAGCGGGGACAAGTTCTCTGGCGGGTTGTAGAAGAGTCCCCTCTTCCTATTGCATCGCTGGTTGAGCAAGTCATTTTTCTCACAAATGCAGGTTAGAGTTGCGAAGAAAGAGATTGTTAGATATGCCGATAAGCTGAGACTGAAATATTTTTTAATTATTAAACGTCGAGGAAGCACCGCCTTCCGTAGGAGGCATAAGCGAAGGCCGACGATTATATTCCGTGCCAAGTATATATGTAACCAGGGAATATACTGCATGCGCCGATCACCCGCCGAGAATCATAATCGAAGCTTCCTCCCTCAAACTCACTTAAACTGATTGAAATGTGAAGCCTTAAAAGGTCCGCGCAACTACGCTGGCATCAACAACCGATATCCCTCTCGAGACCATGGCGTCTACGTCCGAAGAGCCATTATTGTCGAATCGCGACAGCATCGAAGAACAAGAAGAAGATCTCAACGATGTGTCTCTCCTTCTCGAGAAGAACCTCCGAAAGCCAGGACTGTTCGTCTGGTTACTTACGCTGTCTGCGGGCATGAGCGGGTTGTTGTTTGGCTGTATGTTTCCTCGCCAGCCAACTCCCAATAACATTTAATGAAAGAAGAAATATATACTAATGTACATTCATCAAACCCGCAGACGACACAGGCGTCATATCCGCAACCCTAGTATCCATTCACAACTCCCTCGGGCACCCTCTGACGACCCTCGACAAATCCCTCATCACATCTAGCACATCCCTTTTCGCGCTCCTAGTCTCGCCAATTTCCGGTATTCTAGCCTCCACATTTGGGCGCAAGCGGGTGGTCCTCCTCGCGGATCTGGCCTTCGTGCTTGGGGCCTTGATCCAAGCATTTACCACCTCTGTCGCCGGAATGATCGTCGGGCGGTCAGTAGTAGGGCTTGCAGTTGGGGCGGGCAGTTTTGTGGCGCCGTTGTATATAGCAGAGTTGGCACCGGCGCCGTTCAGAGGCAGATTGGTGGTGTTGAATGTGCTATTTATTACTTTGGGGCAGGTCGTGGCGTATGTCGTGGGTTGGGCGTTTGTGCAGTGGGGGAGCGAGGAGACAGGTTGGAGATGGGTTGTAGGACTAGGGGCGGTTCCGGCGTTGCTGCAGATCTTGGTTATGTTGGTTATGCCGGAGACGCCCAGGTGGTTGGTGCAGATGGGGAGGAGCGATGAGGGGAGGAAGGTGCTAAATAAGGTGTTTGGGGGTGGGGAAGAGGTTCAGAAAATGGTTGATGGGGTGTTGAAGGGGATAGAGAAGGAAGTTAGAGAGGAAGAGGAGGCGAAGAGGGGTAGAGCTCGTGGACAGAAGAATAAGGATACTTCGGAATCTTGGTTCTCGGAAGTCAAGGACACTTGGGCAGAACTGATAGGAGTAGGAGGAAACAGACGAGCTCTAACCATAGCTTGTCTCCTTCAGAGTCTTCAACAACTCTGTGGCTTCGTAAGTATCTTTCTTTCGCTCCTGGAACTCTAAGCACCAGCTAAACTAATATCGCACTACAGAACTCCCTCATGTACTTCAGCGCCACCATATTCACCATCCTGGGCTTCTCCTCCCCAACCCTCACATCCCTTTCCGTAGCACTCACAAACTTCGTCCTAACCTGCGCCGCCCTTATCCTGATCGACCGCATTGGCCGTCGTCGTATGCTTCTTGTCTCCATCCCTATAATGACCGTGGGGCTCATTTTCTGCTCCATCGGCTTCCACTTCATGGACCCCAGCACCTCTTCCAATTCCTTCACCAACACCGATTCTGATTCTAAGTCTAATTCTAATTCCCCCAACCACCTCTCCTCCCGCACAGCCCCCCTCCTAATCCTCGTATCCATCATGCTCTACACCGGCGCCTTTGCGCTCGGTCTCGGCAACGTACCTGTAAGTCCACCCCTCTTACCTCAATCTTCCCTCTACTCCCATCCCCCTCTACTCCTATCCCTACGCTAACGCTAACCCTCCCCCCCAGTGGATGCAATCCGAGCTCTTCCCCCTCTCCGTCCGCTCTCTCGGCTCCTCGCTCTCCACCAGCACCAACTGGGGCGCCAACTTCCTCGTCGGACTAACCTTCCTGCCCATGATGGAGCTCCTGACTCCGTTCTGGACATTCCTCGTCTACGCGGCTGTGTGTGCGCTGGGATGGTGTGCCATCTGGCGGATATATCCCGAGACGATGGGTTTGAGTTTGGAGGAGACGGGGGAGCTGTTGAAGAATGGGTGGGGTGTGAGGAGGATGGTGGAGGATGGTGAAGAGTAGGGTTTGTTTGAGTTTTGGGGGGTTTTGGGAGTTAATATGATTAGCGAGGGGTATATATTGTTTATAGGTAGACTGGCATTTGCATTGGCATCGGAGTTGAGGTAATTTGTGTATGTAGATACCTGTATTGTATATACATTATCAAAGAATGACGAGGCGTCAGAGTATAAACCGTCATGAAAAAACAACGTGAAACTATATTATCCCCCACAAACACCCTGTCAAAAGAATCCATAAATCTACCTACACCCTAAACCCTGTAGTCAAACGCATACCGATATTTGGGATCATGTATAGAGTCAAAGTGACAACGTCTCCTAGCATACTCAAGCATCGATCTTCGTCTTCCACATCTCACCTTGAGCGTGAGTCCAGATAGCCATAACTCCAAACTTCTACTCTACATCAAATTTCGCAAAGCCACCCAACTACTCTCACATAAGAAGTCATATAAACTTCATCCACGCAAAGGAGGACGACCCCTCTTCCTAGGTGTCGTAGCCGCACTCGATCCAGCCGACATAGGTCTCACCTGAGGAACCGTAACCTTAGGTGCAGGTTTCACAGCGTGGATATCGTCATCCGATGAAGACCAACCCTCTGAATTCGATTCTTCATCTTCGTCTGATATAACTTCCGCTTCTTCTTCTTCTTCTTCTTCTTCTTCTGCTTCGTCTTCTTCCGATTCCGTGAGTCGGACGACGGTAGGCCCTTTCTTTACGGGTGGTTCTTCGTCTTCGTTATCGAGACGTACGACGGTGGGGGCAGTTTTGATTGAAGCTTCAGTGGGGCTCAGGGACGGACGACGGAGAGCTGCGGTTACGGCGGGGACGGAAGATGAAGCGTCGGAGGTTGGGGAGTCGAGTCTGGATTCGGCGGCTTGGCGTGCTAATGAACCGGCGAAACTGGAGCCTAACTCAGAGCGAGGAGTAGATGCGGATGTGGGACCAAATTCGGGTGTTGCGATGGAAGTGGCAGATTGGCGTGGTAATGCTTCGGAGATGGTTCTGGAGGCTTGCGTTGTTCTTTGGTCATTGGTTTCTCGAGCAGGGCTGAGCATAACAGAGAGTGGCACGGATGCGGTTGGAGTATGAGACGCTTCTCTGGCGCTTGGAGCTGCTGACGAAGGACGCAATGGGGATTTCGTTTTTGAGGCGACGATTTTGACCTTCTTGCCCTTGAGCGCAAGCTTTTCTCTAAGTGAAAGGAATCTCTTGGGCTGTTCGACCGGAGGTGGCGGAGATTGGGATGTAGACGGTGACCGTAGATCGACTTGTTTTCTAGTAGCTGGAACAGGTGGAGGAGCTGCAGCATTCTTGGGTGGTCGACCTCTACGTCTTTTAACCACCACTTCTTCCACGGATTGGCCCTCTGTTGTGACCCTCGTGCTCTGTACTCGGATTGTGGATTCAGGTGACTTGCTCTTCCCATTATCGTCCTCATTTTGCTCGCCCTCGTCATCTATATCTCCTCCAAACAGACTGCCATCGCGGATTTCATCTGCCACGTTGTTTATTGATGCATCTTCTTCTGGTTGCAGACTTCCGTTGTAACTTTGAGGTTCTTCGGATGTTGATGCTGTACTTTGATGTGTTTTTTGGTTCCTGATACGCCGACCCCTATCTTCATCTTCACTTTCGTCGTCTGAATTGGTATTGACAGCTTGCCAATCTGGCTTTGACCGCTTTGGAGATCTGTTGCTGTGCCTAGTTCCGCGTGCGGGTCTTGATGCCTCAGACTCGTATTCTTCCCCTGCTTCTGCTGCTTCCTTTCTGGCAAGCCATGCCGACTTCCGATGCTTCACTACCGGTGTAGGCCGTGCAGGTGCAGGGGAGGCGGCCACATTAGTCTTTACACTACCACGTGGTCTACCTCGTCGTTTCCCATTAGAAGCAGGCGTAGTAGCAGTGTCTTCTATTACATTTCCGTTATTAAAATAGCTCAAGGCTTTTGTGGCAAGTTCAACATCGTTAGCATCCCGATCAGCGGTGCCGTGTTTTGAGCCTTGATTGGTGGACTTAGCAGTCGTGGCCTCGTCCTCAGAACCGAGAGTTATTTCGACAGGCGGTTCGGTGTATGATTTCGGTTTACCGATGCTCCGCCTGGCGGGACGAGCCTCGGGAGGTTGGATTATATCCGACTTCACTGCCATGGCTCCTTTTGCTTTGGAAGGTCTCTTCAGACGTTTAGATGCTACAAACTCAACATCATCTTCGTCATTTACCGGAATACCTTCAGAGTTAAGTCGCTTCCTTTTCTTCGGGACCGTTGCGAATTGAGCTAATGGAGCCAATAAGTCTGCCGGGTTTATGGTAGGACGTTCATTGGAATCATCATCGGACTTTGGCGAATCGTACAAGATAATGTCCATCTCATTAGTTTGTTGCTGATAGTAGCCAATCCCCATCATTCGATGTTGATCATCGTGCGATGGCTCAGGATATGAGTCTTCACCAGAAACCATTGGCACTACCGGAGCCAGAAGCCTTGATGGGTACTCTGCTGCTTCCCCTAACATGAGAAGTCCAATAGGGTAATCATCGTCCAAGTCATAGTGCGCATCCGTAGAACCGTAGGGTTGGTACTGATTTCCCAAAGAAATGCTAGCATGAGCAGATGGTTTGTCAGTTTCATGATTGCCGTTTCGGTTTTGGGGCGACGATGCATGCGCCCCGTCCCGGAGCTGCGGATCTATATCTGCCATGTTATCAAAATGGCTTTCTTCCAGGTTGATTAATGAGTGATCTTGTCCTTCTTCGAGGTAACTAGTATCAATCGAGTGCTCAATGGCTTTTTGCTGTTCGGCTTTCTCGCGTAGTCGTTTCATTCTCGCTGTTTCTTCAGGCTCGTCTTCATGTTCAGGTCTTAACCACCCAAGGTTGGTCTTCGAGAAGTCCACCAGACTTTCGACGCTCCTATAATCTGCGACCTTTTTTGTGTCGTGTCCAAGAAGTGTACCTTTTGGAGCATATGGCTTTTGTTTAGAGTCCTTCCGACATTTACCACACGAACAAATCTTTAGGCATTTTGGGCATTCCCACTTTTCGTTCTCCATAACAGTCTGAGGCATCAGGTCAAATGCTCGCCATAGTGTCCCGTAACAGTAATACATGGAGCAGCTACTGCATTGTGCAAGCTTCCATTTCCACTCATGATGACAACAAATATGGCAATTGTGCGTCTTATTCTTCGTAGGTTTGACTCGACCTCTCCTTGACGGCTTCCGATAGGGTTTTTTTAGACGACCTTCATCGTCAACCTCTGGCTCAACATCCGATTCTCCAGGAGATAGTTCACGAACTTCTGGTTGAGTAATATCATGCCAGGGCCTAGCTGCAAGTTGTTCTTGGCATATATGAGCAACGCTTTTCTTGCCGGATTTCTGCCTCTCCACTTCTAAGGGCTGGGGTGACTGATCTGTGCGACCTTCAAACTCGAGGACAACACTACGCCACAGTGCGTAATTCTCCTTCAAATCTTCTTCTTTCCATTGTTCGACCCATTCCAAATTAGAAATGCAAGCACATGAGCGACCCATCGCATAACACTCCATGCAAATATCATATGTATCTTGCTCACCAGTATCAGCTGTTAGGATACAAGATTTACAGGTCAGGAATCGATTGAAAATGTTGCACCGGCAGTACGAACACGTAACATTTGAGTCGTACGGCAGAAACTCCACGTTCTTCTCCGGCCGTTTGGGTGAAAATAACTCGCTGATTAGAACTTCTTCATATAGATAGAATAGTCGTCTAAAATCCTCCATAACTTGGCGAACTCGGCTTCCAGGTCTCATCCACATCTTTGGCTCTACAGTGTCTCGAGAAAGCAAGCCAAAGTACTTATCCAACGAGTAGTAGATGATAGCTTTGTTCTTGTACTGTTCGTCTCGGCAGACAAGACGGGCACGAGGTAAGGCCTCATGAATTGCAAGTTCGAGCGTATCGACTGTTGTCCGATTCCATGCCACCTTCATGGTCCGAGTTCCACGGTTCCAGACTTGATGTGGAGCTAAAGGTGGTATCAGTATAAGGTCTCCAGGCTTCTGCTCCGTGGCCCAGACATTGAACGGGGCCTTCCTCCAGGCGTTCAACTGAGCAAAGTGTTTTTCGACCTCTATATCATGGCCTAGCACGGACAAGAAATATTCCGAAACCATCTCCCGCTCTTTCGACTCGGTCATAAACCAGATGGAACTTCCGGGTTTTTCATCACCGTGGCCGTCGGAACATTCAACCATGAGATTGTGACCTAAACTTGCGCACATTTCGCGATGGGCCGGAGTATATGTTCCTTCGTGACCAATGTAACACATCATATTCATGGCACGCATGTCAGGTGGCAAGCTGCTCATCAAATCGCCAGCTGGCGCAACTCCTTTTCCAAATCGCATCTGGCCGAACTCGTTTGGCTCTCGTATTGCGCCATCTCCTCCAGTGCGTGACTCTACGCATTCGTTCAAGTAGTAAAAGGCTTCCGGGAGTACTTCTTTCAAGTTTTTAGCCCATTGGTCTGGGCAATCGATGTCCTTCAAATAAAGTCGCTGGCGCTTTTCATCTTTGTAGTTTTTAAGGGTGAACTGATTTGCAAGTTGAGCCATGGAGCGCAGGTAATGACCCATCGTCATCTGAAGGTCAATGCCATTCGGTATGTCGCGGACTGTTTGAACTGCAATAGATTAAAGGTTAGCTCGGCCCCTTGTGAAGTGGTATACTGGTGAGCTACCTTCTCTACCCAGGTTTTGTTCAAGCCATGTCGCAGTGAAGAGCCATGGAGGAAGATAAGAGCCCCATCCCTCTAAAACCAGAGGCCTCCCTTCTACAACGACATGCAGGTATACCAGTTGCTCTAGACTCTGAACCGTGTACTCTTGCAGCGCAGCTTGAGGAACCCTGCGGACCTCATCAAAGCTTTCATTCTCCCTAATCAAAGCTGGGAGGTCGAAGTTTGGCGACAGTGGCACAAACTGAGCCCTGGGGTGGTTGGCGGAGGGCATTGTATTATAGTCATTCAAGTAATTATTCGTCAAGGCTACAGGAAACGGAGGCGATTGGTACAATCAAGCGGCGCATAGTGACAAGGAGACGTAATCTGGGCGCGGTAGTAGAAAGATTTCATTCGAGAGGAGCTTCGAGCACATAGATTGGCATGGTTGTGCGATCCGTTCTGGTAACGTTAATGTCGATGGCGCGTGAAGCAACCTGGGGTTGAGCTTCCAGCAGTTTATAGAACTTGATATTCAATTTCATGTCCATCAATGATTTAGCAGTGTACCTAGAATTGGGCGCAAAGGTACCTGTGCCAGTGCAGCACTTGCGCCTTTGATATCGAAGCAATATTTCGAGGCTATTGGGGAGGTGAGTAGTCCAGAAAATCGAATGACCTTTACTGAGGAGTTATCGCGATCTGAAATTTGGCTACGGCAAGTAATGGTGGAGAGCCGATGAACGCGAGGTGCGGACGCGCATCGATTCCCCACTAATTTGTCAGCGGCCTTTTAGGGACCGAGCGGCGGGCCTCGAAAAAGTACGAATATTCGACTTCGAGTTCGAGACTTCCGGATCTGGGCATTCGAGAATGACTGCCTAAAGGACTTCACCTATCAATCATGAGAGTATCCTGTAAGTTGTTTCTTTTTATTCTTCTGTCACTTTCAAGCATTACGGCCAAAGCACAATCCAGGATGCAGGAGCAGTCAGTTACAATGTTGAAATCAAGTCGGATTTTGTATGGAAGAAAGCAGAGGCAGGAGTTTTACGGACTCCACAAGGTGTAGATGCGCCGCCTGTATTGTTTAATCTTGGTGTCAAGTTCTATCACTGTGAGCTCAATGAATCCGGATGGCAATTGGAAGTTATTTTTGCTTCAGATTCAGGTTGCTCAGAGGGTATTATTTTTCCTTTCTTTTTTTCGTTGGGAGTAGGGCAGGGGCATAAGCCACATAACTGCATTGCACAGACTCAAATCAATCGTCGTATAGGCAGACTTTGTTGCAGTATTGAGGATATTTGAACTAACAAGATGAGTAGAGGTTGTTCTCCAAGATGTCTAAGTATATCTTGTTCGGTTTACCAGTGGGTTGCCGCAATGCCATCTCACAAGCAGTCTATCAGAATCGTAGATCTTCACTCAGGGTAGCCTTCAATTATGCACAGATCACTAGCAAATCATCTTTGAAATACAGGCCAGTGGCCCGTAGCTCTCTACTGAATCAATCAAGGTCCTTCCACAAAGGAGAATTGCTTGCAGCTCCAGCGACTCTGGATAACAACAAGATTCCTTCCTCCACAGTAAATGAAGCGAGACCAACAACCCTCAATGCCTATGAACCTCCCAAAACAGGCCTCATATCGAAGTTACCACCATCTTGGATACCTTACGCCGAACTCATAAGACTTGATAAGCCGGCTGGTACATACTATTTGTTTTTCCCCTGCTTATTCTCCACCCTACTGGCTGCACCATTCACCGTTCCTATGGCATCGCCGCTATCCGTGGTGGGGACATCTCTCCTCTTTTTCAGTGGAGCTCTCATTATGCGAGGCGCCGGGTGTACTATCAACGATCTATGGGACCGAAACCTTGACCCTCATGTTGCTCGAACTCGTCTCAGACCCATTGCGCGTGGAGCTGTAACACCATTCAACGCACTTGTCTTTACTGGAGTTCAGCTCTTCGCTGGCTTGGGAATCCTACTTCAGTTTCCATTTCAATGCCTCTTCTATGGCATCCCAAGCTTGATCTTCGTAGCACTATACCCTTTGGCCAAACGAGTTACCTACTACCCTCAGTTTATTCTGGGATTGACATTCTCTTGGGGTGCCATTATGGGCTTTCCGGCGCTTGGTGTGGATCTCATATCCAACAGCGCGGCTCTCACGGCAACCAGCTTTTTGTATGCGTCGAACGTGGCTTGGACGGTTCTATACGACATGATATATGCTCATATGGACATCAAGGATGATGCCAAAGCTGGTATCAAAAGTATCGCGTTAAGACATGATGCTCAAACGAAGCAGGTCCTAACAGGACTTGCTGTTACACAAATCGGACTGCTGGCTGCCGCAGGTGTTGCTGCGGGTGCAGGACCAGTCTTCTTTGTCGGTGGATGCGGAGGTGCTGCTGTTACATTGGCGGTCATGATCAAGAGGGTCAATCTGAAAAGTGTTAAGGACTGTTGGTGGTGGTTCGTGAATGGGTGCTTGATAACGGGTGGTGCGATCTCTGCTGGTCTGGCTGGAGATTATCTTGTGCGGTACCTGCAAAGAAGTGAAGACGAGGCTTCCACGACTAGGACGATCGGGAACTAGTGATGAGATGTACAACTATTAGGAAGGATGGGGAAATGTTGGCATACAATAGAGATGCGTCCCACGACAAAATTACTTTCGTTCATAGAGAAGACGTTCAACAACTAACCATATCACTGCCGATTCTGAAAGTTCTTCAGTAATACCTGTATTTTGTTAAGTAGTTAGTTGGAGATGAACGAATGTCACATATCCCAAGTTGGCCTGAGTTTAAGCTAGAAGCACTCTGCGAAGTGCTCGAGGATCGGCGTTGATCCGGCAGTGGATGTCGATGAAACAATCAAGCACAGATCATGATTGGGAATTGCACTAGAATAAGCATACATCAATCCCTATGATGATTTCACGACAACATCGAATCATTGAAGCAAGTGAGCAAATAAGCAATTGCACAAGCACACATTTTCGTTTTAAGCCGCCGACGTCAGAGTTGGGGTAAAGCGCACTGTGAACATTTGGGAGCTTATCCTTCTCCGGATTTACAGCGAACCCACGAACCCACTCTTAAAGAACAACTTTCTGTCAGAGCTCGACCGTCATGCGAATGAGGGGTCCTTGTGCCAGTGCCGGGTGGATCCTTAGGGTACATGGAGTGGATGAATGCATCATACAAGTCGAAAAAATGAAGTCGCACCGATGCTACATTGTAGAATTTTCGCCACTGTACGCAATACAGCATTCGGAAATTATGACTGGATTCATGATGGACATCGAATAAAGTCCCTTTCATCATTTTATCCGGACGGAAATGTCATGCTTACTCCTCCGCAAAATCAGGGTTGCTGTGGAAGTGGAACTTGCGCCACAAAGTGAGGGGTGAATCGGGTGAGGAATTCAGAGCGCTTGCGTAAGAAGAGCTTTGAACCACAATCAGACATCATTCCATTCCCAATTACAAAAGAATTATATACCAGTAGCAAGCATCTCTACCCACGTCTTTTTGGTCAATAAAACAAATCTTAAGTCCAGAACCCAGCACCAGAATCAGCGAGAGAAAAAAGCAGGCAAATCAGACAACCAGATCCCACCACATCATCTTTGTCTCTAACAGTCGATAAAGTTAGACCTTCTAGTGTTTACATCTCGCCAAGGGTGATCCCCAGCAAAATCGAGCTAATCGTCATCGCACTCGATATCCGCGACTCCCGTGGTTTGGTTAAGAGCAAGAAAAAAAGAGTCACAGACAATCGTCACAACTCAGACTCGGATCCTTTATAGCGTGGACCCTAGTTCAAGACCTTCAATATACAAATTACCCCCTCCTCTCTCGATTTCCTGAATCTTTTTTGCATACCAAGCATAAAGCTCGTTCCCAGCTCACAACTCACAAATCACACCACAACCCATATCCATACCCTATTCATAACTGTATCGTTATCCACATCGCCTCTCAAACATCCAGACTCCACAATCAAACCGCCATCATGGTTTCAATGTCGCAACTCGCTATGCGCACGCTGCAGTTCGTGTTCGTCCTCATCGCAACTGCTCTAGTCGGTAATGCCATCGATATCCAGCACTGGGGAAACAGCAGCGTCAACTATGCTATGTTCGCATGCGCTTTCTCTTGGGTAGTTATCCTGTATGGCGCTGCAGCATCCTTCATCGAGGCGTTGGCCATCCCTATCGTCGTTATCGTCATGGATGCTCTGGCAACGCTCATCACTCTCCTTGCTGGTATCATTCTTGCTGGATATCTTAACGTACACAGCTGCAGCAGCCGAGTAAGTCCCAACCTTGCCTTGGCAAATGTACAATTGTTAACGGATTTTTAGGGCTACCTCAACTCCAACCACCTGACCCAAGGATCTGAACACCGTTGCCGTGATCTCCAAGCTGCTACTGCTTTCTTGTGGTTCTCGTTCGCGGCCTTCCTTGGCTCTTTGATTCTCGATGTCATGAGTGGACGTTCTGGAATGTCGTCCCGTGGCAGTCGCAGAGGACCAGCTATGTCCCAGGTCTAAATGATCAACAGGTTAGTTTATCATCACTTCATCACTTGTCCCAACGGGGGCTGCATGTTTCTTTCCATCTATCATAACATATATGCTGACGTTTTGGTTAGATTTAGCATGAGAACGTATATAACTGTTTCTTTAGCCACAAGATGAATTATGACTTTGGTGGAACTATGTAGGATAAAAACGATTGTGCAATAGGATATTGGGTATTGGGTTGAGGCGCTGGTTTTGTGCTGTACGGATCTTGAGTTCAGGAAACGACGCAAGGATATCCATAATGTGAATGTATGATATGCGTGGACTTAAGTAATAATTAATGAAATTCAAAAACGAACAACATACAAATCATGCATTTATTCCTGTGTAAACTGAAATTTGAATCTTACATGGCGAATCTAAAGGCTGGGCGGAGTGAATCTGAGACCAGAAGTCTGACATAACGAAGCTCGGTTGTGCTCGTGGATTTCGAGAAAAGGTCTTGGTCTAATGAGCTGTTTGCTCTCCAAGATGTAAGGAAAGGTTGACCAGTTTTGCTGCACTGCAGAGCCTGGGTGTCATTTCACAAAAGATGATAAACAGTGATAATCGTGCTTGTATGTAGGTATGTATGTGCCTAGTACAAAATCTCCTATACACAATAGCCTCAGACCATGTTTCCCATAAACGCCGTGTTTCAATGCTATATCCGGTTGACCATCTAATACGAATCTGATATGTTCATATGTGCAATATCTGCAATACTTTCGCACATCACAGAGAAGCGGCGGCTTCCACAGCACCGGCCCCTTTGAACGCCGCCTTGCTCGTTATGTTGACCTCCACAGGATACTTCCAGGTCATGTATTTGGCCCAACCTACACGCAGACATCATTAGCCAAGATTCCGACAGTAATCTAGAACTGAACAGTCCTACTCCAATAAGCAACCTTCCTCCCAAAGTATTTGCCCACCCAAGGAACCACAACCATCGTCAACATCATCTCCAACTGCTGCAAACTAGCCTCCCACTCCTTCTGAGCATCTGATTCATCTTCCGAGTCCAAGTCACTGCTGTCTACCGACGATGGCAGAGAATCTATCTCATCTTGATCGTTTGAGGATTCGGGATGTGCATCTTCAATGATGTAAGAGTCGGACGTAGACATCTTTCCTGACGGTTGAAGAAATAGATCGTATCTTAAGCTCAAAGCACGGAAAGCGCTACCGATGTTCCGGGCGCTGCATTGAGGGGTCCGGAGAGATTTTGAGGTGGGTTCGAAGCTCTGATGGATCTTGAGGTAATTCAATGTTGAGAGCTTGATTCTGCTGTGCCGATTGGCCGCGAGATCTTATCGGTCACGTGCACCATTTGAGTCATAGGAAATAGTGCGGGCGAGATTTCAGAATTGTGTGAGCTAATCTTTGAGGTTCTTTGGCGAACGACTATACCGCTACCATAACAACTATCGACAGCAGAATCCAGAAGACAAATCCCTTGGACGATTACACCAGGCCAGGAGTTACAAGCCAGAATTTTGAAAACCGCAATCATGGCGAGTGAAGTAAGTTGCTCTGATCCTATTTGTTTTGTGTCACATCCACCCCACCTGCATTGGATTAAGGCAACAAGCACAATCAATTTTCGATTCAAATCCTAACGTGCGCTTTATAGGAAGTAGAGATCGATACGAAACCACGCAAGTCGGTGGCATTCAGCGACGGAACTACAATTGTCGACGAAAACGGCGAGGTCACAATGAAGGAAAACGGCCACGACGATGACAAGGAGACTGCGCAGTCTCACTCACCTAGTACGCCGCCACTTTCCCAGGCTTTGGGTGCATTTACTGATCCATTCAAAGGCACCGAAGCTGCACCGGCAGATGATGGACTAGGAGACCTCTCGATGATGAAGAAGAAAAAGAAGAAGAGCAAGAAGGTCGAGGAGGGCGAAGACGGTGGCGACGAACCTGCTGCAGATGGCGGACTAGATCTCTCGTCAATGAAGAAGAAGAAGAAGAGCAAGAAGCCCAAGGACGCCGAAGACGGATTCGCTGCCAGACTTGCTGCAGTTAACATCGATGGAGAGGAAGGTGAAGGCGAGAAGGTCGAGGAAAAGCCCGTCGAGATCGGTGATATGTCCAAAGGAACCGGAATCTGGCAACACGACGAGACAAAACCCATTGGATACGAGCTTCTACTCTCTCGATTTTTCACCCTCCTTTCCCAGAAGAACCCAGATCACGCATCCTCCGGCTCCAAGAGTTATAAGATCCCTCCACCACAATGTCTACGTGAAGGAAACAAGAAGACCATCTTCGCCAACATTGCTGAGATCTGCAAACGAATGAAGAGAACCGATGAGCACGTCACATCATATCTGTTCGCTGAATTGGGTACGAGTGGTTCCGTTGATGGTAGCAGACGTCTGGTCATCAAGGGTCGTTTCCAACAAAAGCAGATTGAGAACGTGTTGAGGAAATACATCAGTGCGTCCCAGCCCCTGACCTAATTAATAGACATGATCATACTAACAGAGAACAGTGGAATATGTTACTTGCAAAACTTGCCGTTCGCCAGATACCGAGCTCAACAAAGGAGAGAACAGATTGTTCTTCATCACTTGCAACTCTTGTGGATCAAGACGAAGTGTTACTGCTATTAAGACTGGTTTCTCTGCTCAAGTCGGAAAGAGAAGAAGACAACAGGGTTAGATGGGTTTATTATGCTACGATATGCTTCACGAGGGCGCTCTGCGAGGGAAAATTATTGTGGACAGATATGTTTTTGGTTGGAAACCTTACTATTTGCACATCTGCATACGGTATCAATGGTTTTCGACGTACATATAGGCATTTCATATGAGTAAATGGCATAACCTCTTTTTATTATTGATTTGGCGAACTGTGAGAGATGATTCTGGTGGAGATTTGTCTGTTTGCATACTCGTTGCATGCCTTAACTTCCAGGTGAACCATTGATGTTTCATGTTTCTTGTCACAAATTCACTATGACGCCAGTGCCCATAAAGGTTTCTCTGTAAAGTAGAACAACCAGTCAATCTTCAGCATACTTGACACGCACTATTTCTAGATTTTGACTTGATTTCTTTGCTACCTTCTAAGCAACATCACTCGTGATCTAACATTCTTTCACCATCAGTTGAAACTATTTTTAGTGCACATTCGCCGCACGCGGTCATTCCTGCTTCAATTGTATCCTTTACCATACATTATTTAATAACGTCTTGTGCGCCTGCACTAAGACTACAATATGGGGGATGCGTTGGGACAAAGTCACAAGAGGAAGGCGGGTTCTACAGAGTTCATCCCGTCTGATACTGCATATGCAGCCATGACCTTGAATCGAAAAGCTGCCAAGATGAATTCCGGTTCGACGCCGCGTCGATTGAGCGGCGAGAGTGCTGGAACTACGCGTAATGTGGATGTCCAACCAAGTGGCCCGTTGATGGGTTCACGTACTGAGGAATCGGGACGTGATGCAACGACCGCGTTGGGGGCGCGTGCTCAGTCGGCAGCGCGGTCTGATAGACTGTTGGAAGGGCCCATTGCAAATAAAGGCAAGCTTGGAGATGAAGCTCAGTTGTTTGGGGATGATGATGCGGTCTCCAAGATATCTCAGGCCTCTGAACCGGGACCGCGTTCGCCGCCTAAGATTGAACGCTCCATCCCAAGTCCTAAATCAGGCGTACCGAAGAGATCCTCGCCGACAGCAAAAAGGGTGGAAACGGGAAATTCAGACCCAACCTCAAAATCGCCGTCAAACGAACTAGGGAAACTATCAGCGCTGATGGCACCTTTGGAGTTTTATTTACCTTTAGATAAATTCATGTGTCCTTGGATTACCTCTCGAAATCAAGATCCGGCGTGGCTACCGCCATTTCATGTTTGTGCGGAACGAGAATTCATCCAGAATTTCAAGGAGCAGGTTTCGCAAGTAGAAGTCTACAACCCTTTCCTGCGCCGTACGTCGCATGTGCAGTCTCTGGGGACGGGAGTGGTTAGGATTGAAGTTGTAGGGAGGATGGGAGATGCGGTTCAAGTTACTTTGGAGAATGTGCAGTGAGTTAATGTTCCTATCTAAAGACTTGAATCTTTTGTTATTCTGGTCTGCTTAATACCCTTGGAAGATCTTGCTTAATGACAACGCAGCCATATTCCCGCTCTTGGATGTAATATTTTCTGTCCTTCTGCAGCAGGCTCCCGCCTAAATGGACTAGCAGTGGAATGGGAAACAGCAGGGGAAGTTTCTAATGGGAAGGAGTGGTTTGCTCTGCAAACTTGTCGGAGGGATTATATGGTGCTTAAGGGACAGGCTGTTCAGTTTGATGGGACGCCGGTTGTGAGAGATTTTGCGTCGTGGAAAGAATCACCGCCGCCATGGCTGCGACGAGGATCGGAGGAAACTGTAAAAAGTGAATAGGGGATGGATATCGGTGGCACAGGTATAGCATATAACGGGAGCACCAGAAAATCTGGGTTATAATTAGTATTCGAAGCAGTGAGTTGGCCTGTTCTTCGACCTGGACGTATCCGATACTCCTATATATACGACATATGCAGCACATCACGTCAGGAAGGGTATCATGTGTACCTGGGAAAAAGGCATACTGGGCGCTTGGGGTGTGTGAAAACATGCAATCTAGCTACCTGTAGCAGTTCTGGATATCGAATGCAGCAAGACAGGAATACACTTGGATCGAGCCGCTTGGCCAATTCCCCATCGGAACTCGAAGTTCAAGCCATGTATGTAGTTATATTTTCAGCCCAGAAATGACGCATATGACTCAATTTATAACTGCAAGAGTCTCGAAAAGAGTCTTAGGAATGAATTCATAATGTCTTACAGTTACATTTCTGAGAAGTCTATCTTTTTGGGTGTCTTTAAGCGCTGGAGAGACTATCGGGAACGAATATGATTGGTCGGTTCCACAAGTGCAGGGTAATTGGCCGCCAAGAATAGACATAGCCCCAGAAACCAAGTCTTGGAAGCGGCGCGCAAATGAGGGGATTGGATGGCGCGTTTGCTTGGTTGCGACAACATGGATACGCCGGGGTTATATGAATGGGCGGCGGCTGCTGCTGCTTTCCGCGAAAGGGAAGTGAAGTACGAAGTTTCCTTTCTTGAATTACTTGCGAAGGATTCACGGATTGCTAAGGATTGGATGATTAATATCTGACATTGTGAGTACAACAGCTGAAGAAGTGCGGGGCAAGCTGAGCAAGCTCGGCGATGAAGATATTTGGGTTGCGAGCTATATGCTGACTGAAGCTCAGCTTGAGAACGAAGAAGACAATTTTTGTGACAGCTTGAATATTATCGATTTTGGACTGAATTCTATTCGCTTTTTACGGATTCTTGAGATAAAGCAAGATGTCTACATACTATCCTCGTAAGTACTGAGTGAGGGCCAGCACAGAAATCCAGCAAGCTAATTCTTCTATAGCTCCTCCTGGAGGCACTGGAGGTAAGAAATTGTCGCAACCCCGAAATATGACAGTCTAACACTTTGCTACAGCTCCATCACAGCAACAATATGCACCTCCTCCAACCTCACCTCCTCCAAATCAAAGCTCTTTCCAATACGCCGCGCCTCCTAGCTCACCCCCTCCAAATCAAAACTCCTTCCAATACGCCGCGCCTCCCAGCTCACCTCCTCTCCACCAAGCCTCCAACGCCTACTACCCACCTCCCCCCTCCGGCGGCGCCGCAACAACCTACACACCACCTCCTCAACCCCGCCCTACACCTCCCGCAACCCAAACATACGCCTCGCCGCCGAACTTCTCCCACCGGCCCTCCTACTCCGGCTCCAGCCACCAAGCACCTCCTCCACAACCCCAGCTCCAGCACCAACCTACATCCGCCGTGTCTCCGCAAGAGCCATCCATCCCCGGCTATGCGAGTGGCGGTCCCGTCAACCCATCCGACTACCCACCCGAGAAACCCGCTTTGAACACCAGTTTGACGCAGAATCTCGACCATGGCGCGCCTGCTGCGGCGCATTTCGTAGGTGCGAGCGCGACGCAGGATGATGTTGGGACGTTTAATGGAGGGAGCTATAGGATTTCGCATCGGGATACGAATACGATTGTAACGATACAGTTAGCTATGGGGTGTCCGTTGACTGTGAAGCCTGGTATTCCTCCCCTTCAATCCGTTCAGAAATAAAGAAACAATAGCTGATACATATGATAAAACACAGGCGCAATGATTGCAATGTCTCCCACCATAACCCTAAAAGGCGCCATCAAATTCTCCATGAAAAAACTCGTCATGTCCGGCGAAATGGCCCAGTCTACATACACCGGCCCGGGCGAACTCCTCCTTGCTCCGGCTGCGCTGGGCGATATAACGAGTATCCGTTTGACGGGCAACGAACAGTGGAGTGTGGGGCGCGATGCGTATCTAGCTAGCACGAACGGTGTCCAGAAAGAGTATAAGAGGCAAGGCTTGGGAAAGGCGATGTTCAGCGGAGAGGGGCTGTTTGTCTACAAGATTAGCGGAGTGGGCTTGCTCTGGATTAGTAGTCTGGGGGCGATTATTCGAAAGGATGTAAGTTTTCCTTTCTTTGAAGTTGTGGTATGAAGGTCACATAGAATGGCGCTAATAACGAGATATAGCTTGCGGATGGGGAAAGGTATATCGTCGACAACGGCCATCTGGTCGCTTGGAACACGAAGTATATCCTTGAGAGAGTCGCTTCCGGAGGCATCATTTCGGGGTTGTCGAGTGGAGAGGGCTTGGTGTGTAAGTTCACGGGACCGGGGACGATTTTCATACAGACAAGGAATCCGGTGAGTTGTCTATCTAGAGTTGCTATTATTTCGGCAAACAACGGAACTAACTGCTGCGTAGACCGCGTTTGCACAATGGATGAGTGCGCATGGGGCAGCTGCGTAAGTGGTGAGGTTGGTATAGCCTTGGAGAAAATTGAAGACGAGGATGAGTCCTCTTTTCACGTGTGGTTTTGGTTCATGTCGATGGCTGCGTATCTTCGCGGACTTTCTTTAATATCTTGGGGTTTTTTGGGGAATGGATTTTGGGAATGATATCTTCTTGTTACGGTCTTTCACATCTTTTAAATTCCAATTCCGGATCTATACTGCAATTGCAGCTCTTCTGCCAGTCATAGAAGTTCTTTCCTGCTGCATCGTTCTGCCAATCTCAATACAGGTAGGCAGCATGTGCTTTCTGCTTTCCTATTCTATATCATCAGGAGCTCCTTCCTTCCCTTTCCACAACCCATTCACTCTCCAGTACATTCTTTTCTTCCTACTTCTCCGCTTCCATTCCTTTTTTCCTTTCTCCTCTCACTCATCCACCTCATCACAGCACAGCACACAGCAACATTAGCTACAAATTTTGCTCTCCCCCTTCCTAGCGTACACCATCCTACACATCACTCGTGTGGCTGACACATCTTGGTTTGCCATTATTAGTCCTGTCTTTTCTCCACTCCGTCTTGGCTGCTTTTGGTCCTCCATCATTCCTGTGTCCCTCTCTCTCTTTCCACACTTGCCCGCCGCATTCTATGCAACTCAGACACACACCCTGGACCCAGCTGCAAACATACCAACCCGACTTCCACGCCGACTTTATCGTGTCTCTTCATTTCTGGGGCAGTGACGGAGTAATCGATACCGTGGAAGTTGTGCGGACGGGGAGAGATTGCTTTCTGGTTGAGGTGCAGCGTTATAGCGTGAGTGTGCCGTTAGTGGTTGTTTCTGAGAAGAGTAGTAGGGAATTAAGTTTTGAGTTGAATTTGTTGGGTTTTCAGGGGAGAGAAGGAAGTTTGTGTGGGATTGTGGAGGAGGTTAGATTGCTAACTGATACGGAGTCTGATACTGAGTCTTGTTTGGGTACGTATGATGTCCATTGTCTCAGCTTTTGATTTGAGAACTGACGAGTTGGTAGAAGGGAAGCTTAAGACGATCCACTGGAAGTTATACGCGAGCAATCTTTGTGCTGGAGTTTGGAGATTGTTAAGTACTGGTTCTTCTCCTTTCCGCTCTAGGTATCGGGATCCGACGCGTAGCGTACTGCAGTTGATTGAGTGGGTGTAATGGTGCATTACGAGAAGAGAACTGCTCGGTTGGTGCTGAGAGGAGCTCCGCCTAGAGAGCCTTCAAGGGGTGTGTTCAGACCGCAGACGCAGATGCCGGTGCCGGAGAATGGGCAATACCAGATGGAACAGCCGAGAGAAATTCATATTCGAGTACCGCATCCTTCGATGGATCTACCGTATGGGCAATTTCAACTACTGAGTCCGTATCAGCGTCCACCGACGACGCCTACTTCTGCTGGACGGCTGCCTGTTCCGATGGTTAGGGCAGAACATTTCCATACGCTTGCTCATCCGCATGTTCGCAATGGAGGAGAGTATCAGTTTCGTCATGAGCATGCTCCTCCGCCGTATGAGCACATACATGGGGTATTTGATGGTGATGACATCGAGGGCTATCATCCTCGAATGGCGTTGCGTGCTTCGAGGCAGGAACTTATGCGGCCGATGATATATGGTGAGAACTTTGGGTTTAACGGGCACCATCATCAACCACATTTCCTTGCAAGACCATCCGTTGATACTAACGCCCATGCCGAGCATCGCAGAGTCGACACACGCTGTCCTCCAGTTGACCGAGTTCTTGAAGCCAGAATCCGAGAATCACTTGCCCGCAGCGGTCTTCTTCGCGACTGTCCCGAGCCAGAGTATGTGAACAAGCCCGCTATTCCGGATCCGGCCATCGTTGCTTACGGTCCTGTTACCTCTCGCCGTGAGCCGAGTAATCATCGCAAAACTAAATCATACTCAAGTGTGATGGAGCTCTCGGAGGAGAATTTGCGCGGAGCGAGGAATGAGCTTCTACGGGAACCGGTTATGATTGATGGGTCGCAGATGAATATGCGGAGGAAAGAGAGGAGATATCCGTTTAAGGGATCTATTTCTAGTGGTGCGTCTCAGCAAACTCAGATTTATAGAGGGGTGGAATCGAAGTTTCATGCCCTGAAGAGGAGGGATCAGAATCGTTCGTATGAGGATGATGTGGGGCCGAAGTTTCTGACGAAGGAGGATTATACGCCTACTAGGAGGATCGTTGGGTACTATGTTGATCCTCCGGCTGGAGGGGCGAGGAGTATGAGAAAAGGAGTGGTGAGGGCTTCGGAGCCGCTTGTGGAGAATGTTCCTTTCTCACCGAAGAAAGTTGTTAAGGCGCTGTCTGAGCCGCATGTTTTGAAAGAAGAGTCGGACGATGAGGTTGTCCTTCCTGAGCCGGCGCAGATGATTATCGATGTCATGGATGATAAGCCGAAGACGCCGTGTTCGGTATTGAACATTGGACAGCGTTCGTCTCCTGTAAAGATGGTTAAGATTATCGATGTTACGAATGAGGTCTCTGAGAGTCCTCCACAAAGTCCGGATGAGAAGTCAGACTCCGGTTCCCCAGAGCAGGTGGAGGATGATCTTCCAGAGCGAATGGATACTGTAGTATCAGAAAAGCAGGAGAAAGCAGACCCATTGGAAGATTGCATCAGATCACTCGCTACATGGAACAAAGGAGATCGGGAAAAACTCCAGAAACTACTGGAAGTTTTGAAAACCATGGACAGCGACGAAACTGAAACATACAGACCGAGTTCTCCTACTAATACTAATGTGACGACTATCCGCAGTCCGAGAAAGGATCGGAAATCGGGTAGTAGTCTTAATCCTCATGCTGCTTGTTTTAATGACTTTTCCAGCGCAAGAGAACATCATCAGCGTCAAGATGTACTATTGCAGGAACCTGTTGCTGAACCACCACTACTTTTCAATCATGAGGCTGCGGCGCCCATCTGGATCAAAACCCATTCCCACCCTCATAAATTCATTCGTCCACCCCCTGGTTTGCCGATCCCTATTCGGGCACCCCCGGGGAAAGCACCGAGTGAAGATGATCAGGGGAGGATGGCGTTTCCGATGGATCAGAGGATCTCGGAACCGTTGTTGGCAAGGTTTGTGGAGAAGTATCCGCTTACGGGGACGCTGGCACCGAAGAGGGAGAGGGGGGCAGAGATGGGGTTGGAGATGGACATGGGGTTGGAGAGGAAGACGGCGGCGCAGATTCAGGAGGAGTTGGAGAGGTTGCTTTTGAGGGAGAAGGAGAGGAAGGTTTTTGGGAAGAGGGGGTGAGGGGGAGGTTGGAGGGGGGTTGAATGTGGGGTTGAATGGGATGGAGGGCTATTGATAGGTGTGGTATGGTATACTTTTGTGAAACTGGGTAGAGTTGGGGGAAGAGCGGATTTTATGTATGTATTTTTTAGAGGGGATGAATGGATGGTTGGTTGGTGGGAGAAGAAGTTGCGGGGAGGGAGATCGAGAAAGTGGTTGTGTATGGTTATTTGTTTGGTAGTGTTTAATGTTTGCTTTTTGTTTGATAGCAATATATAAATAATAAAAAGCTGATTTTGGGAGAAATGGGGATGTGAGTGCTGGGCTTCTTGTGAATGAAGTATTGTACAGCATTATGCAAGCTGTCAGTTGTAACATTACCAGCGACAGTGACTCGAAGAGTGGGTCTGGAAATACATACATACAGGTATGAGATTAATTAAGGAAAAACTGATCTGTGCAGGAAGTGAGAGGATGATAGAGCAGACCAGAGCAGAGAAGTGGATGAAGAGGGAATGGAAATTTGGCGTGGAAAGGCTGGATGGATGATTATATATCCTTGTACAGCAGCACAGCAGCCCAGCAGCCCAGCTTGTTGGGGCAGCACTCGCAGCAGTAGCAACAGCAACAACAACATTGCAAGTACAAGCATATACAAGCACATATATTCTCAGATCAATATAAATAACAACGAAGTAGGTGGAGAATTTCTTGAGATTCCTAATATTCTTTCTTCCTTTCTCTGTCTCTCTTGTATGGTATCTGCCCCTCCTCCTCTCTCACATATATCGAAATCTAAACCATCCATCCAGTTTTACCATTTTCCAATTTTTTTTCCTGTTCTTTCCCAGATCCCCAATCCTATCGTAAACATCCTTCCTTCCTTCATCATTCTTTCCCACCCTCCATCTGAGTGAAAAGCCCGGAGAAAAAAAAGCCCGCCCTCTTCCAAGCTCCAGCTAGCTCATCAATCAATCATCTATGTATACAAGTATATCATCATCCCATCTCATCCCATCTTCTCAATCCATTCCACCTTCCAAACCAATCAAAAAGCCAAGCCAACCCGAAGATATGTGTTCATGCAAAAGAAAAGCGCAGCAAAAATCCCCCTTACCCACCCAAGAAACGCCATCGCAAAGATACAACACACTGTGAATAACGAACGAATGATCAAAAAACCTCCACCTGCCTTCCATAACCCTGTTGTGTTTCCATGGTTTCCATCCGCCTTTGGTTTTTTGTCTTCCCATCCCAAACCCATTCATCTAAATCGTACAGACTTCTTCAAAACTCGTGACCAGCAAACATCGCAACAAAAAAAAAGTAGCAAAAAACAAATCTATTTATACAGTAGGATTGACTCAACTCTGAGCAACATGGTGAAAAAAAGAAAGCAACGCTGATAGATGGATCTAAAAATCATCAAGCATACAATCTAATTCATCCAATTCGATATTTTCGGGACTTCGCAAATCCCATTCCATGGAAGGATCGACTTGTTTCCAAGAATCGGTTTCGACAGCAACGTCCCACACTCTTTTGGTAGCCGAGCTAGGTTTCATCGCGGGACTGCTAATGAAGACGGACGTATTAAGAACATTTAAAGTTCTACCCTCTCCGAATAAACCTTCGGCTTCGGCAGTCTTACTAGGACTACCTTCCATATCCGAGGGAATGGTCGGCATGGACGATAAATCGCCGCTGAGTTTTCTCTTCTGCATGCCTCGAGCGGTTTGAGTAAATTCCTTTTCGTCTTTCTCAAGTGGCGGTGAGGATGCACGGTGATTGCGCACTGGGCGTTCAGTGCGACCGGAGAAGGAACCGGTGGGTGTGGGAGGGGTAATTAGATCATCATCGTCGTATTCTGTTGAGGAGAGGTCCACCTCGGGTGAGGGAGATAATTCTCGTCGTCGTTCCGCGTCGGCTTCGTCGGATCGGGAGCCTGCGCTGGAGAGGGAAGGCGAAATAATCGTACGTTGGGGGAATTGCGAAGGGTCAGGAATGGGCTGGTGAGGGTACGTCGTCAAGTAGAAGTACGTTCTTCTTGGATGTACCGTTTCCAATTCCTTTCCTACGGGACAAGGTTCCGAAGCACTCCAGGATCGTTTGAGGTATGTTGATAACCGCGACGAGATGATTGCAGAAGGGTTCGCAGATCTGGAAGTTTAATTTTTAGCTTCGTACTTAGGGAGAACTGGACCGTTGAATTAATTAACTTACTGTTCCACAATCTTCACAGACCGAGACAAAATGGCCGCGAGTTCCTTCACCAAATGAGGTCTATTGGCAGTTTTTTGTAACTGTACAATAACGGCTTCGACAATTTCATCATTGATTCCTTCCAGATCAATTTCTCTCGGCTTCCTTTCTTCCTCGTCGTCATCTACCTCAGCAGTTGGAGATGGTGGCGGGGTGTGTTCGTATTTCAGAACCACACGTTTTGGTGGCGGGGACATTGATGTGGAATCAGCATGCGATCGTTTCAACTTTTTTGAAGGCGGTTGTTCTGATGTCGGCGCCGTCGCAGTTGAAGGCGGTGAGAGGCGTGCGGCCGCTCGTGAAGCATGAGTTACTGGGAGATGTATGCCTAGCGATGGCAAAGACAGCGACTTTCGACGAGTGTTGTAGGGCATATTCGATGATTTTGTTTCCGAAGTCATGGTGAATAATTTGGACGGTGGTAAGTAAGATGGTACAGTGAAGGACTCTTCGATAATGGGATGAATGGGATGTTTAGAAGTTGAGGAGATATTTTTTTTTTTTCGAGTGTTGGATGCGTTGCCTAGGGAAAAAGAGGGAGTTTGGGGTGGGAGGATAATGAATTGGCGATAGAAATCTGACAAGAAGGGGTCCCAAGGTCCAAGTTTGTTGTTCCTGCAATATGATCTTCGTAGCGACGGGTTAATTCAATCTGCCGTTTCTCATTGGATACAGGGAGCTTTCGGAATGCAGCAGATGGCGTGGAGCTGTGACACAAGAAAGACTGGGGATTCCAGGCGAAGTGAGAGGCTGGGCTAGCAAAAAAAGAAATCCGATTTATTCCTGTTCTGTCCTTTTCGGGCCTCTTTTTTTCCCTTTTTTGTCTTTTCCTTCCTTTGGCCGGCCGTTCGATATTTTGGTCGCCCTTCCGTCCCCTTGTTGGATGGTGGGTGGATTGATAGGTGGGTTTGGTGGCCGTCAACGGGTCTTGTTGAGGCGGTAAGGGAGGAAAAGTGATGTATACCAAGAACAGGTACGTTGTAATATTTGATGGGAATTATAGATGTGGATGGATATGAATGTGAACGTGAATGTGAATGTGAATGTGTATATGCTTGATTTGGTTGTTCGTGTTGTGGTTACTGCACGACGGGAATACCGCGTATTTCCAAATGTTGATGGAATAGGATGGGATATGGAATATGGGTAGTGTTGAAAGACGAGATGCGTAGTGATGTATGATGTATGATGATGAAAGTCCCAAGACGATACTTTCCCAATGATGAGCGTGCGACTGCGAGTCCGAGAGATGTTTCAAATGGTGGCGATGAGGAGAAAAGTGTAAATGGAGAGCTTGTTGTGGGGAGGAGAATGAGATATGGGATATGAGACGAAGCTTGGGAGGAGGAGGACGAGGACGAGGAGGAGAGTGAGCTAAGGTAGAGAGGGAGAAGGAGGGAGGGAATTGAAATGACGGGTAATTAGCAGATGGGACTCTGGCTACGTCGTATTCTACATCTAGCAACTCGAGACTTGAATATCACATCTTTTCGAGCTCATTGTTGACAGGAATAAAAAACCTGCCAATTATCTGCCATGACCTGATTCTAGGGGGCCGAAATTCGATCAATTCGAGCTAGGTTGGGATTTCTGAGTTGTGACGAAGACAGGGGGGCAATAATTAGAAATTTTTTCCTTTTTTTTCTTTACTGCTGGGAGGAGAGGTCGACAAAGCGAAAGTACGAAGGAAGCATTAGCCTCGTCGAGCCGTAGCTTTTCCTTAGCTTCCATGTCTACCGGCCGGTGCATGGCTGGAGGGATGGTGCTACTCGTCCAAATTCCCAAAAGTCTCACTAACGAAGTCTTGCATACAAGTACAATCCACCTCGATCTTGCTCCTCCTCTCAACCAACCAGTGACTGTAGCGTACTTGCAGGTATTACATTGTCGTCGCATGCCCCCGTTGATCTCTGGAGAAAACCGGTCATCGATCTGGCTGGTCTCCAGTTTAAGGATTCGTACCCTCGACAACCTAACCTGTGAACAGGCACTTGTACAACAAAACATCGGATCATGTTCGAGAAAGGAAAGAATGGGAAAAATTTCATCGTTGAGGTGACTTATCCAGGGTCAGGATTTGTGCTTTTACCGAACACTCGATGCAGGGTCTGTGGAGAGCAAAAAAGAGCACCAAGCGAATTCTCGAAATAGCTTCAATACCGTAATGAGCAAAAAGAGAGGCCGTGTCAATGGTCAATGGAATGGCCGGTAGTTTGTATGGAAACTCTCGTGAATCACGGATCCATCCTTTTACTTAATTCCTTCGGTAGATTGTGGCGATACTTTGGCACTTGTACTTAGTTGTATGTTCCACCTCATGGCAAATGGAGGGGATGTTCCCTGGAGGGAAGAAAGGGACTCGATGTTGGTCCACGCACACTGGGTGGGCACTCGCTACACTCGCTACGCTGGTCAGAGTTTCTCCATGGTTATGCCAGGCCAGCTACGCAATCCAAGTCGACGATCATCATTTGATTCGAGTTCGAGCCAGCAGCAGTAGCAGCAGCAGCAGCAGCAGCACGAAATCCCTCTCTGAACCTGATCTGATCTGAGCTTTTTCATGCCTGTGTGCGTGTGCGTGTGCGTGTGTGTTTGTACAACATCGGCAAGCCGACGATGATGTCGTCCGTAGCTAAGCGTGCTAAGTACAGTACTCTGACTCTCTGAGTCGTGTGTCTGCTGTATCTAAGGATAGTTCGAAGCAAGCCATTTTCTCCCGAAGTCCTCGAATTGCTTCCAATTAGCCAATCAAGCACTGCCCCTCATATTTCCATAACGTCAAGCTGCCCACATCTAACAGCTAGTCCCATGTCTACCGACTGCAACAAGGCCCCCCTAATGTCCGAGCTGGTCCTGTCTTGTACAAGTAAACAAGTAAAATTATGTGGGTTTGGTCGCGACCCATGAAACTCGATGATCCGCAACGTCCTAAGCAAACCAATGAAGTCGAGGATAATTGCGCTTCAGATGTCTTTGCAGTATAGCCTTATATTTAGCTCGTGGCCCTTCTTTTCTGCGGTAACAACAATCCTAGTTATGCCGTATTTAGCTGCATTTGCATTTACAGAAAGGACATTGACATAGTTTTCCCTCTCATCATTTTCGTCCTTCCAGAATCGTGAAAGAAGAGGACGAAATTAACTGCAGTTTGAGTTTGATATTGTAGCTTCATCGGCATTTCACCCGAGAAGTATCCATATCCATATCCATTTCCAATTCCCACCCATCCCATCGGTCGCCGTCCTTCCGAACAACCTCAATCCCATCCATCCTCATCCATCTCTTCCCAAGCTTCGGATGAAACTTAGTTTGTGCGGAGCCCATCCTGCAACGGAGCATTTCGACCACGAACTTCCGTTTCCAGAAGCATGAGCATGAGCCGTTAGCCGTCTGTTCGTTCGTTCGCTGGTTGTACATATCTAACTTACGCAGTACCATCTGTATCTAAATGAAGCACGCGAGTAATGTGTCTGTATCTATATCTCGGACCGCGGAGCACGCTGAAAAATACACAACACGCTCAATACAAACCTGAGGACCAATCTTTTCCGTACAGCTGCTGTAAAGTGACACAGCTTTACATGCGCATGCATGCATGACTCCCCACACCACACCTCATTGCCCGACCGAACTCACGCTTAGACAAGGCTGGCTTTTTGTGTTGTGCGAGGGAAAGAAAATGCGAAAGCGAGAGTTTAAAATAAAATCGAAAAAACTTTCTTGACTCGCGACCGTTTGCTTCTTACTTTATCTATCGATCCTTTGCTCTGCCGTTCCCCAGTTGCCCGTCCGCCACTTTTGGAAACAGAGCTACCTCATACCAACCGTATCTCCCCCATCTTACTCCTGAACGTACCTGGGCAGCCTTACCTTTCCCCGCGAAAAAGGTCCAAATCCAAAGAAATCCTTCCCAACCCCAACCAACCAACCCAATCTCCCCCTTCCCACTGGTTCGGAATTGATCTGATCGTCTTTACGCGAACTTCTTCATCCTCCATCTCTCCATCCTTCAACCCACAAAGAGATATACAAATACGAAATGTTGCCTATCTGATCTTAATCTTATCGCTCCTTTTATTCTGTTTTCCCCTTCTCTCTGAATCCTTAGCCGTACTTCCAACCCCAACCTATCGCATCCCATTTGGCGAGTAAAAGTTCAGTTCATCAGCCCAGCACTATAAAAAAAAGGCAAAATTTACAAGGACATTGGACCGTTGACGAGATGCTGGGGATCGGATCAGCAACCAATGACTTCATCTGCAGTTCATTTTCCGCATGCGGGAGGGCGGTGATATCGTCATCTTCCGCACACACACACTGGTAATTATAATCTTTCTGGGGAAATCAGGAGAGAGGAAGGGGGGAAAAGGTAGAAAAGAGAGAAGGCTGGTCAGCTTGGAGTGGTAATCTGACGAGATATACGGAAGTAGATGCAGTGCATGCGGATTGATAGATAGATGCGATAAGGAGGCGGATGCAGTGATATCGAATTTTTTATTTTTGTTTGTTTAAGCTGACGGGACTTGCTTGCTTGTGCGTTTTCTGCCAGCCAATGGGCATTGTTGGCGGCTGTCAAATCGTGGTGGTGGGTTGAATATATATTCCTGGGCATGGGAAGGGGAATGAAATTGGCGCAAACCTGACATAACTCAACTTAACTGGTAGACAAAACAAGACCTGCAGTATCTGTATCTCTATCTAATCGTAAAACCTACAAACAAACAAACAAACAAACATTCGAGCGCAGCGAGCATCGGGGGTTTGGGGGCTGGCCCCCTTGAAAGAGAGTAAACAGCTTCTGCGTATGGCGGGGCAACCACACCACATGTACAGTAGAAGAGAGGAGAGTACAGTAGAGTCGACCGGCTGGATGCCGGTACTGGACTCGCAGGCTGGATGTGGATGGGTTGGGAGGTAGGTAGGTGTATGCACGAATCCGTTGTGTGCGGACGGCTTGAGTTGTACAAGTTTGTGGTAGGTTGGAGTTGAAGGTGGGCGGTTGTGGATGAGATTAGAGGGAAGAACGTACCAGCTCTGCTTACTTCTCGTTTGCGCTGCTGTGTTCAGTCAGATTGTAAAAAAGAGGGTGTTTCGATTTTGTGGAGGGGAAGGAGAAGGAAAAGATGGAGGAGGGGGAGGGGGAAAAGATAGAGGGGGAGGGGAGGTGAAATGGCGGTAAGTGATAAAATCAAAGCTTGGTCCTGTTTGTCTGTGCTATCCCATGTGTGTGTGTGTGTTGTATGGAGTACATTAGTATCTGGTCTTTGCTTCGACATGAGAGGAAAGACGAGCTTTTGATCCGTGAGTCGGTGAGACATTTTTGATCATCATTTCTCTGCTCGAGCTCGAGGGGCTGGAGTGCTCTGTAGAGTACGGGAGTACAAAGGAGGGAAAGGGTAAAATGTATGATTGCGCCACTGTACAGTCAACACAGTCGGTTTAGGGGTTCGAGCGTTTTGTTTACTTGTGCTGTACTGTACGAGTGACTTCTCGGTGCCAAATGTGCTGCAGGTAAATCCACTCAGCGCACTCATATTTGATGCTTGCTTTCCCCTGCTCGGCTGATAGTGAATGAATGAGCTGTAGTTGTCAGTGGCTGTGTGTATCGATTGATACTATGTCAATGTAGCTAGGCGTGGAGGTTTCTCGACATCTTTTCTTGAAGGTCCTATTCTGAAATTGCCGAAACGACTGCAGCTTTGGGACCGGGCGAAGTGGTGACATCGTAAGAGCTGAGAGGTGTGGAGTCATTCTGTGGTTGTTGTGAGATGTCTAAGGTCTGTTGAGGTTATGTTAAGTTAAGTTCATGGTTTGTCGTGGTTGTCGTGGTTCCTATAGCTAAGGTTACAGTAGCAGATTCATAGCCACCGCCGGCAAGCTAGTACTTGGCGGATTTTGGGTTGGTATTTGACTGTTCTTTGCATGTAAGATTCCTTTTTGCTTCATAATGCTTCGTAAAAACTGCCAACGAATTTGTCAGGTTTTACATAGTATTAACAATCGAGAGGCCTCAATATGATTCTCTTTGCACAAAAGTGTGGCGGAAGACAAGTGTTTCCGAGCCGAACGGCATTCATTTTCATAACTTTTCGCTAAGCCCCTGGAGACAGGAAGGGGAACATCAAGTGATGGAAGATATAAGAACACCATCTTCTCAAGTGCAGATGAACAAACAAACTCAAAAGCATCCGGTTCTTAGACAGTATCATTTATCTTCTCCACAGTTCAATTTTCCATCTTTAACTCTCAGCAATCTCCAAAATGGTTCTCAAACTCTACGGAATGCGTGAAGCTACCTGCACTCAGCGAGTGCTCGCCACTCTTGCTGAACTTGGCGTCACGGACTTCGAACTCGTCAAGATCAATCTGTATGAGAAAGAGCAGAAGAAGCCGTCTTACCTGGCACTTCAACCTTGGGGCAAGCTTCCTCTCCTCGACGACGACGGCTACCTCGTCTACGAAAGTCGCGCCATCTGCAAGTATCTGGCGCTCAAGTTCCACGAGAAGAACACGACCTTAATGCCCAGCTTGGATGATCTGAAGGCGTATGGTCTGTTCGAACAGGTAAGCCGACTGCTCCGAATCAGCACGCTGGAGGAATCATACTGACCAACCCAGGCTTGCTCTATCGAATTGAGCTACTTCGAGGTCCCAGCTTTTGGGCTCTGGTTTGAGCAATTCATCAAACCGTACGCTACCTCCGTTTCTTCTCTGAAATGGTGATTCTCATACTGACATGAAATGAACAGAATGAGAGGACTCGGTGCAACCGATGAGGCGATTGTCAACCAGCATGTCACCTCGCTCGATACCAACCTTGCGGTCTATGAGAAGATTCTCTCGAAGCAGAAGTACCTGGCAGGCGACGAATTCACCCTGGCGGATCTGTACCATCTTCCTCATGGAGTGAAAGCCGCACCTCTGAAGTTACAGGGTGTGGTTG
Organism: Rutstroemia sp. NJR-2017a WRK4; assembly: GCA_002946385.1. Classification (NCBI taxonomy): domain Eukaryota; kingdom Fungi; phylum Ascomycota; class Leotiomycetes; order Helotiales; family Rutstroemiaceae; genus Rutstroemia; species Rutstroemia sp. NJR-2017a WRK4. Next base: position 152,362 of record NJPR01000080.1, read on the forward strand.
ATAAATACCCTCATGTGGCAGACTGGTTCCAACGGATCCAGGAGAGGGATAGCTGGAAACAGTCGATTGCGTAGGCTTAGTTTTTGTCATCATTTGTACAACATTGTAGTAGATTTGCCAATCATTTTCATAGATTGTGGTAACGTGCATATGCGAGGGAGCAGGAAGCACAGCCACAGCCAGCCTGTTCATGCTTTTATTCCCTCTCTTCAGCGCATCTTAAGAAGAGTGTTGAGAACTGAGTTTCTAGCGACATTTTCCATATAAAAAAGAATTATCAGTGTTTTAGTTTTACATCTTTAAGTTCCCTGATTGATCGAAGAAATGGCCGAGGCTGCGATCGCCGCAGTCGGCCTCGGTGCTTCCATCGTAAGCTTCGTCGGCATCACGGGACAAATACTGCAAGGCTGTCAGTTTATTTGTGATTATATCGATGAGATCAAAGATGCGCCGAAGGAACTGCAGCAGATCCTTTTGGAGCTTAAAAACTTCGAGGCTGGCTTACGCAGTTTCCAGAGCACCTTGGACAACGCTAAAGAGTGTGTCGACGTCAAATCAGTGGAAGAGCAAATATGTCGTGCTCTCAGTCTCGGCAACGCTGCGATTCAGGACCTTCGAGCTCTGGTCGAGAAACATGCACACAATGGAAAGCGTGACTGGTGGAAGAACTTCAAAGTTGCTAAGAAGAAGAACGCATTCATTAAATATCGTGAGAGGTTGGATAAAGCGAAGATGGAAATGATCTTCGTGCAGCTGAACATTAATACGTATGTAGCGTGGATTTTCTCATACGTACGCGTGCTGATAACTCTAGGGTAATTGGGTTAGCTCATGGGACGTCGATGAACCAACTCATACAAGCTCAGACTGCTGTATCCATGCAGTCCCCGTTGATTGTTTCGACGACCATGGCTGCACAGACTCAGGATCTACCGGAGCCAGGTTCTGATATTGTATACGACGATGAATCAATTTCACAGACCGTATGCAACGACCTTGCTACTGAGCTCGGCCCAACGACAGCGAAAATCGTCGGAAGCAGTGTCAACATGGCTCTGGAGTCATTCATCTCGGATACTCAGGGCGATCGATGTCCACGGAAGATGCAACCAGAACACCCAGGGCCTATGTATCATCACACAGGCGCCTTTGATACTCAAAAGCTCACCCGAAGCGATGGGATGAGAGTCGTTCATCAAACCACCCAGGAGAGAACATACAATGCATGGCTTGCAAGCATCACCATTCGCTCCACAACTACAAAGCTACAAGAAATAGCCGATGTTGACGAATATGGGCAGCAAGAGTGTGATGAATATTTCCGGACCATTTTTAAAATCGACATCCGACCTCATTATTTCATACGAGCACGTTTTCTTGCCACGATGTCGTGTCAAGGCTTGGGAGCGCACCCTTTGAACTCGGATATGCGAATCAGATGCTACAATATTGTGGATTCCGATGCCCCGATCGCTATCGCTTGTCAAAGGGGAGATATAGCAACCGTACGTCGGCTGTTTGCTAGCAGGCAGGCGTCTCCTTTCGATATCTTGTCGGATTCTCACGCACATAGAGGCCTAGTTTCATTGCTTACCGTGGTGGCCACTAGGTGTACGGCCATGCATATATCAATAAGACCATCTTCTGAAGAATATCATATGGATATAGTCCGAAATATGAATAATCACCTCAAACTACTAGAGTATTTAATAGACCAAGGTCTTGACCCGGGAGAGCCTGGCGAGATCTCTATCTTGTGGGAGCTTTTTACATTACTTTCGGATTGTGATATTGCACTACTTCCTATAGTGCAGCGAATCATCCGCCTGGTCTTTGAAAGATCGACCCAGAATCCATTCCACGGTCCGCGGCATTCCCGAAAGATCGGCGCCATCAGCTATATAACAACTAACCCATTGAAAGACTGCATAAAAACACAGGAGATATGGCCCACAACAGCTCTAGAGGACGCGATAAAGGACCTTCAATCGCCACCGGTAAGATACGAAGGTCTTTTTATCGAAAGAATTTCAGCTCTCCTTAGAGATCCTAACGGCCTCCAACTTCGTCATTATCTTCAATCGTTCATATACACAAGTCAACAGCTTCTTCAGTACTGCGCAATTACTCTAATGGGTTCTCTGGCTTATCCATCGGAGACTGTTTGTATCGCAATTGAACAGCGTCTGATTCAATGTCTGCAAGCAGGTATGGATCCGCAAGAGCGCCTGGAGATGAAATGGTTGCGTGCGGGCCACACGTTGTACTCACTGGCCAGTGAAAGCGGAGCTCTCGGCGTATTGACTTCAGCTTTGATATACACGGGCAGGAGTATATCCGAGATCGACACAATCTTTGAATACTCAAAATACCTTATCCTCGAGGCCGAGTTGAGTTCACTACGCCCGACCAGCTTGTATCGGTCACTCAATTACGCAACGCCTGCTAGTGTGTTGAAGTCCAAGGCAATGGTATTTGATGAAAGCTATCATAAAATGTTTCCTGGTGAAGAGATGGAATATCCCTTACTTTATGAAATCTGCGACCGCTCCGACTACTGGGACTTCCCGGACGTAACTAAGATGATCGACAGCACTGAGGAGCTTTTCAATGAATGTGTAATCACAGACCGTATGGAAGATGATTATGTCTTTATCATACTAGCCTCGACTGCAGTTCAGGCAAAGATATGGGAGGAGTTGGAGCCCTTCGACAAATTCAAAACTGGCAGGCGGTCTGGACGTTGACGAAGAGTATGATGACTGAAATCAGATACGTGATTTTATTGTACCACTTCCTTCGCGTCGAGACCCGAATATCCGCAAGTGAAATCCGAACATCTTCACCCCCTATGCCTACTATTCTCCCATCATCAACATCCTACCCAGCGATATATCACTCTCCATTCCTTCCACGAGACGTATCATGCATAACCTTAAATTTCATATATTAAACATATACGACCATAAACCAAGGAGAATTGAGCGGTTTATATCCTTCATTGATACCTCCGCTGTTCTAAAACCAGATTCTAAGTACTAGTATGATATCTACTGGTTTCTGCATGCTTACATACCAAATTCGGATTGCTGTATTCGAGTGCTGGTATTTCCGAGATCAGATTCTAAATCACAGTCATCTAAAGCTGTAGTACTACATGAGAATTCTAGACTTATATGTCTATTTTATCTGCTTGATAATAGGAAGGATAGTAATATTCTTTGGAATCCAGGGGTTCTCACAGATCGCCCGGGCCCTGCCGATTTGCGGATGTTGGGTATCCAGCATCTACAATATAACCACGAATATTCGTTTGCACAGTCTAAAAACAGCTGCCCCGACAGCAGTTGGTTACCGTGGAAGCCATTCGAAAGGAACGGGCCCGACAAGGAATGGATCCGAGTTTTCAGTAGTTATATGTATTCATAACTTTCATAGTTTCTTCGGACACTGAAGTATTATCTCGTGGTTCAGAACTTATGCTCATGTAATTTGTGATTGTACTATAGGAAATCACGCTTTTATTCTGCGATGATCATGTAGAACTATGAAAGACATCCCAAGTATGAATCTTATGGACCTCTCCCCATCATAGAAAGTTGAAGAACTCTTACTTTTCTCCGTCAACCCAATCACTCTCACCCGCAACGAGCACATATCGAAACCTAGCCTTTCCCCCCTCCATCTCAGCCAAGACAGCATTTACCTCACTCATTCTCCTGTTCTGGACCCAAGGATGAACCTTCTGCTTCACAGCTAGTTCTAGCATCTCCTCGGTACTCGACACGGACCCAACATCACTGAAATGTAAAGATATCTTCCGTTCTACCGAGCCAAAGACTTCAATAACAGGCAAAGGATCATCAGGCATGCCGAGCTGGCAGAACTTCCCATATGTTCTCAGAAGCTTAAGATATTCATTGAGTGGCATCTAGGAAGATGAAATAGCTGAGATCTAGTGTTGTTCGGATAGCCGTCAGGTCGAGATGTAGCACCGAATTCATTTACATGTTTTGGTTCTCCGAAAGAAGATAGAGCAGGACTTAGATACATGCATTTAATTTTAGCAAGCTTTTCGGATTTGAATTCGCGTTGAAAACATATCCGTCTGTTCCAGGCCCGAAGTTGTTTGCTTGAAACAGCGTAAATACCATATATATTTGACAATAGCCGGCCTGGCTAGCACATACGACCATAGATCGAGGAGCATTGGGCATCCCGTCCGCTCTGCCATACACAAGCCTCGAATCGGTGGATTAGTAGTTGGGTGGGTGACCACCAGCGAATCCCCACTGTTGTATGTTAATCTTTTGACTTTTTTGGTCCCCCTTTTTTAAGCGGGGTGGCCACGAGCCCCCACACCCCTACGGCCCGTATATACCACCCACCAACCTGGACATTTTGCTCAGTAGCACAACTGCATTATGATGTTACTGCAGTAGTTTCTCATGTATGGGATTCGATTTTGACATTTCAAACTTGTAATATCATATATAGGAAATTCCCGGGTATCTTTAAAATCCGACCTTTTGCCTCCAGAACAGCAGTGTCGATGGGATCTCATTTCCACACTTGCATCACCCCCTACAACCTCCCACAACACCATTCAGCCCACGTACCCAAGTCCTCCGTGACCTCCAACATCCTGCCCAAATCCTCTCTGCTCAACGCCCTTCCGCCACCTGCCCCCTTCCCATCCGCAGCATTCACAATATTCTCCCCCACAACCACCACACTACCATTCCCCTGAATCTCAAACGTAACATTTGCCGTTCTCTCCTTAAACGGGAAGACGACTTGCAGACGCGGCATCGGCGTGAGGGTCAGGGAAATATCGAGTGGAAGCGACTTCTTCCGGGTCGCGTCAGAGAGACTCAGGTCTTTCATGAACGCAGAGAATTCCTGTTTCTTGGTTGGGGGGTTGTTGATTTTGGGTTCGGGTTTTGACGGAGATGCTTTCTTCGATTCGGTCGGAAACGTCTTCTTGAGAAGAGTGCTCAGGAAAGAGAACTGTCTTAAGTGCGGTAACATCTCAACTAGCTGTCGGGGGTGGTTGAAGGGGAGTTCCGTGAGAGTACGCCCGTACTCGATTTTTTCGATAAATAGAGTATTCTTATGATGCTTCATCTTCTTATCTCCGCTTTTCTCCCAGACGGGGACATTCGTCTCAGATTTGATGGTCCGAGATTGAGCTTCTGACGTCTTCGATGCTTCCTCGGGCGTGGGCGGGAACATGAGACTATCGTAGGTAGTCATCTCCGAGAAATCAAAAGTCGCACCGGTTGAGTTGTAAATTTGCATAGCCGTCGCGTAAGGCACAATGACCGGAGGTTCGAATTTTGCCACGAACATGACTTCCGGATATTTTTGTGTTGCGCCGTCAAGACTATCCGTCTTGTTCTCTGAAGTTGACGGCAGAAGAGTGTTATCTGGTTCTAGCCAATCAAGAATGGGTCCATCTCGCAGTTGCGCCCGGAACAGCTCATCGACTTGAGGATTTGCCTGCTGTATATCATCTGATATCCATTTATCGGAGACCCTTAAAGGAGGGTAGAGCAGTGCAGGAAGAGCCGCGCATTCTATCAATAAAGTCCACGTCTTCCTCTTCGAATCCTTCTCATCCGCCGTAATCCGTCGCTTCTCCTGCCAATAATGCAAACTCAAGCCTATGCGCTCTCTCGAATGCATAGCCGGTGTTCCACTCCGAGTACACATCGCCGCCTTGGTAACCACCTCATCCGGAACTCCCACCATATCGTTCTCTTTCAGCCTGTTAATCTCCCACTTATGCAACTTATCCAAGCTTGTGAATATCCCCGCTATAGCTTCATGACAATTGAGCGCTGGTAGAACACTCAATTTATCCAACATAGTCAATCTCTCCAGGTTTGCCGCAAACCGATCTAGCATTTTTGTCAACGGACTCTCTCCAGGCTTGAACTGTAAATCTTTCAGCAAGATATCTGACGCGGTTTTCGCATGCCTTGTTACAGACTCCGGCGCATCTGGAAATGACAGAGACACTTTCTGCACGATGTTATTCGAGAAGTCGATATCGAGCGCCAATGCCGTTCCTGCTATAATGAGCGTTCGCCCGTTACTAGAACTGCCCATTTGATCTTCCCACAGACACTCCAGTCCGATTCTGCGCGCTAATCTTTCCAGTCCGGCCTCGCTGAGTCGACCTTTATTTGCCTATCCCATTCACAAATTAGCAAACGTCCCCAAACAATTGCTGCCCTACACACCTTCAAGATTTCCACCACAGCCGTCAACCTCCTCCTCCTCTCCTCCTCATCCCTCCCCGGTATACCTAAACCGCCAGCTCCTACCCCCAGCCCCGTCCCATGTAAATCAATTCCCAAGTCCATTCCCTCACCCATACCTAAAGCCAGCGCCGCACTCGGACTATCATACCCCACCATCCCCATACTGTATCCTCCCTGATTTGAGTGTGCCGTGCCAGCCGGACTTGATTTCTTTATCTGCGAGGGGGAAGGCACGACTGAGCGGGGTCCGTGTGGTGAGAACGCGAGGTGAGAGGTCGAGAAAGGTGTCGAGACTGGCGGAGTAGCTGCTACCCCGCCTGCGGTATGTTTTCCTGGTGTTGGTGTCGCCATTGTTTCTGAGGTTGTACTTGGGTTCCAGCGACCAAAATGAGACTATGCGGACCAATTGCACTGTGTTGATTATCGCGATTCGGCAGCAGCAAAGACAGAATATAGAGCTTTTCGGCTCGATTCGGAAGGATAATTGACTTAGAATATCCAGAAGACCATGTGGATTTTATGCGCACAGCTTCCAAAACAAATTACGAGCTTCAGTTCCTCAGTATGTGGAAGTTGACAGGCTACAAATGAGGGTGAAGGGACGTGGAAGGTCAATCTACAAAGGTTGCTGTAAGTGCGGGCGGTAAGTGCGGCCGCACATTGACCTTCTCGCCTTCATTGGCTCGACTAGTACGCATTCGTCAATTCTGATACTGGCGACTGTATTTCGCACCCTCTTTTCTATCTGGATTATCTATCTTGAATAAACTCCCTGTCCAAGAACTCGCTGTATGGCTTTCTCCTCTACATCAATTTCAACTTTTATTAGCTAGTTCTATAGCTTTTGCTGCCGCTTCTTCGAAATCGTCATATGCATGTAACGGCAATCCACTTTCCGCAATCTATATCCAAAGTCAGCCATAAATCAACCTACCTCCTAATATCTCTCTCCGAGCGTCGAAGAACGGAAAAACTCTAAGGTAAAATATAAGGTAACTCACAATCCTCTGCCCCTCCTTCTCATTCGTCCCCCTAATTCTCACCACCACCGGAATCCTCATCTCCAACTCCTCAAACGCCAACAACACCCCCCTAGCAATCATATCCCCCAACGTCAAGCCGCCAAAAATATTCACAAAAATAACCTTGACCCTTTTATCCGCTAAGATCACCTGGAAACTCTTCTTCACCGTCTCACTCGTTGCTTTCCCGCCCGTGTCGAGGAAATTCGCGGCCTGGCCTCCTGCATCGGCGAGCGCGTCAACGGTGTTCATGGCGAGTCCGGCGCCGTTGACAAGCGTCCCGATGTTGCCGGGGCCGCGGAACTTGATGTAGACGATGCCGTCTTTTTCGGCTTCAAGTTCGTGCGGGTCTTCGAAGGATGTGCGGCGGAGGGCGTGAATTTCGGATTGTCGTCCTGTGCTCCGGAAGGCGGCGTCGTCGAAACCGAAGTTGGCGGTGACGACTTTGAAGGTGTCGTCTTCTTCGATGAACGTAGCTTCGAGGAGAAAAGCTTCTTTGCTGTTGTAGAGAGATATGAGGGATTCGATTAAAAAATTTAGAGAAGTTGATGACTCGAGGCCGAGCCGTGATGCGATTGCGGAAAGTTGTGATGAATCGGGACCAGTGCGGTAGTCGAAGGGAAGTTTCCTGAAATAAGGCTGCAAGTGCAAGTGGGAAGGATTCACTGGTGCGGATGTAATCACACATGGTGAAAGGTTCTCCCGATCAATACCTATGGCTAGAAGACGCCTTCTTCTGTTTCCAGGGTCTTCAGATACTTTGATGCCTCGTTCACGAAGTAGATCAAATGAGTCATCCTGATGAAGGTATATACTCCGCTTTTGCTGCGTTGGTATTCTTGTAGATGTGGTCGTTGGCCGTATTCTTCTAATGGTGTGCATAGATCTACGTTGTGAGGCTCCAGTTGTAGCTGCGCCAGTAGTTGCTCTTCCCGATTGCCCCAATAATTGTTTCATAGCATCACCAAACTTGGCTGGATGGTTGACCATAGTGACCCCAACATGTTCGAAAAATCTGATCTTTCTTAAAGCATCTGGTTCACCGGGTAATGTAAAAGCTCCAGCATGACCCATGATCCTACCTGGAGGTGCATGAACACCTCCGATGAGTGCTGCAATTGGTCTGAATAGCAGTTAGAAAACTTCCTTGGGAAAGGCTGGGGAATATACTTGGGGTTTGGAGAACGCTTCTTGTAATCCATGATCCATCCCGCGGCCTCAAATTCTGCCTCACCACCGATTTCACCGATCAAGACAATGCCTTCAGTATCATTATCATTTTCAAATACTTTCAAAGCATCTACGAAATTAGTTCCAGCCAAAACATCACCGCCCATTCCAATACATAGACTTTGCCCAAGTCCAGCTCTAGTTGTTGATGCCACAGCTATAATAATCAGCATCAGAATTGGAAATCCATGGGAGAACTAACCCTCATAACTCAGAGTCCCCGACTTAGCAACAATACCAATTCGGCCTGGCATGAAACAGGGAAGTGGCTGAAAACCAATTCTACATTTTCCGATGGCTGATATGATACCGGGGGCATTTGCTCCTACGAGTCGGCTTTTCGACTGCGTCTTTAAAATGGAATGAATCTGGTAAAGCTATTACATATGGTAACCAGGACATGTGAAGCTTGATAACATACTCTCAGCATGTCATGAACAGGAATATGCTCCGCAACTGCAACGATGAGCGGTACTTCCGCCTCGATTGCTTCCTCAATTGCACCCGGCGCTTGATGAGCTGCTACATATATGCCAGTTGCATCTGGTTTCAGTTTCTCCATTGCCTATGGGAAGTTAATGAACGATGGATTTGCGGGTGACATCTTGCCCATGAAGGAAAGAAGACGTACTTCTCTCACGGTAGGCAACACCGGTAACCCCAAGTGTTCTCCATTCTTTCCCGGCGTCACACCACCAACAATGTTCGTTCCCCATTCTATCGATTCCTTTGCATTTGCCGTTGCCTGTTGTATACCTCAACATCATATCGATCATTGCTTACACCATTAGCGAGTATCTCTTACCTGTCTACCTATACACCCATGTTCGTCATCCACTGACACACAGTGAAGGGATCGGCAAAAGAACATACCTGTAAACCCTTGAAATATAACTCTAGTGTGACTTCCAATCTTGAGATTGCCAATTGTATCTTCATATCCACATCTTCTCGCCGTCTTGCTGAAATTTCTCGTGCTTGTAAAACTACCCCGCGGTAGACTTGTCACGGCTTTGGAGCGGATCATATTGTACACGAATCTCTGGGACTCTCCAGAAACGAAAAAGAAATTCAGCTGCTGTACCGGAATGAAACTAGAAACACATTTAAGAAGCCGCTATAGACACAAGATATCTAGGAAACACGACCGTGGTCAATTTCTCCTATCAACAACCCCTCAACCTCGGCCTCAATATCGGAGTCCCCTCCTCTCCCTTCCCCTCCCCTCCCTCCGATCCCTCCGACCCTCCCACGCGGAAATAAAGCACTCCCGGAACTCCACCAAAACGCATTTATATTTATACCCGCCCCTTCAACCACAGCCCCCAAGTGTGGGGAAGCCAGCTCTCGATCTACAGCGCAATAATGCACATCACCGTGTCCGCAGGCTCTTCCGTACCTGTTCCTAGTTCGCATCTCCATATTTCTACATAATAGTTACTTGAACCGTACTTCTAGACTTCTCGTATCAAGAATCCCAGTTTCTAAGCATAAAAACGCAACTCACGCTCCAGAGCAATTTTCGTCATACAACGCGTACTGCATGAAAGTCAATCGCCGAAGCTCACTCACTGGGCGCGCAGAGCTCCGAGGCTCCCCCACACCTTAGCTCTCTCCGTAGATATTCCGCAGGTAGGGGTCGATCCACATTCTTGGGAAAGGGTCTTGAGGTCGCACGGTGAAGACGATACATACATACATACATACAATAAGTCCGACACGATTTCTTAGATATTATATTCTATCTCTGTTTTCTTAGAGCTGGGTGGGTTTTGTGTTACTGGACTCGATCGCTTTACGTGGAATTACGGACATACATACATACATATACGAAGGAACGCGGCAACTGGAGTTGGAAGTCGAAGGAGAAGGAGAAGTCGAAGAAGAAGTGTATTCACCTACCGTATCTATCATCCCATCAACAGCGACAATGACCGCCGCTCCAAAAGGTAAGATTGCAATTCTCTTTTCATTCCTTCCCTCCTTCCTGTCACTCAACGCATACTCGACATCTCACACCTCCCCAATCCCCTTTCCATCTCCCAAGAACCACCCTCACTAACCTCTCCTCACCCCCTAGACCTCGCCTCCTCCCTGCACACCCTCTCCATCCATCCCACCCCCTCCAAATCCTCCCCCGCCTTCGCCAAACCGCAATCCACCTCTAAAAAACCCTCCATCGCCGACTCCTGGGAAGACGACGCCTCCTCCTCCGACACCGAGACCGAGTCCTCAAACCCCCCTCACTCCCACCTCCCATCCCACTCCCGCGATGAAACCCCCCTCTCCCCCTCGTTCCCCTCCGTCCCGCCTCCTACCCCCATCTCCCCGTCCCATTCCTCATCCACCGACTTCGCGAACCCGTTCGGATACCCAGGAGACGGGGCCTCCGCAGCAGGAGCGGCCAAGAACGATGGAAAAAGACAAGAGAAGACAGATGCCGTAGCCAGGAGAATGATTGCCGGGGCGCTAGGGGTGCGCGCGCCGAAGAAGACGGACGAGCAGAAGGAGTATGAGAAGGCGGCGAAGGAGAAGGAATTAAGGAGACGGAAGGAAGAGAAGGAGGAGGCGGAGAGGAGGAGAGAGGAGGAGGAGAGGAGGAAGAGGGAGGTTTGGGAGGGGTAGGATGGGGTAGATTGAGGGAGGATGGGAGGGGGATATGGATGTGTGGGGCGAGGTCTGACTTGGGGGTTGGAGGTTGGCCGTTTTGTAGTTCGGGCGTGTTTAGTATAAATGGGGATGCTGAAAGGAGCTGTGTGGTTAGAGAGAGGGCATGGAACATATTATAAGGATTGCTTTCAAAAAAAGCAGATGAGGAGAGGACCAAACACAATCAAGAACAACAGCCGTTTAATTGCCCTTCCAGTTGGACTGGCTTGCAAGATATTGTAAAACTCAGCAAGCAAATAAACCAAATGCACATCATTGTATCATAATGCCTCAAAAACAATAAAAAGGTTAGGATAAAACTTGATTGCCTCACCAGAATCAAAAACAAAAAGCATCTAGATTCCCACCCTCCTTTGAGTAAGCAAGAAAATACCTATGCTCTTGTGCATGAAGAAAATACTAAGATTGCTTGACTCCTCCAACGCTCCAGTATTTGTGTTATACTTGAATGAATTCCCCCACCCAACCTACCGCAAGAAGAGAAAGTGACCCGGATCATAATATTATCTCATTATTCGTTGGTGCCGAGTATGCCAGGATCATTCCTCTTCCTGTGAATCTCAACCTTTGTCCTCCTAGATCGCCCATCATAACCGACAGATTGAATGCCTTTCCTGCTAGCTTGCCAATGCATCATACTCGAGTATTTGTCGTTGTAATTGCTGTCACTGCGAATTTTCGTAAAAGGTAGTGAATAGCACCATCCTCTAAAAAGCTCCTCCGATCTGCTCCTGATGAACCTCAAGAGTATCTCCATCCTGCATATCCAGCTGTGCAAGAATTTCCCAGTCAGTGAATGTGCATGCGACACAGTGGCGCAATCCCTTGCTCGGCACCAAGTAGGCACCAGGAGTAGAGAAAAGAAACGTACCTTATCCGGGCTGTCCGTAGGCTGGACTCGGCTTCCGTCAAAGAGGAATCGAACCGAGTTTGGCGCCTTGCCTTGTCGGTCACAGAAGGCATCCATCAATTTCTTGAGCTGTGTCGACCGCTTGATCTTGAAGAATACTTCGTTGTTGTTGTCGGTGACTTTGATGTTGAGATGCTCGGAGGCGACGGGGGTTTCGGGCTTCTCGCCAGCTGGGGATCCTTCGTTGTCGGACATGTTGGGTGTTTTTTTCGTAGGTGAAGAAAGATGTGAGTTCTGTGAATACAAGGCTGGATGGTGAAAATGGGTTAGTGGGATTGATGAAGGATGAAGTATGAGGATGAGACTCGAGGGTTTAGACTTACGTTCTGAGAGCAGTGAGTCAATCAGTGATGATGGATGAGTTGGAAGGTTCGAAATGGTCGTGGGTGGAAGTTGTGTGGAGTTTTGATCTGGAAGATACCAAAGTAGGTCGGGTACGGAGGAAGTACAGTAGTGAGTTCACGCGTTGAACCGATGACGCTAAAATCCTGTACTCGAAAAAGGCAGGAAGCGAGGGAGAGGGGTGATTGATGGATGGTTCTGTAAGACTTACAGAGAAGTATACAGTTCACGGCGGGCGTACGAATTATAAAATTGATTTCTTCTCGCATTTAAGCAATCCAATCCGATCACTTTATATTCTTAATTCACTCCCTTTTCCTTCACCCACGCGGAATTAATAATGGTGATGACCCCCGCGCTCTTTCTCTTGTCTCTTGTGAGGTGATACTGACGCTTATGTAGCCAGCCAACGACAATGATATCACTTCAGATCCCCCATGCCATTCAAAAGCAGTATGTTTTGTCACCTTATAACTTTTCTTTTTTCTGCCTGTGATAGAGTGACTAGAGCCGGCAAGCTGACATGACCTCAAAAAGTGTGCAATTCAAGGTCAGCACCAGCTACCATTGAGCCCCGCCACAAAAGCAGAGCTGACGACTACCCCAGATTGTCTAGCAAAGAATAGCTACAATGAAGACAAATGCAGATCGCAAGTCGATGCTTTGTATGACTGCTGTAATAGGTTCTACGAGAAGAATGGAGATGATGCGAAGAGCGTCAGTTGTCCCAAGGCGAGCCTGTTAAAACTCAAGATGAAGCAAAGGGCCGAAGCGTCGTCCAAGTGAGAGCACAGTGAAGGAAGGCTTCAATACGACGGCATAAGTCCGAATCCAGACTCCTGTACATAGACATAGACCAGACAGAGCAAAGCCAATCACGTCCAAGAACCATCTAGAACTATCAGATCTTTACAGAAACATCCATATGTAACACTCCAAGTTTACTGCCCACCTTCAATCCTTTCCGAAAAAAGGTCAGAGAACGGAAACAGGAAGAGTCGGTGTTGATATGGCCGATCATGAGCGCGCAAAGAGATCCGTAAAGGACCTGATCAAACATTGAAGGCTTGATCCGAGACTCTATTTAGAAGGGCGGTTAAGACATTATGTTGAAAAAGATTTTGGAATTGCTTCGTCCAGAGGAGTTTTATGTCGAAAAATTCCTTAGCGCGATATTGCATTTGGCGCTAAGCTGTTCTGGGAATTTCAAAAGCGACGCGATTACTGGTGTACCAAAAAGTTCAAGCTTGACATGGAGCTTGCTTTTGCGACTGACGGAAGTATCAACATTACGGAAGCTCCGTACATACATTGCTACTGTCGTTCTTTTTGTTTTCAGGATATTACCGTATCTTATTATTCAATATGGCGCCTATGACGAGAAATTCGGTGAATTCTGCGACGGGAAATGGAAATCATGCTGGTGGTTTAGATGTACCAAGAAATCAGGTACGGAATCGACTCTTCCCCTTGCAGAGTTATAGACAATGAAAAGTTAACCTTTCATTTCTTCTAGAATTTCCGCGAAGGCAGTTGGCAACTTGTTAGCGTAAGTGCGGTGGAATGCAGAAGACGCGACACATAGCTTACCCGGTGCAGCAATCGAATTCACGTTTCGAACGAGGTTTTTCGGAGGGCCCTTCTTCGTATGACGGAGATGAAATGGCGTCGCGGAATGGTGAAGATGCAGGTGGGTTTGGTCAAACGATTGCTATGCTTATACAGCCTTTACTGATGCTGTACACTTGACATAGATTATGCAAAACCACCAATGATCGAAAACAATCCTGAAAACGACGATGTTCTATATCCTCTCAAGGATGCTGCGAACCGAGTCGGAAATGAGGTTGAGAGGTTCGCGGAGTTCCTAGACGGATACAATCCATTGAAAGTCACAGATGGAGACGAACGACGAGAGATGGCGTTTGACCTTATAGAGCTGTATCACAAAATCGCGCTGGAGACTTTGGACCGACTACGAGATCGACATGAATCCGAACGCCGGAAACTCGAGGGGTTGAGTTGGAGAAGAAAGATGCGAGGCCTCAAGATCACTCAAGATACAGATGAGATGGAATTGGAGGATTCGGATGCCGAGGAGGAATTCGTCACTAATTCAAAAACGACTGTGAAGGACTTGGTACGATGGGAGCAGGAAGCGCAAACATGGGATTTGTTAAAGCGCTTGGCCCATCTTCGATTTTCAGACTCAAATACCGCCCAAAGTCCCAAACAACAACGTAGCCCCATACACCAGTATTCGAACGAGCGCGATGTTTGGGAGCACTTTCTCGAGACCGACAAATTGGCGCTTGAACGGAAGACGGTACTTCGATGGCTTCAAGATACAGCGGAGGAGTCAGGAGAGGAAATTGATGTCCTTGTTCAGGATTTACAGCAAAATGCAGACAGAGGCGACATTATTGCACATGGTTGGTTACATACTAAGGCTGCGATCAAGAATCTTAAGCGTGTAAACAGCTGGGCTCGACCGCTTGATCCTGCTTCAGCTGAGGTCCAGAACGCAGCATGGAATACGCCTAAAACCGAACCTCTAGTCACCCAGCTTGATCCCGATTCTGTTACCCGTCAAGGCCGCAAGCTGGAGGCTCAAGATGAATACTTTGAACGCGCTATCTGGTTGGGATGTTACGAGATGTTACGGAGGGGTAGAAGTGCGGCTGACATAAGGGAGTGGTGTATGGATCGAACGGAGATCTGGAGAGCCGTCAGTATGTCTGGTCTTCCTGATGAGCAGCCTCAGGAAGGCGACGAGGAAGGAAATCCCGCATCTGGCGCCCTTTGGAGACGCATGTGCTTTGCCCTTGCGCGGAACGGAGGCAACGACGAATACGAACGAGCAGTATATGGCATTCTTTCTGGAGATATTTCGAGCGTCGAACCGGTCTGTCGGACTTGGGATGATTTCGTCTTCACTCACTACAACGCTTTACTGAGGACACAATTCGATCAGTATATTCAGTCTGTTCATCCTCAAGGAGTAATGAACGGAACTCTTAACTTCTCTGCACTGGACGCAATTGTGCTTCATGGGGATAACGCGACAGCTGGAAATCGTCTTGTGGAGAAATTGAAAACCGATGCTCGGACCTCACAAGAAACTTCACAGCCAATGAAGATGCTTCAGGGGGTTCTCATCGCGGACCAGTTCGCCTATTTCATCCATCAACAAGGTCTAGCTTTATCAAAATTCGCAAACGAACACACGACATCAAATCTGATACCCCGGAGTTCGGAGCAGCCAAAGGATCTGGACATCACGAAATACATTGATTTGGCTGATCATGACAGCTTACGAGTCCTTACCCATGTGCTGCTCATTTTCAGAAGTCTGGGACTTGACTTCGGTGGCGTACTGAAGGAATCAGTCATTGAAAATGTGATTGTAGCATATATCACTTTCCTCCGGTTGGCCAACAAGGGGGAGCTAATTCCTCTATACTGTTCTCAACTTTCTGGGGCCAGAAGATATGCTACGCTTAGCCGCAACCTCATCGACATCACCGACCCAGAACAGAGAATCACACAAATCCGACTTATGCGAGAATTAGGATTAGATGTTCAGCAATTCGTCAAGTTCCAGTCCAGATTCCTCTTCCAGGACTACCCAGATGAAACCAAAGACTACCCAGCATCCAAGATGTTTGATATACTGGATGACAATGGCAGAGGAGGCAAGAGAGTTAGGAAAGACTTCTTTGGTCGAGATCCTGATGAAGTCGACAGAGTTGATTTACTTTTCATTAGAAGCTTGGAGTGGTACTTGCTTGTGGATGGGTTATGGGCCGAAACCTTCCAGGTCGGAAGAATGTTATATCAGCGCTTCTTCAGTGAGTCACCCAATGTTTCCATCCTTTGATGTCACTAACAGGTGGTCAGAACACATGCATCTTAACGCAGCTCGATGCTTAGCAAGTAGAGTCCCAAGCTCAGACATCGCAAAGAGTAAAACACTAGCACTATTGGGCGAGAGTCTCGATTTCAACCTCCTAGAATCAGATAGCGACGACGATTTGACGGAAGTCCTTGATGGCACCGCGAATAACAGGAGACTAGTTAAGCGTCACATGCTGGAACAAGCAAAGAATTTCCGGGAACTGGAGACACTCGTTATGGCGTTGGACCATATTGAGACTATCTCAACAACGTTTCAAATTCTCGAAGAGCAAGTTTATGGAAACAATGGAAGATTGACTTTATCACTGACTGTGCGTGATTCTAGGATTGATGATCAAAAGTGGCAAAGTGAATTGAAGCGTGGAGCTGCTCAAGCTATTGTACCCGCGAAAGCCTGCCTGCCAGGACTGTTCCAAGGATGGTTGACAACAAGCCAATCAGGTAATTCACCTTCTCCTTCATCGCCGACGATGCTAATGTGTTCATTTAGCGGAACCAGAGTTCAAGATTCTTCGCGAAACATATCTTCCTCAAACCATATTGGGCTGGGTCAGCCAATTAGAGATGGCGGGAATATTGTTGACTCGTGACTTTTTGATGGAGGCCATGGATCTCGCTACCATCGTTGCTGCTGAGGATTCCGACTTATTGGAGCTCTTCACCAGCACCGGACGAATGCCTCAGCTTGTGGATGCTCTCGCAAGCGCGAGTAAACAACTCCTTATCTCGACATCTAGCAAGAAAGGTACGGCGACGCAGAGCAAGAAAATGAGAGCCAAAGGGTGGACGCATGAATTGTGGAACGTGAAGGCATAGATATGATGGCACTGTTTGTGTACGAATTTCATTCGAGTGCTATAGCGGGTATGGTGTCGGTCCATGAATGAGGATTGGATGGTTGGATGGGATTAGAAGGCTTTCCAGACCCCCTGTAATGATGGATTTTTTATGGCTTGACTTCAACCTACCATGTTGAGATGACAAGACAAACACGGGATCTTTAAAAGCCAAGTTGCGAATCATAATGAAGTGTACAATATCATACTAAAACTTAATCTTGTCAGACCACACGAGTTTTTTCCTTGAGGAATACCGTACTCCCGACGGCAACACGGCGAGATGATTCTTACACACACACTCATAGTTGCACTCTACGCCGTCGGGTCCAGATTCTTGGTTGTTTATATTACGGTCCATGTTTACGACATGTTAGGTAAGATCTGACGGCGTTTGGGGGTAACGAACCTATCGCATGGTTGGGATTGTTTCGTATTCTAATTCCAACACGACTCCCAACATTACTTGGATGCATACGGAAAGGAGCATGCGAAGCTGACTTTCAGTTCTGACTTGGCTCCTCCAATAGGCATAGTAATAGGGATACAACTCTGTTGGAAGATACATGTCGGCTCCTGATATTCCAGTCCTATAACTATCGCTCGGGAAATATCGAGATTGAAGGCCACCTTCCACATTGATATCATGAGCAGACGGGAAGGGGACTCGATAGCGAAGGAGGCCCGGCCGCCATAAACTTAGACGCTCGTTGATTACAGTTCATCTGATATTCTGCGGCGTATGAAATTTCCTGTGGCGTGAAAACTAATGTGATGTTGTCGTGTTCGAGGGCACCACCGACGCTTAAACTACTATCTCGATATCAACTAGAGGGCTGGTCCCGTTGACTATGACCTACCTCTACCAAATAATCGTAGTGAATAGAGCAATGTTACTCTTTTCTCCCAATATTTACCAAACAAATCCACACAGAACTATCGTAAATCTAACAGTAACGTACTCACAAGTTCCCTCCAGCTAACTCCATCTGGGGTCCAAAAAAGCTTAGACGCGGTCCCGTGGTGTTCGAAAGCAGCAAGCCTCTTTGAAATCTACCACCGAAAGCTAATTCTTCTGTACAACCAAAATAGATACCATGGCGACAACAACTTCTCTTCAATCATCACGATCATGTCAACAGTATCTATTGGTCATCCTGCAGTTGTAAATGATACTGGAAATTTCGGTCACTTTCGTATCAATCAATTTGTTGATGCCGTTAAAGGTAATGTGAATGCGACCGAGCTTCATCCTAGAATACAGACGCCGAACGCGAATTTAGTTACGAGCAGCAAAACACCAGTCCACATTACGACCGGCTCGGCAGCTACGAAGGACTCGATGGCACAATCATCGCGCCCTGCGTCTGGTCAGAATAATAAGGAATCGACACCAACAGTTGGGCCTGGGAAGTCGGGACAGCAGGAACAAGCTACAACATCGTCGGGGGAGGGTTTTCGCGCGCTGGAGCTGGTCGAGTTGAACTCGAACCCGATACTCGACGGTGTTTTGGGCCCAAATAAGGACGGCCGAGTACGAAATCCGGTCCCGAGTAAGCTGAAAGGCAAGACGGATAATAAAAAGGGTAATTTTGGTGTCATGCATATGGCAGCCAGTCCAGCTGGCAAGAAAGAGGTGCCAGGCAAGGACGCGGCAGCAGAGCGTGATGCGGCGGCGAGAAGAACGAGCGAGAATACGGCATCGCGTGCGAAAGCTGCTCAGACCGAAAAATTCATCCCACCAAAAAAGAGGGGACTCGACGCGGCCAAACAACAAGAAGTTGTCAATCGCGTGTCGCCGTTTGGCTCACGAGACGACACTAGACAACGTGCGAGACCACTCACTCCGGACGAAACAAAATATGAACAGGCGCGATTGTTGACACTGCTGAGAAGTATCAACCCAATCACGGTTGTTGATCAGGTATGTAAAGCAGTGGCATATTTTGGTGGCATACCTGGTGCACCACCCCCCGAAGATGGCATCTTTCCGGAGAGTGCGAATACAAGAGAGACTGGGGCATTATTTATTGGCTGGTTAGCAGAGATCTTTCCCGATCTTTCGAGAGCTCCTCCAGAACCACCTGTACCAAAGTTGCAAGAACCACCTTCTAGTAGTAAAGGCAAACGAGGTCGAGGCAGACCACCGAGAGATTCGAAAGGCATGCCTTCTGACGAAAATGGCACATCTGATCCCCCAGGTCCCTCTAATGGATTCGGATATGGGCCGGCTGTTCAAGCACCTACTTGGGGATTACCGGCATCTGTCACTCTTCTTAATACCGCTCCACCTATGGCTGCCCCACCAGTTCCATCAGCGACTCCCACTACCTTTAATCAAACCCCCCAGCAAACACCTCAAGCTGCACCACAGCCACTACCCGAGCGACCTGCGACACCTGTAGCACAACAAGCCGATGACGGAATACTCGATACTGCATCTACAAGCAAACGAAGACGAGGTAGACCGAAAGGATCGCGAAATAAAGGAAAAGAGGCGCAAGCGGGAGGCGAAGGTAGCGGGACAAACAATGGTGAGGCCGCTGCAGATCAAGCGCCACCGGAAAAGAACGTCCAGCATACGCCTGCTGTCGCGCAGATGACTGTTGAGAAGCCTGCCCCACCAAAGGAAACACCAATTGTCCCAATGCAGAAGAATAATAACAATAATACACAACCACAGTTGACATATTCTGCAGAACACTGGCCAACGGAAACCAACGCAACCGCATCTTCTGCAGTTCTTCCACAGCAACAATTCAGTCCAGAAGAAAGAGCTGTTTTCGAAGTATTACAACGTGAGGGGGGACCATCGGCAGGAGCAAACGCTGTTAATTTCAATACAAACCAACCAACACCTGTGAATAACGGGACTACGCCTACTGGCATCAAACGGAAACGAGGGCCTAATAAACCGAAGCCTGTTCCCAATGCTTCTGCTCAAAATCCACCCAGACCGCAATCGCAAGCTAGTCATTTAAATCAGAACGCCAGTCCTCTGCCACCGCCTGCTGAAAGTCCTATTGTTCCGAAGGAGAATGTTCAATGGGCATCTGTTGAAACTACCGCTGTTCCACCACCTGCGAAAAGACAACGTAAACCAAAGGCTCCCGCGCCAACTGATCCTGCGGCGCGCAAAAAGGCTGCTTCTTCTGTTGTCAGTAATGCTACCCCTCCTATACCGCCAAGTACTATACCAGACTCCCCTGCGACGTCAAATCAAAGTATACAGCAAGGTATACAACAAGGTATACAACAAGGCATACAACAACAAAATACCCAGCAACAGCAGCAGCAGCAACAACAGCAGCAACAGCAACAACAACAACAGCAGCAGCAGCAGCAGAGTGCACCTGTGACTCGACCTCCTGCTGATGTTGGGGGGCTTGAAGCTCATTATGCCCAGTTTAAAAATTCTTTACAGAATGGGCGAAGCGTAACACCCTCAGTTCCTGCTCAGATTCGTCAACATCAAAAGAGTGGTTCGGTTCAACAAACAACTCCACAGCAAATGGTGCAGCAAAACTCGCAGCAGGCTCAACAAGTCCAGATGCAACAACAAACTTCGCAGCAGGGCAATTCACGTGATGAACAGAAAATGACCCAGAATTCTACCGGAAGAACTACATCAAATCCCTATTTCCCTCGCAATACTGCAGCAACCTATGTTTCTCAATATCCGTCACATCAAGCAGCCCAGCAATACAGTAATCATCAACCTTCGCCGCAGTTGAGCAATGCATATCGATCTAATAACATGACTCAACCTTCTCCTCAATTCACACAAGCAGATAACGCGTACCGCACCGCAAGTCCTCACACTATCGCTCAACAATCTCCCTCATTCTCCCAAGTCGACAGCACCTACCGCACGCCATCCTCCCTCGCCCAAGCCTCACCAACCTACTCCCAACCCGAAGTCACATCCTACAACCCCCGCACGTCCTCCCTCTCCGCAGCCACAAACGCCTCCTCCTACTCCCAACCAGACTACAAACCCTCCTCTCTCACCGCCGCCTACTCCCGCCCCTCTGCCTCCTCCCACCAGCCCCAGCAGCAACATCAACCATATAATCATTTCACCGACCCCTCCTGGCCCGATCTTCCCTCCTTGGACTCGCTCGGTAGCCATAATTCCTACGGCGCTGCGGCGGCCGCGGGTATGAACGCTATGCAGAACGCGAGTACGAGGAGTAATGCTGGTGGCTCGTTATACGGTACTAGCTCGGGGCTCGGAGGGGCGTTTGATACAGGCGGGAATGATCTGCTGAGGGTGAATAGGACGGGAAGTGGTAGTGTGGGGGCGGGGTATGCTGGGGGTGCGAGTGTTGGTGGAGGGTATGCTGCTGGTGGGGCTGTTGGGGCGGGTGGGTTCGATGCGGGGGAGGAGAGATTGGTTAAGGGGATGTTTGGAAGGGGGAGGTAGAGCTGGGGTTTGGTGATTGAGGATTAAGATATATAAAGCGATCGAGTTTGCACTGTTCTAAAGGTTATACAGGCAGAGGCAAAACGTACCTTGCGCGCGTAGCATGTGCGAGAGAGAGAGTTACAAGCATCATGGAATTGGTTCCGCGCACAGGACCCGTTGAAAAAAAGCCATATAAAAAGACAGCAAACATGCCTTCCTGTACAGGAATTTGTTGATTTACGGGGTACGATATGACAGGATATGGGGTTTGGGACGCGTATGCGACGGGATGGGATGAAGATGAGATGTGTACGGAATGACATGGAATGAGGATATATACCCTTTTTTTTCTTTCTGAAAAATAACGCAACAGTAGACCGGGGAAGAGGAATGGACGGATGGATGGATGAATGGAGACGGAAGGGAGGGAGGAACCATGTCTTTTTTAAACTTTTTCACTACTTTCTCCTTTTCTCTGTGTGGTATGGTATGCGTGGTCATTGGTATTTCTAAGTCTTTTTCTCTCTCACTACGGGTTCGGTTGTGTTGTTTTTTGTTGGTGTGAGAGAGAGGAAGAGGTGCTGGAGGTGGTACAGGGGGGGATGGATAAAGATCGGCTTTCGGTTTGGGTTGGGTTTCGGGAGGGGGTCCTTTTTTTTTGTTGGATGTGACAGTATAGTAATGAATGATACCAATTTTGACTTTTTCGATGAAGATTTGTATGTTTGTGGGGTTTTTTTGGGTGATTAGGGAGGGGGGTGATGTGTGTGTGGGGGGGGGGGGTAGGGGGGGGGGGTGGGGGAGGGGGGTGGGGGGGGGGGGGGTAGTGGGGTGATGAGGAGAGAGGGGTAGATTTGAGGTGGATATAAGACAGATGGGCAGGGGCAGATGTGAGGGCATAGGGATGGGATGTATGATGCTATGGAGCGAGGGATTGGGTATGTAGGAGGTAGGAAGGGGAGGGGCGGACACCAACTTAGGAATAAGATGTGTTAGGCGACAGGCGGTGGGCGGGCATAGGTATCCAGGGAAAGAGGTAAAGGATAAAGAAGCAATGCTGAAGAGTACTTATGGACAAAGTGTCGTGCAAATATATTGAACGTGAAGTACTGTAAGAGTCGATCGTGAGTTCCTCGCTCTCCTGACAGCCAAGAAATTAGCCGAGTCTGGTCTCGACCATTTGGTAGGCGAGATTCATGGATTTGCAAGAGACCTACGACTGCTATTCCTTACAGGCAATTAGAGGACTGAAAGTTAATTCGTATCTGTAAATGTGATCAGTTGTAGTTCTCCAACTCTATGGTCATTTACGTACGACAGATGACGACCTTGGGTGCTACCGGTGTGGATGCTACGAAGGGTTTTATGCCGCGGGAAAGGATCTTAATCATTATGGTTCGTCGATCTGCCTCGATATTGAAGGTTTAAACAAATTTTAGAGATTTTGGGATCCAGGATAGTATGCAGAAAGGTTAAAGGAGAGGTGTTGATGGCGGGGTGACGGGGTAGCAAGGAGAGGGTAGGATAGGGATGATTGCTGGGCAAAAGGTAGAGAAGATGAGTCCATGAAGTCATATCACGATTTAGTAAAAAGCAAGAGATTATGAAATCAAATATTTATGAAGGAAAAAAGCATCTAAGATAAAAGTAGATGATAACTTGCGATATGTGTCCAAGGTGTCCAAGGTGTCCAAGGTGTCCAAGGTGTCCAATGAAATGACTAAGTGCCTTCCTTCCTTCCTTCCTTCCTTTCCTCTCCATTCCCAAAGAAAAGCCTCTCGCTAGAATTGCAGAGATTGATAGATCATGAATAACCAATCTGCTCCTCGCCAATGTCAAGTGCCATTCCAGTCCTTCGCTCCATTCAGTCCTCCAAGCTTGCGGTTGCTAGACGCGAGTAGTAGATTTCATGAATGGCTTTCAGAACGAGACGAAATACCCACCAGGGGCGAACGAATTGTGTATTTAAATAGAGGAGCGGCCAATGAAGTAAAAAACGCAGGGGGAAACTTTTGATGGTAGTGGAAGTTGTGCTAATGAAGTTAATGATGCTTGAGTTGCGCAGCTTCTTGTGCTTTTCGGTAGATGAATGCTGGAAGATTTATTGCATGTTGATAAGAAGAACTCCAAGGATATGAAATCGAGGTAATGCAGAAGAAAATAAAGTAAGGGATTGGACTGATAGTCAACGCTGAAGATCCCTGAAATTCTTAATCTCGCAGCAGCATTGAAGTAGGCGTAAGAGTAGCATTTCGTCATTAGTTGCTCGAACTCAAGATCTTCAAACCGGGCCCACCTTATAGTCCTCGTCTAGCCAGGCGTCCAGTTTCTCGTAATCAGAAATGACAGTCACTACTTTTCCAAATGCATCTATGAATAGTCAGCAAGACAGTGCTGAAACCCGAGCGACGGGAGTGCTACCTTGGACAACCTCGCCTAAGCAGCTAAGCGCATCCTTTTCGGAGAGCGATCTCTTTCCATTCAAGGTTCCATCGATTTCCGCGCTCTTAAGTATTTGCACTATTTCAAATCAGTTGGAGCTTGACACAAAAAGTAGTATGCAATAACTAACTTTGAAGCAGTCTAATGTCAATACTTCTTCTCATCATGAATCTAGCAAAATGGGTCTCTTTATCCTGACCAATTCGATAAATACGACTGTTCGCTTGGTTTTCCACTGCCGAATTCCACCAAAGGTCTCTGCACACTTGTCAATTAAAAGTCTAAAGGTAGAAACGGATTCCCCTTACACCATGATGGCCCGGTTAGCACATGTGAGGTTTAGGCCAACTCCACCGACTTTAAGGCCTATGAGGAGAACTGTAACTTCAGGAGTTGTTTCAAATGCCTTTAGAGCATCGGTTCTTTCGCTTTGTGACATTTCGCCCTAGTAGTATTTCAGTAAGATATTGCTGTCTTTGTAGTTTTCTTCTGCAAACTCACAACATAATAGATGAAGGGGATATCTTCTTCCTGTAACATGACTCCAATTAAGCGAATCATCAGGCTCCACTGCACAAAGATGACAACTTTGTCGGAGGGTGCCTCCTTCTTCCAAATGTGGAGTTTATCCCGGATTGCGTCCACCTTTGCACTCCTAGGTAACGAGACATTCCCCTTGTCAAACTCTTCAAGCCATTCAGATCTTACATTTAGACGGGGTGCAAATTTAACTGCATCCCTTCCTTTCTTAGCCGCCTTGGCAATAGCCTGCGGGCTTTCACCGATCGACTTCAGACGCTCAAAGAGAAATTTCTTGCCGCACTCCGGGCAATGTAAAGTCTACAGAAGTTAGCTAGAGCAAAGTGCCCGAGTCACAACTTATAACATTGGACCTCATCAACTTACGTCATCTTCAGCGTCCTGCGCTATGATATTATCTTCGATGCACGCGTCACAGAAGATATGTCCACATCCACGGATCTGTCGTGGGCTCTGGATCACGTCATAACACAGACCGCATTCAGCTTTATCAGAGATTTTGTAGCTATTCGGCATTTCTCTGCCATGTTTAAGATCATCAATCCATATGGTTATGCCTGTTGGCGCCCGTGAGTTAGTACTGTGAGATAACAGCCAACCAATGATTATTGAACTTACGATCATGCAATGCGAGATCAGCACCCTGGAGTTCCGAGTCGGGATAAACTTCTCTCATTTGTTCCTGAATTCCACGCAGAGCGTCCTCATCGAACATGATCTAGGAGAGTGAGTTAAGTTTATGATGAGATTGCACCAACTTACCTTCATCTGAGGCTCGATCAAGATTGGAGACGCGGTGAATCTTCTTAATTAGCAAACTAAAGCCATTATGTGCAGGCAGTTACTTACTGTCGTAGCCTGAGAATCATGATAATAGCATGCTTCAACTTTATCCTTGGGTCGGCCTTGGAATCGGAGGAATCCTCTGCCAGGATCAACTCTATAAATTTTTGTTCTACGGCGCGATATAGAACTTCAGTTACTGGATCGAACTGGATCGTGACATCTTTGCGATGAGGATTAGGTAGCGTAACGATCTCCTTATCCATGATTCTGGATTGCATCGTCCTCCTTCGAGAAGTCAACGTATTGATCCCAATTACGAAATCCGAGACTAAACAACATACCGAATGACCAATCTTGACAGCACAGCGTCAAGGCTACTGTTGCATAACTCCTGTACTTTCATGTCAGGGAAATATTTCCTGAGCGGGGCTAGATGAATGACAAACACTTTTATCGTTGCAGTACTCTTTCTTGAATCTACAAAATTCACGTTCAAGTTAGTAAACAAGCGTCAATGGGCATGGAAACAAACTTTACATACTCCGCGAAGGTAGTTGTGGTTGCAACATCTTTCAAAAAACGAAAGTATGAATATAGTTCTGCCTCAAATAAGTGGGAAGTAAGAATAGACAGGCACATGGTATGTGGCTAACCTGTTCGACGATTCATCATTGGGGTCTATGAAGATAAGCTCATGTCAAGTGAGAACGGAAGCTGAGTGGGCTAGCTTACTCCAGTCACTACCCATCTGTGTTGTCCCAGAAGAGCGTTCGCAGCATGGCTTGTGCGGGATGCGTGATTTTTGATATTATGCTAACAAAATTAGTGTGTGAAAGGGTGGTTTGGCGAGACCACCTACCGCCTCATCAAGCACAATCTGAAGATTATTCGTTAGCATATGATCTATGTTGGAGGAGGATGAAAGACTAACTCTATACCATTTGATTTGGTGCAAAACATCTGCACGATCCTTGCGATTCTCATCGATCCATTTCTCTATGTCTGTTTCCTCATCAATAGAGCCGCCTCCATCTACACGTACCCTCGTAAGCTTTGCAAACCACTCCTTGGTCGGCCATGGGCAGCTCATCAGGAGCTGGTGGTATGTGGTCACCACAATGTCCGCATTTTGGACTGCCTGCCTTTCGAGCTTCTGGCTCTTCCTATACACGACAACATTTATTTCATCATCTGCGAGATGCTTTCCAATTTCTGCTCTCCATTGCATTGACTGCCGAGGTTAGCAAGCGATGATGTATCTTGAACTATAAACTTACAATACTGGATGGGCAAACAACGAGGGTCGGGCCAACTTCTTTTCTTGGTACGTCAGCTGGGCGAGGGTTTCCTATGATTGTCTGGAGATTGAGTTAGAGTCTAAACATTCTTGATCATATTTATATAATCATAGCTCACAGCTAGGACCTCGACGGTCTTTCCAAGCCCCATCACGTCGCAATTGAAGCCTCCGGATGGGCCTTCCGGATCGAACTCACGTCCCAGCATCCAGCTGGCACAAAGTAACTGGTGGGGAAGCAGAGCTAGCAATTGAAATATTTAGCAGAGATTCAAATATCTAAGGTTGGCGACACTTACAGCTTTTCATTCCCTTCACTGCCCATGAGTCCTCCTTAGCAAATTTCACATTGCCCCGCCCAAAGCTCTCCCCAGCAACTCTAAGGGCAGTCTTGTCGCCTCTGCAATAATGAATGCGACCATCAGTACGAATGTTCCTAGTTACCTGATCAAAGTAAGCTTGTTTTGATGTAGCTACAACATCTGATGTCACATCTTTCTTGGCCGACTCATTGTGATTGGCGACAGGATCGTGATTCATGAAGTTGTGGACCTTTGAAGCAGCTCCATCGTTTGCAAAAATTCTGCGATTTCTTGCTTTAGGGAACTTTGCTTTAGTGTTGTAGCATCGCACCCACCATTCTCTGGCAGTTTTCACAGGCTTTGCTCGAGGCTTCTTCGGCTTTTTCTGAACTTGTGGCTGAGCATCAGCTATCTCAGGCTCCCATTCACTGGCACTGGCACTTCCGCTTTCACTTTCCAGGTCAAACTCGTATTCGGACTCTTGAGCTTCCTCTTCGTTGTCGACCTGCTGCTGTGTAGATGTGCTTGTCATGTAGGAGTAGGGCGTATTTTGGAAGAGAGACTTTCGACGCTTGGGCGGGGTCGAAATGCCTCGGGAGTATGGTGGAGGTGAGGCCTCCCTTTCGATCCCGGATTCATTTTTGATATGAAGATCCATTGTCTCAGAATTTCCAGCGATAGATGGCTCCTCACCAAATCTGGCCCTCTTCTTTGTCGGCGTAGCTGGAGCAGCCAAAGGTAAGGAAACGACAATCGGATTGACTGCTTCAATGTCATGCGGCTCAGTTTTGATAGTGATTGATGGCGTACTGGTAGCTGGGGGGACGGAATCTGATTTCTTGACAGCCCTAGGCGCTGGTATCCATTCGGCCTCGGTGGCCTCCATAATGTCATCATCCAAATTATCGTTCAGATTTGGATTTACTAGAGGCTCCGAAGCCGACCTGTTCTGTTGTGATGTAGCCGCCATTGTCACCTATAATTTCTGAAGCAGGTAAATGACAGAAGATTTGAACGATCTGAGTGGAGAATCCGCTCCGTCGTGGTTAAGAGGAGGAAGTGTGGATAAATAGTATCGAATAGTGATTGATACAGACCTACAATTTTCGTTGGTCAATCTTGGACAGTGAGGGCGAGCCGCAGAGAGATGCGTGATATCGCTAGCGCTAAGCTTGAAGGTCAAGGTGTGTGGGTTTTATTTGGTTCCAAACAATTGCTAGGAGGTCTTGCTTTACCCACTTCCTGCGACCAGTCAATCTGTTCCCACAGGAAGAGTAAATGTGCCGTTTTTGGTGACGGGCTTGGCTAATAAGAGGTTGAGATAGAAAAGAAGAGGGATGGGAAATGGAGGTGATAATGAAGGTGAAGATGGAGGCGAAGATGGAGGTGAAGAGGGACAGATCGGAAAAGAGGCTAAAGGAAACACCGAACAGTGAATGTAGAACTAAAGCAGTGAATCAACTGGCTCCTTCAAAATTTGAGAGGAAGGAGATTGAGTAGAGATGCAGTTCACTGGCAGCAATGCTCTGGAGACAAGATCATGCTGACCGAGAGAACCACTGCTCCATCATAGACTGTGTTACGCCTCCAAGTAAGTAGTGAAGAGAATGACGAAGGAACGAACAGTGGCAGCAGCGATAGATAGCTTGTGTCATATGACAATGTTAGAAGGGTTTCCATCTACCACGACTGCATGGATGCAGAAATCGGGCGGTCAGCCGAAGACTTCGTGGGATGTGAAGCTATAGGAAGAACAAGGTTTCATAACTGCCATCTTCACACTTCGCATCTCTGATCAGATAAATAGCTGAAGGGATTCTTGACACAAGTTCTGTCAAATTGCTGGCTTGGTCCAACAACCGCGATTTCAAAGTGTGGCCGGCATGCTGCGCCACTGGGTTGGGCATGACCGGAGCTTGTAAGGAGAACAAAAGTAGCGTAGACTTCGCAGTTGCATCGATACCACATATCACAATTCAAGACTCGAAATTACACGGTGGCTGTGAAACTTTTCGTCGGGTTAGATGTATGGTGCTGGAGGACTTCATCAGAGCACGTTTGAAAGGTGGTGCAGTGATGACTCATCATGCTAGGGAAAGTTCCCATTGGTTCACAACCGGCATTAACGCATCCGATCTATCAGATCGGGGGGCTAGCTGTCGCAATCCTCCAAATGTTAGCTGTTAATTTCGCTTTCTCATCTCTGCAATCGTTACTTGCTACTATGAGTGTATTGCAAACAAATGCAGCGGGTTGAGGAAGGTCCCAAGATTTCGGAGAAAACGGAAGGGAAGATCTAGCTTGGGGATGACAGTTTCACTTCGACACGACCGAAGCAAGGACCAATTCTTCGTGAGACGGCACAATTCCATCTGACCGGGCTTCAACAACGATGAATGCAAGATTGAAAAAGATGCTTCTGCCACAACTGAAGTCGAGGTTAGTCACCTCGTATATTGCTAGTAGTCTTTCATATAAGACTAGAGAAGTGGCACAATTTCGCTCATTGTCCGGCCTGGCATCATTAAAGGATAGTGCTGCTCTGAGGAGATACGCACTCTCGCTGCCGGCAAGACAACAACTGGAACTGATCCTAGAGAACTGCAAGAAAGGGAAACTAACTGCAACCGAATACGCGTTGGACTTCCATAAGTGGGCAGCTCTGTTGCCCGAGCAGCGTGAGGGTTATGTTGAGAGTGGAATCAGTGACGTCGATATCAAAAAATACATTCGCGATTACACGGTCTTATCGTGCATCCGGATTCACAGAACGACAGCTGGATGGAGGTACGCCTCAATTCGCCAATTGAGAAATTGGCTTAACGATGCCCGAGGCAAGGCCCTTAAGGCATACCGGGATATAGATAGCAAATACAGCACAACGGGCAAAAATAAAACCATGCTCTTAGACAGATATGCTCTAGATACCCTCAGGCGTGCAGCCGAAAACTTGACAAATACCACTTGGGAGCTAGTAGAGTTATACAACTGGGTAATACTACAGAGGTTTTCGAGAGGAGATACAAGAGCAAGTTTCATCGAGGAGGACGTTCGTATGCTCAATGCATATCATCATCAGTGCATGAGTGTGCACCGTGATGAGAAGGAGATGGGAACTACAGGTTTGGAAGGTGTCTTCTCATTGAATAGACCAAACAGAGACACCCTACTTGAATTTGGTCTAATCTACCATGAATGCGGGCTTCTCATCAAAGATCCTACCCCCGGCCAGTTATTCACAACTTCGAATTATCTCAGGAATCATTTCTTTGAACCTCCACAATTTCCCGGAGAGAATTTCCTTAAGGTTAAAAGCTTTTACGAAGGCGGAGGAACATGGGCGACCCGCGAGGAAATGGTGGGTAAGATTGAGCCTAAACCAAAGCCCCAGGAGTTTTGGGGAATGGCTCATGCAGGTTATGAATCGGACAGCTGGGAATACTGTCCCGCAGAGACGATTGAGATGCGAGCCTTCCAAACCGGGAACCATGCGACACAGAAAGATGTCCACGACAGGGCCAATACATCCCTTCACAACGAACCCCTTTACATGGCATTACCAAAGAATATTGACCAAGGCGGGACACAGACCAATCCTACGTCTCAACACCTACGCCGTCCGTTTCTGGAAACCGTCAAACATAGAGACATCGTTATAGACGTACCAGCTCAGACCGAATTTCCGGACCGAGGTGATCACGTTTCTCCATCCCAACTTCTGTCACATCCATCAGAGTTCGAGTCAGCAATCGGCTTCGAAGGTCCCAATTCTGCACGAGTTGGCAAGACGACCGAAAACAGCCTGCCTGCTGTCAAACCTGCAACCTCCTCGCCGAGTGTTAAACAAGCATTGAAACGGCATGTCTACGTGGTGTCGGTGCAGCATACGCCATTGGAGAATAGGGAACACGTGTCGAATATACTTGGAGTATTCCTGTCCTTAAATCTTGCTTGTGATGCTGCTCGAAGTTATGCCTTGGAGACATGCACGAATCCCGTGGATCGCGAATGGATCGACGACAGTTTTCGTGAACTAGTTGACAAACAAAGCTTCCAATTCTTCGTGGATTTTGGAGATACATATATAAAGACGAAGGTTAGAGTTCATGTGAACAAGGAGTTGCTTCAATGAGGATATTTTCGAGGATGATTCAGAGGATAGTGATTCTTACCGCAAAGGAAAACATGGGTGTTTTTGGAAGATATGGTGTTCCTTTACAAATTTCGGACCTGCTTGGGACGGCAGTGCGTTGCCGGCTACCTTTTATAGTGTTTTAAAACATAGGTATATGTGTTAGGAACGTGTGAGACGTCATAATGTTGAGCTTCATAAGAGATCGCCCTCGTGTGCACGCATGGTGATCAAGCCACGCTAAACCGCACAACATAGCTTCGATATGTTCCGGATGTGCATGGTACAATTATGGAGAACAGACACATGGAAAGGAAGGATGTGATATACCAACATGAACGAAGACGATGAGGGTGAAGAGTATTCCAAGATTTTATCGCCTTGCAACACAACACAGTACCGATACTAGTGGCAGTTCTACTTTATATGCACGCTAGCTAGATAACATAAATTTACCTGGCAGTCTAACTTCTAGTCCTCCTCTCGGACCTCGGAGTTACCCATGACACTTTCAGTGGCGCGTCTCTGTACAATGTCCCGCGGGTAGCCCTAAGAGCAGCTGCCGCCTGCTCGCGTGTAGAAAAGTCCACAAAGCAGAAATTACGTCGTCCATCGCCTACTGCCTCACTGGGACTAATTCTCTTGCTCACTGCATTCCTATCGTGAAGTTAGCATTCGAAGTCCCTGCAAAGAAAAGACAACTCCACTTACACCTCGAAGTCTTTGAAGATACCCCGGATCTCCTCTTCATTCATCGGCTGGTCCAGCATCCTCGGCAAGCCCCCAACATACAGCTGCCGGTCCTCAGTTCGAGCGCACTGATAGTACGCCATGGCGTGGTACGGCCCGCTCTTTCCTGCAAGTTGGTCCACATCTTCATCATGCTCGCCTTCACGTGCCCCGTTCCAATCACCCCAGCGATTAAACGTAGTGCTTTCTTGGGTTTCCCCCCAACCCCGAGTCGAACGTCGACCCTCGCCTTTGGGCAGACATGGACGGCATTTCACAGGTCTTTGCAACAGCTCCTTACCTTCTAGCTCTGCAATGGCCCTATCTGCCGTCTGTCTATCCGCGAACTCGATAAAACAGTAGCCTGGATTTCGGCCAGAGACCGGATCAACGGAAATATGGACCTTGTCGAATGAGAATCCATAGGACTTCAAGAACTCTTCCAAATCCTCAACAGTAGTCCTATACAGCAAGTTGCCTAGATAGATTCGCCGACCCTGGGCGATGGACCTGGCAGCATCCATTTCATCATGTTGAAGTTCAGGCCGATGTACTTTCAGATCGTCGCGACGGTCTCTCACTGCTAGAGGTACGATTGGTTGCCGGTGCTGATGGGAGCTTCGCTCGGATGAACCACTGTTTCTCCAACTCCTGCCTGCGTCCTGACTGCCTTCAGCTCGACGTGGCTGATCAACTGGAGCGCGCACCCGCCAATTCGCTGAACTAGACATGCTTGCCGTGTATATGATGCTGCAAACGGTGTAGGTGTTCTGTCCCCCAGCTACAACTTCCAAGAGTCAAACCTGAAGGACTTGATGTTCTGGAGTAAGTATTCCGGAGTAATATCTCCGGAATGGAAATGTGGTCTTGTCTCTCCGGAGGAGAAAAAACAAGGCGATTTGGGATAATATATTGTTACTAATATCTGTTGTCAAATGAATGTTCCAACTAATTCAATATAATATAATATATTCATTGGCTAACTGTCTTTGAGGAATTGTTGTTGGCCTGTTATTTCTACGCCGGAGAGCTTGTATTAAAAAACTAGACATTTCGTGGCACGCACAGACCAGATGTCTACTGTATCATGACCAGCTATCAATCCGATATCGTTACTCACCTGTCACTTACCTGCCCTTAAGCGTGCATAAGTTGTAGCCAGATAGAACCTGCACTTTAATATTTGAATCAAGCCCGGCCAGTCTTTTCCTATGGTAGTTTGCTGGACTAAAGTTTGGGTTACGAGAAAGGGACAGCGTAGGGTGGCGCTACTGTAAGCTAGCACTTTCGGTATTTTTGAACGTCTTCCTCCTCCCCGCACCCAAATTAAATAAATTTCAATTCCGTACTCTTCCTCCTTGAGTTATAAACCATAACATCAACCGCTCGATATTTCGGTCCCGAATAGAACTTATATCAGGGTCTTATCTACCAGCCGTTACTATTCGTCCAATCACCCCGCATGCGAAAAAATCGACCGGGCTACCTACCCAGGCGGCGATCATGTTTGGAAGATCTCATCGTCAGCATGGTGCAAGCAATACAACCTATCCCAATCCGGTCGATGATACAGAAAGACGACTAGCAGCAGTATCATCAGACATAGCAGTCCCACGTGTGCAATAAAGGGGTCTTATCAATCACCAAGCGGGGAATTTGCGACCGCTGTCCAGTGTCCATCCCCTCCAACATCAACCAACGTATCTCCCCCAAAACAAAATTCCCATTCCAGATAAATCTTCTCCACCGAAATCCATTGGCTCAAAACCTCCGTCCCTATCCATTTTGTTGCATGTCTTCATCCGGAATACTTTTCAGCCGAATTAGATTTTGCGGGCGAAGTCTCACCCGGAAGAATGCATCCCACCATCTTGGCACAGCTGACAGCTGCATAAAAGTGGTCTTGCAGCTTCGTGTATCCAATCATGCTCGGGTTGGGTATTGCTGTTGCTACACGCGATTCATTTATCGTATGGGTAGTTGCAGGCGACGGGTACTGTTTTATGTTACGAATTTTTTGCTTTGATGTTGTTGCTTCTATCATTTTGTTCTGGCCGATAAGAATGTGTAGAGATATGGGATGGAAGTGCTTTCTTCCGTGGATATGGGTAGAACTTGACGGATCAGGTATTTCCCGCCGGTGGCTTCTTACGATTTCCATGCACCTTTGTTCGAGCACATGGTGTGGGAGTTGGTTCTTACGGTCATTGATATTGTATTCTCTTTTCTCTTCCACCGAAGTTGAAGATGGTAGAGATGACTGGAGCCTATGATGGAATACTCACCGAACTTGTTTGGCAATGTGTATTATCCACAATTGCAATGGAGAGTCGAGCTCCATATACTTCAGCCAAGTGGCTGGGACCCGACTGTCCATACGCAGCTTTGGATCCTTTTATTTCCCTTTCTATCTTGAGGATAAGTTTCTCTTAATCGTTCCTCATATTAATATGTAATATTCCAATATCCTAACCCGATGCTTTGCGTGAACGAGAACGCAAGTCCATGAAAAGAGCATACTTACAGTATTTGCCTGGTGTACATGCTCACATGCTGCATGTCACGGAAAGGTGTGATTATACAAGTGCTCTTCCTTTCTGAAATTTGAAGTTTCTTGTCCATTTAGGCTGTGCTAAGCTATGCTCATAGACTATCTATATCAACGTTGCCACATGCTAGAATTGACCACGAATATCAATTCCAAATATCACCATTATCTTACAAGATACCTTCATCCCTGCATCCTCTACAAAACCAACCCAGCCCCCACCACCACCGCCGTCAGCAAACTCATCCCCACTAAGCCCTTAAAGTACCTCCCTACCCCCGCACCACTGCTCACCACTCCCGTCGCCGTCCCATTATCCCCTCCCCTCCCCTTCTCCAAACCCACTACCCCCAACACCCCCTCCCCCAAATCATGATCTACATACTTACCTCTAAAAAACCTCTCCCCCAGCACCCACAGCCCCTGTGTCTCGAAATCGTATCCCGAGAAAACAGACGTGCAATTATCTACACTGCTACTGGCTGCTGGTGCTGAGTTTTCTATGTAGAATGTTTTTGATGTTGATGAGATACTAGACAGATTCCCCTGCGAAGGAAGACTAAATCCAATGGCTGGGGGAGACGAACACGGATAGTAGCCTACGAGCGTATCTCCTGATGGAGAAGTCTGCAGGACGGATTGGACGCCGGATGCGGCGAAGAGAGCGGAGATGGCGGAGATGGGGCTGTGGTTGGTTGATGTCAGTTTTTCCTTCTTCTTTTTTGGCACATTTGTATACTATATCAAGAAGGGAAATGCATAAACAGCATAAAAACAACGCACCCCACAATCCCCGTCGTCCCACTATCAAACTCGAGAAGAGCGTCCCTGAATACGTATTCCCCATCTAACACAACATCACCATAAACAAACCACTCCATCACAAGCGGGACCTTGGTCAGCGCTGCATCACCCCCGGGTACGAGATCGGAGTCGAGTTCACCGAATGTTAATGAGCCAGTAGCATCGGTCTGCAGCGCGAGCCCGAATCGGCATTCGGGTATTAAGTCCTGCGCGCATAGGTTGTGGAAGAAAGGGGTTGCGCCGCTGCCGCTGAAGAGCGGGTTGCCGAGGCCGAGGATTCCGCCGCCGGGGTAGGTGCTATTGGTGGTGTGGTTGGCGCCGGTGGTGCCGATGGTTTGGGAGGGGACCGTTAGGGAGTGGAAGGTGGTGGTGTCGTTGTAGAGGTTGGCGATGATCTGGAGGGAGTTATTAGGTGGTGTGAGTGAGGAATTGGGTGATGGGGATGGTATTACGTACTGTTTGGCTGGTACTGCCGGCGCCGCCGCCAGTAGTTGTGCCGTAGGTTACTGCGAATGTGCTGTTTAGGTTTTTTGACTGGGAACTGGCTTTGTAAAGTCCGGGATTTAGGACCAGGTCTGCTGAGCCGGTATCAACGAGGAGGTTCGCTGGTGCACTGGATCCGATTGTGATGTTGGTGAACCAGAAGCCCTTAAGTTACATCATTAAATATGTTGCTAAATTAGGGTCCAAAGAGAACAGACTCACTCCATCATAGTTTGTTGATCCTGTAACATTGGAGGAAGAGATACGTCGATGTAATGGTATCTTCGCGGCTTCAGATCGCGTGTTCTGCATTGAAGAAAACAGTACCAGGCCACTGAGTAATGAGCCAGCCAAGTTCAGAGACATTTGTTGCGGAAAAAGCATCTTCTCAGGTATAAGAGGTAGTGATTAGAGGAGGTGAGATGGAATGAAAGAATTGCATGTGCTGTGGATAATGAACAACATGGTAAGAATGGCCATCCTTAAGTAGTCCTTCACTTGAGGTAGGAGCAATACTTCCAATCATACTGACACTGAAATTAGCAGTTCTTAACCAAGCCCTCGTGAGTCAGACTACACGCCGAACAGCTCATGGACTTCACTACCTCTTCATCAGTGATGGGTTCGTTCGTATAATACATGCATCGAAACTGATCCTAGGATCCAGAGCTACGAATATTCTGCATATCAGTCCCAAGATGTGACACACAGCGACATAAATGGGTTAGTCAGGTACGATACTCAAAAATAGTATGCTCCCAGAGCAAAGACTGCTGACTAGCATCGAATCTGCATCGAATGGACGAAGCATGCTTATTGGAAAGGAAGCAACGAATCTGGGGGTTTCAGTGATGACTTCGAGAAGGAGCGCTATCCCATCCTCTCGTAAAGGCCATGCCCAAAGAAGTTCATAATGATCGACGCTGCGCCGGGAAAACCCACGTCTTCTCGTGCAAACGTTGCGAGACAAGTTCCAAGCCCAAGGTCCCTGCAGCGAAACTCGTGGGCGCTGACGCTGACTAAATTGGTGGAGGCAGGGGCCGAAAGCTCGTATAAGTCTAACCGATATAGGAAATAGTAGCCTGAGCTTCACCGTGTCGATGAACATACATCCACGTTCCTTTTATAGAGTTAGTTATCATCATAATGGTTTAACCGTTTAGAATCCAATGATCTCCTGCAGAGGCCAAAAAGCCGGTCGTGAAGTTAGTATATAAAGGTAGTTCAACGACTGCGAAGAATACCGGGATGAGCGATGTTGTCCGGCCTCGATATGGTGGTAGCAAGGTGAGGTCTGGATGCATCACTTGCAAGTATGCCTCAATTAGGAAAACCAACTCGGGGATTTTAGTATAAACTAACGTGAGTAGGACGCGACACGTGAAGTGTGATGAAGGTAGACCAGCATGCAACCGTTGCATCAGAGCCAAACGGACATGCGAGGGGTATACTGCACGAACCTCATCTCCGCAACCCAGTAAAGAGCTCTTGAAATTCATCGTATATTCTGCCACAGCACCTAGTAGTGGCTTGAGTATTCTTCCCGGCATTACACCTAGACAGCAGCGATGTTTTGATTTCTTTCGGCTTCGCACTGCGGTTGAATTAGCTGGACCTTTCGAAGCTGATCTGTGGTCTACAGTTCTATTGCAGACAGCACATGCTGAGCCCGCTATCATCAATGCTGTCATTGCACTGGGAGCTCTGCATGAGAGCTTTGGTTACGCGCAGGACGCTCATGCGGCCACGTCGGAATATGCACTATTGCATTATGGGAAGGCTATTCAACGGATACTAACGCTGAACGATTCGAATCTCACCCTGCATATGGATATTGTGCTAATGGCGTCCATCATATTCTCCGCATTTGAGAGTCTCCGAGGCCATTACAAGTCTGCTTTAACCCACATTTCGAGCGGCATAGATATACTTATCGAAACAGACAAGAGATCGGGCGGTCTTAGAACTGGCTCGGTTGGGAAAGATGTCTTCGTTCCTATGTTTGTTAGATTGGAGAATCAAGTCATAGAAGTGGGGCAAACGGCTTCAATGAAGAGCAGTATTAAATTACTCAAACGAACCCTACCTTCTATGCCGAGTACTTTCAAGTCAGTCAAAGAAGCACACGATGCTTTTGATGGCTTCCTCTCATCTCTTTGGCATATGCTGGAGCCCATTAAGCAGGAATCAACATCTTCTCCTGAACCTCCCGGCCAACAGCAACGGCCTTCGCTAGCTCCACTAAATTCGTCGATGAACCCTCTCGAGCACTTCAACTCCTGGTGCGCAGCCTTCGAGGCCTCGAACTTTCCGCCCATGCACCCCGCCGTTCTCATCCTGCAGGTCCACCGCACCATGCTTTCCACGCTGCTCTCAGTCAATATCGCACTCGGTGAAACGATCTGGGATCCCTACCTCCCTCAGTTCCAGAAATTGCTCGACTACGCAGAAAAAATACCCGCTCCTAAAGCTGCCGGCGCTAGCAAGCAGGCTCATCCAGTAGCCACAGCACCATACTTTGCATACCACCTTGGCCTGCTCACGCCATTATACTTCACCTGTACGAGATGCCGCGATCCCACCACTCGTCGTCGAGCGCTGCGGATGTTGGAAAATTGCTATCGGAAAGAGGGAGTGTGGGATAGCCAATTGGGTACCATGGCTGCAAAGAGAATTATACAGATTGAAGAGATGGGTGCCATTGAGACGATGAAAGCAAGTGGCTTTCAACCAAATTTTGAAGGTGGCTGGGTTGTGCAAACTGCAGAGCAGGTGCCGGAAAATGCGAGGATCAGAGAGAGTGATATAAGCCTTGGAACAGGGAGAGAAGGTACAATCCGCTATATCAGAAGCGGGTCTGGGCCCAGCTGGAAAGCTGAAGGAAAGACTGAAAGGCTTGTTTGGTGAAGATCTAGAATATTCATTGCATCGTACAAATAGTGAAATTGCAGAAGCCCCCGGTGCTGCTAACCCATATAATGTTTATTCATTCATCAAGTCACTAGATTCCACAGTAATCTCGAAGCAGACTCTGCTCAGAATGAGCTGGGATGACTCTTCTAGCACAACAACCATGCAGACCTCAAGAATTCCAAATGAATTTCCCCCTTTTTCGCGCCCATAATCATACAATAAATCACCCTCCCGCATCCTCACCACCTCCTCTGGTCACCACCCCCGCTACTAAAATCGCCGCCCCTCCTCTCCTTCTCCACTCTGGCATCAAATTCCTTTTGCGCCTCCATCTGCGCAAGACTCCTCTCTTCTTCCGTCTTTGAGAACGTGAAACTATCACCCGTTGTAGACCCTTCCCGTTGCTCTTTCTGTGTATTTTTCTGTAGTTTGGCCCAGCCCGAGGTATTTTGTTTTGGCTGAGGCCTTTCTCCACGTCTGATTTTTTCCCAGGCTGAGCCAGAGGATTGAGATGACGATGAAATATCGGATTGCATGCCCTGTCCGCCGGTTGGGGAAGCATCTTCGCTGAACATGTCGAATGCTTTTTCTTCCTGTTGCGACGGTGCTTGTTGAGTTTGTGGCTGGGTCTTCCATCTCTCCATTTGCGGTGCACTCCTTGTCTGCTCTTGTGGCCAGCTCTGTGTTGTCGTAGGCTCTTCATAGACTGCCATACCACCCGTAGGACTTGCGTCATCTTCTGCTGGTTTCTGACTCTGTGGTTGTTGTGGTGGATACTGTCCGGGTCTCATTGGCGGCCTTGGAATTCCCGCCGGACTTGGCAATTGTCTCCCAGATCGGTCCGGAGACCGCTCTCTCATTGCTTTGATGAGGTCCTTTAGACGAGGGTCGTTCATTTCTCCTACAGCTGTAACACTTGCTGCGTATGATCCGAAGAATAGATTCGATACCATCTTTCCAATAATCACATATGCGTTGTATCTTAGGAGCTGCCACATAATAGTCGCGCGCGTGCCCTTGATCATTGGATACCTCTGGCTTGGAAACGTAGTTGCATTGAATTTCTCGGGATTGGGTTGGTAGAAAGGAAATCGAAATGTCGAGGCAGTGGTGTAAGCTCTATATGTTCCGCCTGCGATGCCGAGCGGGGTGCTATATGATACAATGGTAAGTTGTTTCCCAGTATGTTGTGATAGCGCTGTCAGCTCTTCTGGGGTGACTCGACGCTTGAGCATGTGGCTCGCGGAAGCAATTCGGACTCCTAGCAGTTGCGCATATGTCTTCTCATCGTAGCCGAACAGGGAGCCGAATATAGGCATAGGGTGGAAGCTGGCCGGATCGACAGTGTATCTCTCGCCCGAATCCATCCCGGCAGTGGCATATGGGTCGCTGTCGGAAGCTGGGACAGAATCGAATGACTCCTCCTTCGGCAGGGCAGCCGAAGAGTTTTCGAGAACCATGTTGATGCGATACGATTGTCGAAGGAATTGAAGGGTATAGAGGGGCGGTGAGGGTGATTGCAGGTGAATTGCTGCTGGTGGAGAGTTAGTGGTGGTACGAATTAAGGAATGTGTAACCACAATGCGTCTGTAAAGAATACATTGACGTTGACAATGAGGTAAAGCTGTTGGAAGCTCGAAGCTTGAGCTTGAATGGTGACGTCTGGGTTTAGTGGGTTTGGTGGGGTGACATGATCAAAAGCCGGAGCGGGGTTTATCCACAATTTTAGAAGACGACCTCGCCATCTTCAGGTACGTCTTGGGCCTATTAGCTGCTTTCAAAGTTTCAACGCGTTGTATGTTATATCTCACGCGACTTCCGACAGATCGCAATCTGCTATCGCGATGATAATTGCCTTGAAAGTTATGTCGTCGTCCATGAATTGGCGAACCCGTTGATAGTGGGTGCTTGCTACACAGCTTTTCTACATCGACTCATCGAGGTTTTCCAACAGCAAAGTGTGAATGGTCGGATACCCGCATATTTGTATATCTGCAAGCTGCAAGCAGGCAAAGCAGTTGATTCTGCTGCCTCATCGTCACGGCATATATATACGCAATCAATCATGCATATGGCTCCGAAAATCTGGATGTGCAGCAAGCAGCACACTGCGTGGAAGCCATTCCACAACATCTGCTGCGCTTCCCTTCGCATCACGAGAATAGGTGTGATTGTCGCGAGGGCAAGTGCATTTTCTATTCTCCTCAGGTGCAGTGCATCTGCTACCTGTCAGAAGCGCAGTAGAACATGGGGAAAAGTCCGAGTGGACAACACCCCCGACGCAGTTATCAAATTACAACGCCAGCGTACCTCGAATATATTGGGCCGCTCTCCCGCGATAGGTGCCCAAAAACCACGCCACCATGACGCTTGTGGGAATCCTTCTGTATCACTATCTCCCTTGATTGGACACATCTTACCCGATGTTGTGGAACATGGAAAGGGAAGCTATATAATTCCTTCTTTTCGTATTCTAATGCATTAAGCTTTAAACTTCAAGCTTGGAGCTTTCCTTCCCCGATTGTTTGCATACTGAGACAGACCTTCGAGGTTGAGGGTGTGCGAGGGATTGGTCAATTGCTGCCACGTTACTCGTCGTCTGACTGGTCGAGTCATTCCCGTCTCGCGGGATGCCTTATGCTTTCCGGTGGTCTGGAAATTTTCTTTTAAGGTCTGTGGTTATTGGTTTAATGTCTAAAAGCCATTTATATTAGGGCGAGAATAAACTTTCTTGATATGTTTCTTGTGGCACACCACATTTCAGCTGTTATCCCCGCAGTACGGGAGGTAGATAGATGACTTATGATAAGAGTGATGAGTGTTCCCCTTCTTCTCGACTTTTTTTCATTTCGCATCATGTAGGAAGCACGGATACGTGCAAGTGCCAAAATGCCATCAATGAAGAAAGAGAAACACCACGCGAACAGTCGCGCCCGTCGCCACTCCGAGATCGAGAAGAAAAGCCGACGAGAGAAAGACGACAAGGAAAAAGACAAAGACACCGACACGGAATCTGTCGTCTCAACCACGCTCTCATCGACCGGAATCTGCGCCGTGGTCACTGTCCCACCTTCTCTTGAATCCAAATGTCCACTTCGCTTCCTGATGGCCGGGATCGTAGAAGCGGAAGACGAAGAAGGGAAGCAGATCCACAGAGGATGTCCTTTGCGGAGAGTTCAACTCTGGCATACTATTCCTCTGTGTATTCTGGCTATCATCAATTTGCTGCTAATCATCGTTGCGTTGCTTGGTTTGGCGGGATATCGGATCTCAATGGGGGTTCAACGGGCGGTGGTGAATATGGCGAAATCGGATCTGGATGCAGAACCGCATACGGAGAGTGTAACGGAGACGGATGATGGGACGGCTGTAGAGCATTAGGAAGTTCAGTGAAGAGAATGGCGCGCTTGGGAAACGGCATTGATGAAGTGTGTAGGTGTGATGACTTCGCGTTTTGTGATATGGTTGGTCAAGGTTGCAGGTGTCCGGAAAAGAGGTTACGACCTGTGATCTACAATTTACGATTTCGATTTACGATTACTATTTCCGATTTACGATTATGATTTCCGATTTACGACAATGGCGGTTCATTTGATAGCTAGAATTGCATGGAGGCTATAGTCAGCATGGCATGTCAGCAGAAGGTGAGATGGGTACAGTCGGTGGTAATCTCGTGGAGTACTTGTCTTTTCTTTCTTTGTGGCAGGAATGGTGGGAATGGTGGCTGGCTGACGTTTTGTTTGATACCCTGTTTACATAATTAAGATGCACTACTATACTTGGTTGGAGGTAATTTCTGTCGTCAGCAATAGGAGTTTCTTCTCTCTTTGGCATTAGTGATAGTTGTGATAAAATAGGAACACAGTGCGTACACATGATGTGGGCTTTGCTTGGTGACTTGGATATTGAAGTGGGTTGTTATTCTGCTATCATAATAAATCGCCCGACAAGTTATCACCCAACTACCTAGCATGATCGTGTGTCTTCTCCTTATTCCCGCCTAGTACTTCCCTCTTAGAAATGTCCATCCAAAGTCAATGTACCTGTCTTCGTGATCAGATACTCATTGACAGCAACGTCCTTCCCTGATTCTTTTCCATATCCAGATTCTTTGATGCCGCCGAAT
Organism: Rutstroemia sp. NJR-2017a WRK4; assembly: GCA_002946385.1. Taxonomy (NCBI): domain Eukaryota; kingdom Fungi; phylum Ascomycota; class Leotiomycetes; order Helotiales; family Rutstroemiaceae; genus Rutstroemia; species Rutstroemia sp. NJR-2017a WRK4. The sequence continues at coordinate 195,069 of NJPR01000080.1, forward strand.
GGTGATTCGGCTGCTGATGCATTGCCTGTATCCTTCATTAATATCATAACCACCCAGACGCTCGAGGTGTAGAGGAAATAATGCTCAACATACCGGTATTCATACCAATCATACCCGCCTCCAGATTCTCCAGTAATCTCCAGGTGCGATCCACGTTCTTTGTGAAGAAGTAAGACGCCAATCCCATCTAAATCATCGAACTGTTATTAGCATCTACATTCATATCTCCACTTCGCATCACTCCCCTAACAGAAACTAAAATCCAAACTTACACTAGTATCATTCGCCAGCTTCACAACCTCTTCCTCCGTCTCAAACTCGTAAAGTGCCAACAGCGGCGCAAAACTCTCCTCAACCGTAATTTGCATTTCCTTCTTCGCGCCTAGAATAATTGTAGGCTCGAAAAAGAATCCATCTTTATCTTTCAACTTGTTTCCACCAAGGACAACTTGCCCACCATGTTTCTTCGCGTCTTCGACTTGGCTAACAGCTTTGTCAATGCCGCGGGGTGTAGTTAATGGGCCAAGTGTCGTGCCTTGTTCGGCGCCGTGGCCGATTTTGAGTTTTGCAGTCTTTTCGCGCATTAGGTCTGCAAACTTTGTGTAGATGCCGCTTTGAACGTAGACACGGTTGGCAGTTATGCAGGCTTGGCCTGCGTGGCGCCATTTGAGGGCCATGAGGGCTGAAGCATGTTAGTATGGGGATCATAACAAGATGGACTGTTTTCAGAATAAAATCGAGAGCAAGTTCACGTACCATCGGTAGCTTGGTTCAGGTCTGCATCATCAAAGACAATGAATGGACAATTACCTCCCAGCTCGAGGGTGACTTTCTTGAGACCTTCGGAGCATAATTTAGCTACCAGCTTTCCCACTCTTGTCTGGATATTCTTAGCAAAGACTCCCTGGTACGGCAAAATCCACTCACAGATCCAGTAAAAGTAACCTTCTTCACAAGAGGATGAAGACATAAAGCCTCACTCAAAGGTGGTGTATTCTCCAGACTCGTAGTCAGGACACTGAACACTCCCTTGGGGAACCCTGCTTGCTCAGCCAGCATGGCCAGAGAAAGCACCGAAAGTGGTGTTTCTGGAGAAGGCTTGACAATCATGCAACATCCTGCTGCAAGAGCTGCTCCTGCTTTACGTAAGATCATTCTAGCATTCGTCAGTGATGACTTTGAGGTTGTACTTGGGGACCTTACGCGATTGGGAAGTTCCAAGGAACCAAAGCCGCAGCTACACCGATTGGTTGCTTGACGGTGAAGACTCTTCTTCCGGGAGCCGCAGGAGTCTGATAAAACGTGGACATCAGCATTTACCTATCACAAAGGGATGATTTCCCAGAACACTCAAGCGAAAAAGTCACCTACCTGAATCGTCCCAGTAATCCTCTCCGCCTCGCCAGCAAACCACCACGTGAAGCCCAGCGCATAATCCAATTCCCCCAAACTCTCGGCAATAGGTTTACCCGTCTCGTAAGTGACGATCTTCGCCAAATCATCCTTATTCTCTCTGATCAACGAATCCCATTTCAATAACCACTGAGCACGAGTTCTCGGATTCGTTTTCTTGAATGATTCAAAGGCTACGTGGGCTGCTTGAACAGCGGCATCTACATCGGATGCATCATTATCGGGAGCGCTGGCCCAGACTTTGCCGCTGCCGGGATCTGTAAAGTCGTTAGAGTGGCTGATAGCAGAGTATAGAAGTTGAAATTGGGTTATCCGAGGGCAATATGCTTACCTGTGATATCAAATCGCTTGCCGGATTTTGCTTCAACCCAGTTCCCGTCGACATATGATTTATCATGGAAAAGTGAGGCATTTTTCAGCTGCTTCTCGTTAGCGTTGATATGAGAGGATGGAATGGCAGTTTCACCTCGAATGGAAGGTTAGTAGAACCCATCTTGACAAAACCATGAACGATGTGTGAGAAAGTGTGAAGGTGAGGTAGTAGATTGAGAGGACCTTTTTAATATTTCACATCTTTTCTTGAAGTGTCGGCGTCAACCAACAGTCGTCGGAGATAAGGTTAAGAAATGAGGGCACTGTGACACAGGGCGGGGAAGCTGTAAGGCGGGGTAAACAAAGGTAGTCCTTCCCTGTGACGACACGTCTGTGGCACGTGACCTGGGCTTGGACACTTGTTTCGATCCAAATGTTGGTAAATCTGTGTCTGTGTTGTGCATATATGTATCAAGGTCTTAGCAATGGTGTGTAGTTCTTCTTAGAGCATTTGCAAGGGAAATTCTGAAGCAAGGTAGCTACTCTCTTGCCCATCTGCATTCCATTCCTCCTAGCTTCACGTGTAACCAATCCCCGTATCTTAATCCATGCTGGGGGGACATGGGCTACCTCGGTATAAATTGCGACGCGATTTGGTCATCTGCTGCTTGCTCATTGATCATTGACCGTCACTCTCATCACCATTGTACTATTTGGTAGCTCTTTACAATTCACGATGAGCCCTACGAAATTCTCGCGGATAGCCCAGTCCATTATTTTCTCCAGAGAACGGACACACACGTCTACAATCCTAGGCGCGTCGTTCGACCCCAAGCTCACTGGAGCTCTGCTGGTGGCTCTTTTGTACTACCCAGAAAGGTTGCAATCTATCCTTCCCGCGCGTCTGCGATCTTATGTCATATCGCCTGCATTCGTTCGCGCGTTGAAGACCTTGCTTGTCTTCGGCGTCCTGCGAAAAGTCAACCGCAAGCTGTCGCAACTTGCTTTGAACGGCTGGAAGAGCAATGCGAGATTTGTCAAAAGTCAAGAGGTTGTGCTTATCACGGGCGGCTCGAGCGGAATTGGTGAGATGATGGCCCGAGACTTCTCTTCCAAAGGAGTCAAGGTTGTGGTAATGGATATAAACCCGCCCAAGAATCCCTTCCGTGAGTATTCTTGTCCTACGCATTAATCAGTATCCCTACAAATTGGTCAGCACTGAACTCTAAAAGCGTCTAATATACAATTCTACCGAGTGGATGTAACCTCATCATCCAATATTGCTGCAGCTGCATCTGAGATCAGAAAGAGTTATGGGGATCCGACAGTCCTGATCAATAATGCCGGGATTGGTTACCTTAAAACCATCCTGCATGGAACCGAAGATCAAATACGCAGGACATTTGAAGTCAACACCATCTCCCATTTTTTGATGGCTAAAGAATTCCTCCCTGCCATGATCAAGAAAAACCATGGTCATATTGTGACAATTGCAAGTATGGCATCCTATATCGTCCATGCGTCCAACGTGGACTATTCGTGTACGAAAGCAAGTGCTCTCGCATTCCACGAAGGGCTTGCCGCAGAACTGAAATTCCGATACAACGCACCCAATGTGCGAACCACGTAAGTCCATAGATCAACTCTTTGGTTCCGACTTGTTCGGCATCCCGAACTGTACTCACAAATGATAGTGTTGTCAATCCGGCATGGATTCGTACGCCCTTGATCGAGGCTATGATAGCCCATCCAGAGTTCAAGGATAAGGTTCTGGAACCCGAAACTGTCACGAATGCTGTTGTCAATCAAGTCTTATCGGGAAGAAGTGGGCAGATCATCCTGCCAGGTGAATTGTCTGTCCTCAGTACGATTCGTGCATGGCCTTCGTGGCTACAGACATCCTTCCGAAATATGATAGCGCCATCACTGGCGATGTTCGACGAGCAGGGAAAGACGGCCACGTAAATTCGAGTGTTATGCTTTTTTGTTGATAGATTTGCTTTTGTGCAATGCAGACGTTGGTAGTGCTCGGGTTTTAGGTCTGCTGTATTAGGTTACTCGGCGTCATGGTAGCTACTCTTAGTGGTCAATTAGATTACCCAGAACCTTGGTATAGAAAAGCGTCGGAAGGGCCCTTTCTCTACCAACGCATTCCTCCTATCCACTTATGCTGTGGAAGTGCACATTGGCCTGCATGACCACCGGGAGGATCCTCACTGCCACTAGAAAACATCGCGGCTACCGCGTAATCAGTAGGAAGCTCCAAACAAATGAACGAGCTGAGGTTCAAACAAATCCGCAATTCATTACCGAAGCGGAGCCGACGCTAGACTCCGAAACCTGGATCGATCACATATCATCCATCATTTCTATTCTTCCTCTTTTTGCCGAATTTAATTCTATCGGGAAGTCACCGTCCGAGAAGTTTTTATGGTACTGTTGTTTTTCCGTTACGAGGTTGGATTATGGTCCGATCAGGCCCTTGTTGCCGAATGCTACCACCAGGGGGTGTACTCACTATCCGACCAACTTCAAACTTCGATATTCTCAATATCCAAATTTTATTCGAACAATCAGATTTATAATAATTCTAATATTTAAAGTTCACTTAAACGATCAGAGGAATATAATTATATTCAAGTATTTATAAGTTTATAATATTCAAATATTCCTTGAATAATTAGAAGTTGGTCGGGTAGTTAGTGCACCCCCTGGTGCTACTTCCGTGTAACCTTGGAGGTACATGTACATATGTACATGATATGTGATGAGGTACTTTTCTTGCAATTCGCACCCTGCCATCTTGTCTGGATGAAAAGTCTCTGGTGGTCTAGACACTCTTCGAACCTGGCTTCAGATAAATCAAAATGATAGAGAAGTAGGACGAGAGAAATTTGTCTCAGTCACGTGCAATTCTAGGTCGCGTGGGCATCAACTTTTCCATTTCTCTCATCTCAACTTTTCGACTCCATCTAATTAGTTCTCCTTCCTTTTAGTTTTAGCTTCCGCTCTACATAGCAATAATAGAAAAATAGCACTCAGTACAGTCCTGTGTTGTTCCTGTACTAAGCCAACCAACCAATTCATCATCATCATATTAGAGCCTTTTGTCATCCAGAGTCATGTCAGTGACCCTGTCTTTTCCCATGTGGCTTTTCGCTCGCAATTCGCTTTCTTTTTCCCCAATTCCAACCAGAAATGATGAACCATCTCATCTTTTCCTTTTCCATCCCATGATGATACAAAAAAACAAAGCAACCCTTAACTTTTCTCCTCCACATTACCCCCCCTTTCCCCCTCCCTCGCAGCCGTAACCTCATCACAAAACTCCAAGCACACCTTCCCCCAGCCCTCAATCCCCTTATACTTCGCCATCTCCCCCTCCCATCCACGAACCTGCTTGCCCAGCGCGTCCACCTCCTCAGCATCCATATCCACCAACTTCTCCATGTACGTCCGCACCGTAAACAGCACCGCTTCAGAGCGTTCCAAGCGCGTGAATGTCTGCCGTTCACGACGCACAAAGATATCGTCTGCGGTGAGCGATGTGGACGGGACTTCGGGCATGTCTTGGAAGAGCACGGGCGTGGTTTGGATGAAGAGGTTGGAGCGCTCCATGCAGGATTTAGAGGTCAGGTGGGTGAAGTAGCTGTGAGGGGTGTTAGCTTTTCATTTTCCTATTGTGTGCTTATGATAAGGTGAATAATGGAAGAGAGACATACCGATCAACACTCCTTCCCAGCTTCTCCTTCCACCCAGGCACTGGCGCATGCAACGCCGCCATACTGCTCCCAATGCGTTCCTGTAGCTTCCATCCAGCAGGGAACAGAGTTGCACTAGCCATTAATCTAAATTCTCCGCTCTCGGGATCCTTGATCAGGATGTTGAAGTCCTCCATACACAATCTCGCTGCTGTCTCCAAGGGATTTTCACATTTCTCTCCAATTGCAAAAGTCTCTTGCGTGAGATGCGAGTAAATGGTTGAAGAACGTGCATGCAGAGTGAAGGATTGCGGGTAGCGAGTAGTGAGAAACGAGACGACCTGCTCGAGGAGTTCGTGGCAGGCGGGTTCGGCGCCAGGCAGAACTTGTAGGACGTTCGGTTTGCAGGTTTCGAGAAGCGAGGCTCGGAGAGCATGTTCGGAGTTGTAGTGAGCGTCGATTGTGAGCCAATTGGATTGGTTGAGGCGTTTAAGACCCATGGAGGTGGGGCGGGCAGCGCTTGGTTTGAGCGGAGGCATGGCGTAGGGCGGTTGCTGGGAGATGTTGGCGGTGACCGGAGGAGTTCCTGAGCAGGAAAATAGGCTGGAGAAGAGGTGGGTGAGAGGGAATGCAGGCCATGTGGGCCAGGACGAGGAAGGCTTCTTCTTATTATCTTCTTGATTGTGAAAACGGGTTTTGCTGCGCTTCGAGGAGCTTAAGGTGTAGATAATACAGGCAGTGAAAAGGACAACGAGTGACTCTATGGCTACCATATTGAAGCCGGTATCCATAATAGATATGGATGCTTGTTTACTGGTGTTGATGATGTGTAATCGATCAACAGCAACAGCATCTAATGTCCTTTGATGAGGACATGTGGTATTTATATTTGAAGTAGAAGACATGGTCTCTTGAGAAGTATAACATTGATAGTCCAACACCTCGTATATCTGAGTATGATTTCTTCCTTCAGAGGCAGCAGCAGGTGGCGTCTGCAACTTCGGGGCATAGAGATATTGTGTAATGATACCCATTCTCCCGATGCTCCGCGTGTGCATATGTATGATGCGTAGTACTAGGTAAAATGAATATAAAAGAACAGGAAGGGGAATAGAAAATTTGAGAAGAATATGCTGTGTCGTGTAGTGTAGTTAGTGAGAAGCTGTGCAAGGTAGATAAGGCCTTAATACATGTATAAATAAGGAGATGATATAATACAAAAACAATGAAAGTGGAATGAATGGGATCGAAGATGATGAAATAAGTGAGAGAATTGAGGTTATATGTAGATGTAGATTGACATCGATCGTTGAATCAATCGATAGTGGTAAAGCTGGAAGGAGATCAGTCCGCCCCGGTTGGACGGGAACATACCATACACACACAACATCACATCATGGATAGGGGTGAATAAACGATGGGCATCGGTATGGATTAGGATCTAGATAATGCTTCTAGTAATTTGCCTGAGCTCAGCCATGCGAGTTATTCTGGATTTGTTTAGAGACATTGCTCGATTTAATAGTAATAGTTGGTAGAGTTGGTAGCTGTGTACATGAGCTTAGGTAGGAACAGGGTAATAATTGCTTGCTTTTTTATTTTGAGGAGCCACTAGGTCCCAGGGGCCATGTAGGTCCAGATTACACCGAGTAGAATTTCCAGGTAAAACAAATGCGGAGTTATAGAAATGATGGAAAGCACAAATTCCGATACGACTACGACTACGACTATGATCGGTGGTCATGCTTTGGTCATGTCATAGTCTGTCCCAGGGAAATGCGCACAACAAGGGAGATCATGGGCAAGAGGGGCGAGCTGGAGAAAGACTTTCGAAGAGGTACCCTTGGAAAAAGTACGAGCTTTGTAGAGGCTGTAATAAATAGAATCAGGCTATCGAGGTCAGACGTCCGCATCAGCCAGTCATTATTCCCATCTCGTTACCAGGTAAGCTCGGTGGGTTAGGCTGTTTTGTCTTGAGCCGGTGGCTCGGTTGTCGGGATAAGCTTGATATGGAATCCGAGTGGTAGGCGGAAACTGCTGAAAGCGTCGAGCTAATTCCCCTATGAAGTGTGAAAGGTGTCAAGAGTAGGACTAGTCAAGATTAAAGAGTGAGAGTAAAGAGTAAAGACTAAAGAGTCAAGACTCACAGCCCACCCACCGGGCCATGACCAAGAAACAGCCACAGAACCTTAGTGGAAGGTCTCCAGGAAAGGGGTCCGCGAGTCCGTGACCGTATATGCTATGCCTGCCTGTGCTATGACCATGAGGGTCTTGTTAGACGGTGGATCGATGGATTTACTAGATCTACTGGTGTCACAGTACCGGTACTTGTACTAACTAGGCTACTTGAGTGCTCGGTATGGAGTAGATTAGCAGATGAGAGCCAGGGATGTACTTTTTGGAATTGAGCGCTGTGGCCGCGGGGCAATCGTTTTTCTCGCGGAAGCAGGAAAATATATTAATTCGCAATGTTAGCAGAATGGAGAAGGGAGATGGGGAAAAGCTTTGAGCAGACGTTCATTTTGTGATAGATTACAAATTTTTTCGTTCAACGGAGCATGTAAGATGTGGGAAAAGAGATCTAGCACGGATGGAGTTATAAGGTATATCGGTCTTCCGACAGGCTCGATGGATGTGATGTGATATGATAGAGTGCTTACGGGTGATGGTGGTTGGCTGGATCAACGAGTAGTGTGATGGAGTCTGGAGAGCGTGCGTGATAGATGACGGTTTGCGCTTTACAATACGAGTCCAGCTTCGTTCTATCATTTTTTTTGCTGTGGCAGCTGGATGGACGTAACCTGACAATCCATACTTTCCATACTTTCCATGCTTAGCCATGTTAAGGTTATGTACGAATCATGTACGAATCATGCTGCGCTCTGTACGTGCTGCTATAATGGTACACGGCTACATATCTGCATGGTATATTGACTTACTTCCCTTTGTGCAGGCTACTGCTCGCCCAGATAGTAGGTGAAGAAGTCTAGACTGTCTAGTCCGCTTCTGCCAGGTTTGTGTAACTATCACGATTCAAGTTTCCAGTTTCTAGTCTCTAGTCTCTAGTTTCTGGAGTATTTTTGGACATGTCTCTGAGATCTGCCAAGCGATACAGGTGGCACAACTAATGTTTGTGGCAAAAATTTCCGATGAATATTTTACGCGGCAACAGCGGTACTTGAATGTGCTGGAGGTTGTGAAACCAGACACCTTTCTTTAATAATTGCACCCATGCGTTTTCTGCAGAGCCAGGGAGAGGACCAGGCAAGGGGCCTGGCGGTGGTCCTCCTGGTAGTCATCCTCCTGAAGGGCCTCCACATCCTTCCAATGGCAATGGAAAGGAGCCAGGATTTGGTCCATGGGGCAAGCTTGGCAAAGACTTCGATAACGACTTTGAGGGCGGAACTGATGATGGCCACGGTTACCTACATGAATATCGGGCATCGCGTCCTCTATCGAAGCTGCTGTACATAGATGGCACGTCAGCAGGTAAATCAGATATGGGTACTCTCGATTCGACCGACTACATACTCCGCAACATAACCTCAGCATCTACCCTACCGAACAATGATTTGGTTCGCGCAGAAGATCTAATCACCGACGACGATGCTTCGCTCTTTCGGCTTTTCACAAGGGAATGTGGGGGTGCACATTCAGCCATGCGATGCGAATAAATGAATGCATGAAACAGATACTCGGTCCTCGTACAATACCTAAAACGAACAACAACCCATTCAGTGTACAATATAAATAAAGACCAGCTGAGTGCGAAGACTTAAACAGCATTGATTCTCCTTTCCCGTCTATCTACTGCTCGGATTTCCCCATATTTGAATTATCAGCGTTGTGAGAGAGCGGCAGCCACATCGTGCCTGGGCATCGAATAGGCAGTAACCAAAAGTTGTAACTATCAAGTAAGTCCTGAAACCCGAAAGAGCGAAGCACCTAGTACTTAAACCATTTCGATTCTCTTTCTCTACTTCTCTTCTTCCTATAATACCGCCTTCCCTTCTCTTCTGAAGATTCTCCCACTCCACCATCTCTCACAAACATATTCGAGAACGAAGACTAGACTCACCAACCCCGCACCCGAACAGAAACACCCCGCAAAATGGCAACGCCTATCGTGCCCACGCCTAACGTCCCGATTAATTTCGTGAAAGCCGAGACTGGAGACATCCTCTCGCTAGGGAGCGTGAAAGTCAGAGTTATGGAGGATGGCTCGCGAACGGGTATGTTATGGGGGTTCTTTCCTTTTTGTTGTCAAGAGGTTGAATAAGTGAGGACGTCATGTGAAATACACATGACGAACACCTCTCCCCCATCCCTCCATTCCCATTCTCTATTTCATATCCATCCCCATATACATATCCATCTCCATCTCCATCTCCCCAACCTCAACCCCAACCTAACACACCCCCTCCCCTCCAGACAACCGCCTCTCCTCCGTCGAAATCACCGTCCCAGCACACACCCCGGGTCCACCCGCGCACTGGCACGAAATGCACGACGAGACCTTCCTGGTCACCAAGGGGGTAATAACGTTCACGGTGCCCGACGCGCCAGAGAGCGGTTTAAAAGGGGCAAGGATCGATGCGAAAGAGGGCGATTATGTGGTTGTGCCGACGAGGGCGCCGCATACGTTTAGTAATGAGTCGGGAGAGGAGGCGCGGTTTTTTAATACGTTTACGCCGGTGAGTTTGGGGGGTTTTTTCTTGGAAGAGTAGGGGGGGGAGAAGGGTGGAGGGAAAATGAGGCTAATGAGTGTAGGCGTTTTATATCCACTATCTTAAGTTGTTGAGTACGTTGATTGCGGAAGGGAAGGAGATGACGCCGGAGGTTAACATGGCGGCTATGGCTTATTATGCAACAATCCCGGTACAGAAGAAGTGATGGATTATGTCGACTTAATTTCACGTAAGAAAGCCTGAGTTACCTAGAAAGCGAGCCATTGGTCATAGAACTCTCATTACATGTTATTCAGCCCTAAGCCAAAATTCGAAAATCAATCCGTCAACGCCCTGTTCCAATTCCCCTTTTCCGTGACAAAAGTCCCTCAACCCTGCCACTTGACCTTCCCACTCCTAAACAAATTGACCATCCCAATCGGCAACAACCCCTTATCAACCACACTCAGCCCTCCAAACCTCTCCTTCATCTCCTCTCCATACAGCTTAACTATCCACTTCCAATACCCATCATCCATGCCCTCCACACTCCCCGTAACCCCATTCAACAAAATATCATCCCCCTCATCCAACTGCACCGTTTCCTTATCCGGCTGCTCCAACAAACTCGCATACAAATCCCGCAACGCGCCCTCATCCCCATCATTATAGAAATCCTCTCGATGCTTCGTGAACTCCTCAAAGGACATGAATTCCGTAGGCATTTCCCGATTATAATTCCGTCCCGTACTCGGATTGATATTTCGCACGCTCCCGTTCTCGATCCAGTTGCGTTTGAGACGTCTATAATTTTCTTTTTCCGCCACGAGGAAATCATCGATTTTTCTCCCCGGGTCTGCAGTTATAGAGCCGCGGATTTGCAAAAGTCCCACGAATGGATTATGCAATTCGAGACCGCCGAGACCGGCAGGGAAGTAGAAATACCCGTCGGGGATATCGTCGATGGCGAAACGCTCGCGGAGATTGGTTTTCAAGTACTCCACGACGTTGGTGTCGGAGAAGATCTGCTGCTGGATCTGCTTGAAAGATGAGAGCATGGCGTCGACATGGTCGCGGCCGAAGCAGTGCGCGGGTTTGCCGAAGTTGCTGCTGAAGAAGCGGCCGGCGTAGGTGTTCCAGGCTTGGATCCAGGAGAAGATGGATTTTTTGTCGCGCAGTTGGGAGGAGAGTTCTTCGACGTGGCGGGAGACTAGGGGTTGGTCGATGGTGAATTCGCCTGTGATCGGGTCGAGTTTCAAGAAACCCCACCGGATTTCGCCTTCTGGAAGAATGGGATTGATAGGTGCGGGTATCCTGGAGGCAATGCTATCTTTGGTGATTCGAACAGTGCCAGTTTTACCTTTGTCGAGCGTAACGCCCATGATATCCGAGAAGGTGACGATGGCTTCCCAGCCCTTGACGACAGTCTGATGGGATGGAGACCATAGCCAGAAATCATCGTGCATGCGGTAAAGCACGGCGCCGTCAGTTTTCTGGTTGACTGCGTAGTCGAGACAGAAAAGAATGACTTCACCACAGACAGAGGATAATGCATGAGCACCGGGAACACCCCTCTTTCGAGTACGAACTTCAGAGTCCGGACCATCTTCGACGAATTTCAATGGTGCTTCGAGGAATTTGAGAAAGAACCCTAACCATCTTTTTGATAGACCAAAGAAGGACAGAACGCAGAAGATGGTGGAGTGAGGTAATGAGGGACTCCAGGAATCAAATTCCGAGCGTGTGCAAGTAAATTCGCCATGGAATCGCGTATTTGTAAGAATCTCAGTGGAGAGTAGATGAAGCAAGAACTGCTTTATCTCCATTTGCGTCTTTGGTGGGTTTTCAGGCAATTCAGATTCATCATCAGCGTAATCCGTTTGGAAACCAAATTCCGGGACAATCTGTATCTTTCTATGTCTCATAGCTCCACCTCTTCCCATCCCAGCTTTCTGTTTTGCCCTTCCCTGCGGCTGCTGCTGCTGCTGGGGTACCATCATTCTTCTATCCTGCGCTGGTGCCTGATTCAACTGCATCAATTGCATCTGGTAAGCCTGCATCTGCTGCGGTTGCAGCGTTTGAGCAGGATTGACTCCTCCTGATTGCTGGACATACTGGACTTCTTCTTCGCCGTCTTCGTTGGCATAGCCTTCATCTTCGGAGTTGGGAAGTTGAGACATGAAGTAGATGTAGTTGTATATCACCTGTCGTGTGCTTTGAACGCTGGGCTTTTCATCTAGCGAACCAAGGAAGTACTCTCTTCTGGCCTTATCGGTGACAGGTTTGCGCAAGGGTGACCATGCTCCTGGGGAGACCAAGAACGTTCTGAAGGCTTTCTTTAAAAAGACGGACCATTTGACACCAATGTATTGTAGGAACAAAGCTTGAAGGAGATCTTCGTCAATGAACATATGATGTGTGCCATTGATGTGTCTTCTTTGCTCAACCGCCACTTCCATATCCCATTCCCATGTATCGATGGCTGCCATGCGCATGTTAAGAACATCGGCCACTTCGTTCAAAATGACCGGACTAGCCAAGAAATCTTTCAATGCAGCACGCTTTTCTTCGGAAAGTAAGCCGGACGCAAGCAATCCGTTGATGGTCCACGTGAGAACATCTTCATTGAATTGTCCGGGGCTAGACAAAGACACTTCAAACTCCTCGACTGACTTGCGCAGATTGAATAGAGCTTGGATAGCTTGTGTATTCTCGCCACCGTTGCCGAACAAACTACGTAGGTATGCTGTGATAGCAACCTGGTCTGTCTCGCAGGGTTCAAAGACAAGTTTCTCCCACTGGGATCGGCCTTGTTTTCGTGCTTCGCTTTCTTCTTTGATTTGCTGGAACCCTTCTGAAGTTTCCGACACATTGTCTGCCTCGGATTCCCGTTCTTTTGAGAGCCATTCGGTAACTAATTCACCGTACAGAGTGGCATACTGATACTTCGATGATTGAATGTTCATTTGTTGCATCAAAGAGCGTTCCCAATTATTCAGAGCCTTCAATGAGATGGAAGGGTCATACTCTGCCTGTGCAAGAAATCGTTCAACATTATTGATCAAGATTTCGAGACGAGGATGAGTGGGTGTATTGATGTAAGAACGCTTCTTGCTGATCCTTGACTTGATGCCGAAACCATCTTGTACGCTGTCAAGCAAGAGACGAAGCTTTTTCCTCTGATCTGGCTCACGACTTAACGCAGATTGAGTAGCTTGCTTTTTCGTCTCGAAATTGTTACGTCTTTTGGAAAGTTCAGTCAACTTTGTAGTCGTAATTGACTGAAGGGTTTCGGAGAAGACGCCACCTGCAGACATGGTGTCGTAGGTATGGGAGAGGGGAAAACGGGGAAGATGTGTGCGGGGAAGAAGATGGATGTGAATACAAAAGGATGAATGGAGGATGTGTATGATTCAAACAGGGAAGAGAGAGGGGGAAGATAGATGTATGTGCAGAAAGATTGAGGAAAGGATATGTACGATCCTATTTGGGAGTATGGAGGACTCCTTGAAGAAAGAGAGTAGAAAGAGTAAAATCGGGGGGCAGGGACTATCTTTATATACACGAGAATACGAGGCGGAGTAAGGCAAACAAGGTAACCGTGGTGGCATGCAGGACTATCACGTGATTTTTGTCATACCACGTGCAGGAGGAGAAACCTTCTTGAAATCGAGTTTTACTGCGGAGTTTTGTCATTACTGTGATAAAGCAATCTTAGTATGTGGTCTCTCTGCCTGGTCGGATTTTATTGTGTATAGCGAACATGAAGTGAACTTCATTTCATCAGCCAGAACTGCACCCTCTGGTGGTTCGCACAGTACCACGCATCCTGTTTCCACATGATTTCGTCTACAAGAGCATCATAGAACTGTTAGCAGAAAAGTGATATAGCGAGGCTCGACGTGCCGGTGCTCCCACCAAATCTGCGCCCAACGTTCGTTCATCCTCACATTTTGTTCCGCCCTCCTCCTTGACCTCGCTCAAAATTGATGCTATCATCCCTCCTTACCATCTTTCTCTGTTTTCTTTCTTTGCGCAAAGTCGTAGTACTTTTGGTACTCTTCCCGCACATCTTCGCGCTGTGTTGATTGCAGGTATTCCAGGAGGAACGGAAATGATTCCTTTTGTACATTCAAATCCTCTTCCATCTCTTCTGCATCATCTGCCATAGGAGGAGTATTGGTGAAGTCCAAAATTGACGCTATGTTACTACCGCCCCATATCCTATCCTCCGCTTGTAGACTGGGCGCAATGACTTGTAGCCTATCCTTCCAATGAGAGTGTGCGTGAAAGAATCGTAGATGCAGGTCAAGGACTTCTTGACTCTCAAAACATTTGTTGAAGTGTACACACTCTTCTTTCAGACTATTGCATTGAAAAGGGTATTTTCCGCTGCGACGATCTGAGATCCCTTCAAGATATATATCCTTAAACCCAGCTACATTCATGTGAGCTAATACATGCCTTACCAGAGACTGAGCTGCCTGTCTACCACGAAATCCGGCGAAACACCCCGTTATAGGACAAAGTTTGAGGTCCATAGGTAGGCGTGTTGGGTGCGCTTCTCGACAGTGAACTGCAAATGCTGCATCTCCTGGTGTCGACTTCAACCACGTCCATTCGCATCTTCTATCGAAGCACCGATACGTCTTCAAAAGCGCTCGTATATTCTGGATAAGTCTGTCACCGTTTCTTCCACGTGTGTGTAATTTCGACAACGCTTTTCTGCCTGCCATGGACTCCTCAATCAAGTTCGCAAATAGCAAGGCTTCTGTACAGTTACTCTGGAGACCATTTATCACATGGACTAGCTCGAGAAGAGGAAATATCAGAAATCTTCTATCTTTGGTTATTCGCCATTCGGGTTGTGTGTGTTTTGGGTGATGAAGTTTGTCTTCCACGGCGATAAGGAATCTGTACTCCTGATGGGCCCAGTAAAAGTCCACCCAATTCTGCGGCACATTGGTAATTCCGTCTATGCCAGTAGACACAAGAAGGATTGTTTCTCCCACACTCGCCTTCATCATCGTCTGAATGAATGAGATTGAGTGTTTGTTTTTACTGTCGTAGACAGCCGGAGAGGGTATCCGTGACGAAACTGAGCGGCTAGTGAGATAGATGCTCCACCTCTTGTTTTCATGTAACTTGAAATCCAGAAGTTGCATAAGACCATCGGAAGCCTCCTTGGCTTTAACATCCATTCCTGCTAGTGGTTTAGACCTGGGCGAGGACCTTGACACCACAAAACATCTGTCTATCCCATATCTGTCTACCCATTCGGTCAGTTCAGGTGACGGTCGTGTTTGAGAATCGTCGATGGGAAGAGGGGTCTGGGTCACCATCTGAGGTTGACCGGTGAATGAATCTGGGTCAAAATTTAGGCTGTGAAAATTTGGTTCCGGTCGTGTTTTCAGATGTTGATCATCGAATAAGCGCGGGTCAAGATTTGGGTCCTGAATGGTTTGCTCCCGGTTGAATGATTTGAATCTTGCATTCGGCGGCGATGAGGGATAAGGTGGTACGAAGCGCTTATGGTATGGAAGGGGGGGATCATCATTGGCAAAACCGACGTCTGATGTGAGCCCAATTGCAGACGATGGTGGTAGTTTTCTCGATAATTTCGGTTTGACGACGACTTCATCGTGCACCGGGCTTATCTTTCTCTCACTCACATCATCTTTCGAAGCTTTGCTCTTGGTGGTGCTACCACTTTTGAGTGAGATCTCCTTTCCAGCTCTGCTACTCTTAGTGATCTTCCCCAGGTTCCCCTGTCTCTTGGTCCACATCTCGCAAAGCCTGGCATTTTCGTTCGGAAGACGACTGGCTAGAAGCTCCATATAGCGTTCTCTCAGTTTCTCCGGTTTCTTTTTCGTACCCAGCAGCCGCTTATTATCCAGCTCACGGTAAACACACTCTGCATTCCACAACATGAACAGACCGCAGCTGATTTTGCCTGGTTGTTGTTGGCATTGCCTTATGAAATACCTCCACTCCGAGTTTTCAACCCCAAAAGCAGTCGGGTAGGCGGCAAAGATCTTACTCATAATTCCTTCGATATATTCTATTTCTGTCAAGGAGGAAGAATCGTAAGCACAACACTCTTTTGATACCTTGTCGATAACAATCAATATCCAGTGCCGGACGCCTCCTTCTTGGAAAAAATGCGGAATGATAAGACGTAGAACATCAGGCTCGAGAGGTGTAGCGTTGGCTCCCTTGGCATAATCGAATCGGCCTTCCTTGATGGACTGCAAAAGACCAAGCATCCAGAAAGTATTGCAAATATAAGAGTTGATTGGTATCCACATGCTCAGTACGCAATTGACAACCTCGTCGTCGAGACAGGTAGGAATTCCTTTTGAATCGAGCTCAGCAATCGTTGCAATTGCGGAAAGGAAAAGATCATCATTGTTAAAGGTGTCCATCCGCCAGTGTTTGGCACGTTTTCTTTCTGATTTGATGTCTGGGTTCATCCTTGGGGAAGGCTCCGCTGGCTCGACAGAAACGACCTTGCGATCCTGTGAACTTGCTGTCGGCACGGCCTGTACTGGCTTTGAAGCTTGTCGCTTTTTCTCTTCCTCCAACATAGCCTGTAGTGGCATAATGACAGCTCGAGCATCTGCAAGGGCCTTCTCTATCTCCTCTGCTCTGTTCGCAGCCGGTTTCTGGCTTCCAGTGTTGCATTGTTGAATGTTCGATTCGTTCGATAGAGGTTCTTCTCCGGTGTTTTCCCCCTTCTTTTTCTTTCCCCTCTTCCTTTTCTTACGCTCTCCATTGCTTGATTCACCCGCTGGTCGTTTCTTGGTATCCTTCTGGTTGCTGGCAGGCTCATCCCTGCGGTGTAGTTAGCACAGTGCAGCCAGCTTGAAAATCAAAGATCATCGTAGTAACGACGATGCCAGTATGTAGATAGGATATCAGTAGCTTGCAAGGCTCCCTTTCTATCTTGTTGCATAGAACAAAGATTACTCAGGAACTCTACCAGACTGCTGATCCACATCCACGGAGGACAAAGTCTTGCTGGGCCCTCAAGTTCTCAGTCCAATGTCCAGGATACTGCAAGACGTCCATGTAAAAACATCCAACAGATCCGGCCAAAGTTTGAGCGACTGACTCACATAAACCAAGGAGCTTACAGAATGGAATGTAACTTTCAACTTGAATGTCGAGCCGTCAAATGAGGTAAGGCCCTCATCCGATCTCAATAAATGGAAAAAGAAATCAGAGAGGACCTACTTTTCCTTCGTGATAGAACGGTTCTCAGAGTGTTTTCCGCCCTTCATCTCGACACAACTTCCGTAACCTGTCTTCAAAGCCGAAGTGGACAAAATATAAGAACGGTAGGCTATATATGAGGATGAGGATAGATGAAGAGAAATGGTATAGCTGTTATAAGGTATTTCAATGTAAAGATGTCAATATACGAGTCGCTAATAGAAAGGGATGAATTTCAAGTAAGATCAGATGAGAAACAGATGGGAAAGTCTTCGGATGATTCAGATCAGAGATAAGATTTCAATTCACTGTCCATTCCAGTCACCTGGAAGGAACTGTAGATACTCTTGCTTATTCAGTCAAATATACCGGGAAAATCTCCAAATTTACCTGGTATTTCTCCAACTAAGGAAGGGGCTATAGATACTCTTGCCTATTCAGTCAAATATACCGGGAAAATCTTCAAATTTACCTGGTATTTCTCCCATTGAGCGAGGGTCAGAAGCGCTCTTGCCTAATTGGGACACGCCGTTGAGTGAATGTTATATCCTCAGCTTACCTCTTCAACGACTCCTCCCACACAACAACTCTCATCACATAACAACCCATATCATCATGCAACAACTCCTGGCACATAACAGCTCTTCCTTTACATGTCTCCATTGAGCAACATGTATTTTGCTACATCATATTGATCGCAATTTACGATTGCGCATTGCTTTTTTGCTTCATTTCGCGCTCAGTTGTCCAAGAGCAGAGATTTATCTTCACTTTTCCTATCTCAGCGCGTCGAGAACCTGAATATATTTCACTTGCTGACTCGCTGAGTCGCGTCAAAGGTGAAATTTCTCGAGTTTGTCCAAACAATCTGAATCAGTAGATGATAGGCTTACCAATTTCCAGCAGGAAACATTCTCTTCTAAGATCTACACTTTCACCTTTCCGATAATCGATACTATCCTCAACAACGCAGATCTATCAACCTCTCCGCTCCGTCAGGATGGCAGACCCATTAAACCCTCCAGTCGATCTAGGATATGTTTCAATCGAGCGATCTGAGCTATCACCAGTCGTTCTAATCCAGCCAGCCGAGAAGGCAACAACTCCTTCAATCGAGCCATTGGAGCTAGCTCCTGTCGTTCCAATCCAGCCGGTCGAGAAGGCACCAGTTACTGTAATCAGCCCACTCTCGGGGTTACCAATTATTCGAACCAGGGCATTCCAAGACGCTCAACCCAACCCAGTCCAGATGGGACCAGCCAAGCCACCCAAGCCAGGCAAGGCAATAAGCAAAAAAGCTGCTGCGGAACTTGTGCGGGACGGTGTGGCAAACGGCGACTTCCAACCCCCCATTGATGGCTCAAAATCAAAAGCAAAATCCAAGCAAACACCCAAGGAAACACCCAAGAAGAGACTCAAGCAAATGAAGGACAAGGAGTTGGAAGGCTGGAACGGGTCTTTGGCCGAGGCAGGTTCTTACAAATTCGTGCTTGAAGGCGAGGATGATGGTCAAGTCGAGACCAAAGGTCAGAAAGCCGAGACCCATGGACAGCAGAAGAAGACCAAGGGCAATCACACAAAGAAGAACGATGCCGTGGATGTAGGCTTGGGTGATGGTCATGCTGAATCTGAGCACGAAGGTGGAAAAGCTTCACAAGGGGAAAGCAAGAAAAAAGATCGCAAAGGAAAGGGAAAGGAAAATTTGGATGGCGAAGCTCCACAAGGGGAAAGCAAGAAAAAAGATCGCAAAGGACAAGGAAAGAAGAACTTGGATGGCGATCTAGAGGAGAAAGTTGAGGCTACACCCAGGCGCAAGATGACAGATGAAGAAAAGCTAGCCAACAAGGTTATCAAGTCATTGGAAAAAACCATCGATGTATTGGGAACCGAACTTCATAATCAACGGCAAAATTTCGATCTGGAAAAGCTTTTTGTTCGCCCGAAATTCTTCGATCTATTGCAAAAGTTAACTGCAACAGATCCAGCAGCAGCTGTATTGACGCAGTCTATCGCTGCAGCAATCAATTTCAGACACAATCCACCCAAACAAGTTTTGGGCAAAAGAAGTCGCCCTGAATTACCCTATCTCAAAAATGCCAAGAAAAACTACCTGGAAACTCTCGAGAGCGTAGTGACCAGCAGTGGAATTAACACGCCTTTTGTCAGGATACACGGTCTTCCCAAAGATTTTCTTGTCGAGGTAATCGACGGAATTGCAGATCTCACTGTTGACGACTTCAAAGAGGAGTGCTACCAACTCCAAGTCCCAAAGAACAAATCTGGTGCTACGAAACCGATAACTGGCGAGGTTATTGACAAGACTCTCAAATTGATCGACTATCTGTCCATCAAGGATTTGGTGCAGGGTATCTTCATAATGGTCGCAAAGGCCAAAGCAAGTCCAGTCCTCACCGCTAAAGAAAAGGCCCTCTCGAAAGACCAACGGCTTGTTACCCGTTTGGTGAAATCAAAGTCGCACAAGGACTTTGCCGTTTTTCAAGCGATGGTCGCCCAGATGGAATTAGCTACGGACGAAAGAGAGGCGACAAAGATGGCAATAGACGAGGCCGCAGCGGCATCGAGATTCTTCACAAAGATGGCCAGCCACAGCGACGGAATGATGTCAAGTTCTGAGATGGTTCAAGAGGCTATCTACGGTCGCAGATGGGTTAAGTATTGTGAAATATTTAGTGGAGGCTCAACTGAGAATGATATGGGGGTCCTGATGATGCTGGCGGCATCTAGTAGTATGAAGGGCAACTCTTTAACTGCGATCCGAAGGGATGTCAGCAATACGACTCTAGTGTGTTTAAAACTCTGGATTGATCGGTACGAACCACAGCTGAAAGCTCTTGCCAAGTTCCTCAACCGTTTCGCCCAACAGTTCGATGAAAACGCCAAAATTGAGGATTGGAAAACCGTCGAACGTGATCTCAAGGGTATTGCACAAGCATACGAAGTGCGTGGTTATCTTGAGGATCTTTACGAGGTCGAGTTCGATGAATATTTGCCACTCGAGGATGACTTTGATGATGCGTCGGAGGCCGAGGACGATCAGGTTAAGGGCAAGGAAGACAGCAATACGGCCAATCAAACAGGAGGTGGTCGTGCGGACAATGGCGAGGGAAGCAGCAAGTACTATGGTGCCAGTGGGGTCTCTTATGAGAGCCCTGAAGTTGCAGGACCTCAGATTAATGGCGATCTCGATGATGGTTTCTACGATTTTTCTTAGACACTCAGTGGATATATTATCAGTTGGGTTCATACTTCTTTTTTCTCTTTACTTTCTCGGCTTTGAAAAACATTTTTAGTTCTATTAGTAGGGGAAGGTTATACGATTTTTCTCTCTTCTAAGTGGTGGAATTCAAAAATATTTTTACTTCTATCAATTGGGAGAAGATTACGAGGTTTTTCTCTCTCTATTCTGGAATTTCTGGCGGTGGATTTCAAATATATTTCTAGTTATATCAATTGGGGGAAAATTATGAGGTTTTTCTCTCTCTATTCTGGAATTTCTGGCGGTGGGCTTCAAAGACGTTTAGTTCTATTAGTTGGGGAGAATTATAGAAGTTTCTCTCTCTTGTTAGTGTGTGATTGAATCGCTGTGTACCCTCACCCAATCGCGACTCCTCTCAGCCTGAATAATTTTTTGGCACTTGTTCGCTAGCAGGAAACATAAGGCACACCCTTTACTGGCTGATGTTTGCAGGTATGTGGTCTATGGGAGGAAGCCACTTTGAGCGGAGCTTAAGGTGGAGAAATATCGTGAATGAAGATTCGACTGGTGTGAACATAAAGGAGAAATGTATAGTCAGAGAAAGAGGAGAAAGTCACTTGACCAACGACCTGGCACCGTGGTACCATTGATAGCACACGAATATGAATTGAAGATTGTTCGTGAAGTGCTGCATAGTGCCCCGTCCCGGTAATCATCCACAACTTATGGAAGTATTTCCTTTCATGACTAAAATGTAATTACGAACAACGAAGAGCTGATAGGATACAGAGAGAGAGCAACTCTTGATTGAGGTGTTATTCGATCATATCGCTCATTTCTGTTCATTTTACTTCCACCATTATGCTATAGATCAATTCCCTCCATTTCAGCCATCTGAACTATGTACTTTTTCACCTAGTGAACGTCAGCATTCATGAAGCATACGGCATCAAATAATTGGAAAACGAACCTGTTTATCCGGCGCAAGATCTAATGCCAAAAAGCCGTCTACGTCTTTCTTATCCGTTTCAGCTCCTGCCTTAAGAAGTGCTACGGCCGTGTCACCTATGTGCATGTCCAGTCAGTCGTTACCTGAAAAGCCTACAATATCACAACTTTCCATGGAGAAGAACTCACCATGCCCCTCAGCTACAGCATGATGAAGAGGTGTCTGCCCTGCAACATCGGTTGCATTCAGCGGGCTCTTGTTCTTTAGTAGCAGCTCAACCAGTGGCGTGGAACCAATAGCTGCAGCGCGATGAATAGCATATTGGCCACGTTTATCCTTAACTCTGCATGATGCCGGTGGATCTTGTGAGAGCAGCAGTTTGGTAATGGGGAGGTTGTTTTTCGACGTGGAGAAATGAAGGGCAGTCTGTTTATACATCAGATGAGGACTTTGCAAACAATAAAAGAATTTGGTGTAGTACCTGGTTGCTGAAATCTACATGCACTGATTAGCAGTAGTACGGGAAGATGATCAGAAGACGTACTCTTTGCATTTACGTCCGCCTCCTTCTTCAACAATAACTCAACGATGTCATCACCCTCCTTCAAACTCACAGCGATCATAAGTGGCGTCCAACCCGAGCCATCCTGTGACCCGCATTAATACTTTGCCCAATCGAACTTAATCTTTCCTTCATCCGGAGAGGTAGAACCACGTACTTGAACATCAGGATCAAATCCTTTCAACGACGAGAGTAAAATCACAATATCAAGATGATTATACGAAACCGCCCAATGAATTGGTAATCGCTCATCATCGTCTTTCAGCGCTGCGAGCTTGGGGTTGGCCTGGGATTTTGTGAGTACTACTCATCTTTATCACCATTGTAGGATATGAAGGAATCGTACGTTGAGAAGTGATTCCACAATCGTTGCTACGCTCAAGTTAGTGAGGTTATATTTGCAGATGGAGGGAGGGGTAGTGTAGTCTTACTTTTCCCTTCGCGACAGGCGGCGTGGATCGCGAATTTATCTTCAGATGGTTTCTCCATTCTGTGAGATTTAAAATGAGGGGATTATTGCTTGGTTTAGTTGGGAAAGTTGAGGATGATATAAGTTTCTCTTTGTTTTTGAGTGATGGCGTTGATGAGGAAGCCTGGACTCTAGAACCTGAGGTTGATGGGGGAAAAGTGGCAAGCGGGTCAGATCTATGGGATACTTCAAAGTGTAGGAATTTGTATGTCAAATTGATTTTGAGTTCTAGACTTTAAGTCGCTTCGTCAAGAATAGAAAGTAAGACTGGTTTGTACAAAGAAAAGTAGACATCTACCGGAAGTTGTTGCGCTGCCATCAGATTACGTAGATCTTACAACGGCAATATATAACCTTAAAGCAGCCACACAAATTATTCTGAAGCTTTATCGCATCGCGATTAAATTTCAACATCTCCAAACCCACGCGTGCTTCCCATCACCCAATTACCTGTCCAACTCCTCACGAAAAATGGCCGCCGCAATTTCCCCTCCTCAGCAAGAGCAAATACAAACTCTCATCAAACAAAACGCCAAACGAACCCGCTCCCTCTTCACAGAAACCACCTCCCTCCCAGACCCCCAATCCACCGAGCCCGCAGAACGACTCTCCCTCGTCGGCCGCGTGCACGCCGAATACGACCATGTGCGCGAGCTTCCCCCAGCACTCGCCGCGAAACAAGCCGCCGCGGCAGGAAACCGGCGCAAGAAAGCCAAAGTGCAGTCCTCTGCCGACGACAGCGCAGCCGACACCCGCACCGTGAAAATGATCGAAGGCATACCGTCTCGGAGCGAGAACACTCCCGGAGGAGGTCCAGGATCAGCTAGCACCAGTCTTATAATCCGCGGCAAAGACGCACCACCCAATGCCAACGGGCCGACCGTGCAATCAAATCTTCCCTCCAGCTCGCTCGTCCGTAAACAGAATTTCGTTCAGCCTAAACCAGAATGGCATGCACCGTGGAAACTGATGCGCGTGATATCAGGACACTTGGGCTGGGTGCGCGCGCTTGCTGTTGAGCCTGATAATAAGTGGTTTGCGTCTGGAGCTGGGGATCGGACGATCAAGATTTGGGATCTTGCGACAGGCGGGCTGAAATTGACTTTAACGGGTCATATATCCACTGTCCGGGGGCTGGCAGTGAGTCCAAGGCATCCGTATCTGTTTAGTTGTGGAGAGGACAAGATGGTCAAGTGTTGGGATTTGGAGACGAACAAGGTGATTCGGCATTACCATGGACATTTGAGCGGAGTGTATACGCTTAGTCTGCACCCTACGCTCGATGTCCTAGTGACAGGTGGAAGAGACGGTGTCGCCAGAGTATGGGATATGCGAACACGGAGCAACATCCACGTATTAAGCGGCCACAAAGGAACCGTCAGCGACCTCAAATGCCAAGAAGTCGATCCCCAAGTAATAACCAGCTCCCTGGACTCCACCGTCCGACTATGGGATCTCGCCGCAGGAAAAAGTATGGGCGTGCTAACGCACCACAAGAAAGGCGTGCGAGCACTCACCGTACACCCGAAAGAATTCACCTTCGCCAGTGGCAGCGCCGGCAGCATCAAGCAGTGGAAATGTCCCGAGGGAGCATTTATGCAGAATTTCGACGGCCACAATGCGATTGTGAACACGCTGAGCGTGAATGAGGATAATGTGTTGTTTTCCGGCGGTGACAATGGGTCGATGTCGTTTTGGGACTGGAAGACGGGTCATCGCTACCAGGCGCTGGATACGACGGCGCAGCCGGGGTCGCTGGATGCGGAGTCGGGCATTTTTACGTCGTTGTTTGATCGCACGGGGTTGCGGTTGATTACGGGTGAGGCGGATAAGACTAGTATGTTTCTCTTTCCCTCGCCTTTTACTTGAGTTCTTTTGATGTGCTAATATGATGTTTCTTACAGTCAAAGTATGGAAGCAAGACGAGCTCGCAACACCCGAGACACACCCTTTGGAATGGAAGCCTACGCTGGGACGACACAAGTTTTAGATTTCTTTGATTGATACCTCTGCGGCGATTGTACTGTACACTTCAAATTGTGAAAATGAAAGGCTTGGATGGTAAAGGGCATCATGATGGCATGGGAAGGCGAATTGGCGTAATGAGACATGAGATAATAGCGAAGGCAAAAAGTGGTGCCTCGAATATTATCATTTACAATTTGATGCCGTATTAATACCTCTCTATCAACCTACTCCCTACACCTGTGCTTTACGTTCTAATATGGGTTATCCGTCTATTTATACAAGCATCATTAGCCCATCTGCGTCTATTCATATCCATTCATTCATTCATCCCCTTCCTCAATTAAGCGTAAACCCCAACCCCTTAATCTCCGGATCATGCTGAAAAGCCACCTTAACATCCTCCTCCCCAATCCCCAACCTAACCTTCCCCATCCTCTCCGCCTTCCTCAGCTCCACCCCTATCACCCCCGCCTCCGTGAGCTCCATCGCCGCCTCCCCTATCCCCGCCACTCTTGCTCCTTTCCCAAGCACGCCACCTTTCGTGTTGGTATTCCCACTCCCCGCAAGCAAAAACCCCACCACCAACCCCGATGTATCTAACTTCGTCATCCTCTTCGCCTCATCCAACACCTCCCCTAACAAACACTCTCCTGTCCCCGACCTCCTCAACCGCAACACCAGCGCCGCGAGGAAGATTTTCGTTACTAGCGGCAGTGCGCGCAGATAATGTTGCAGGGGGCTGGTGGTTGCTTCGTTGATTGCTTTTTTGATAGTGGCAATAGATACTATGCCTTTCCCTTTTTTATCCTCGCGGCTAGGGGTTTTGGACGGGGTGTTAGGAATAGAAAGGGCTTCGGCCTCGGCTTCGGCGAGCTCGACTGCGCGACGGCAGATATCGAGGGCGCGGCGGGCGTCGCCGGATACGGAGGCGACTTTGCGGGAGGCGAATTGGATGGCGTCGGGGTGGATGAGATGGGCGGGGACGTCGGTGAGGCGAGAGGTTATGATGGTTTGGAGTTGATCGTGGGTGTAGCCAGGGAAGGTGATACGGGTTAGACCTGTGTTTGTAGGTTAGTGAGGTGACTTTGACGGCAAAGAAGTATAGGAAGCATAGGAAGATGAAAAGGCTGCATTACATACCAAGACGAGAAGAGATTTTGTTGGAGAGCGTACGCTCGGGTAAGTCCATAGTATTGGCTACCGCAAGAACGATGAGTTTGGAGTGGCGCAGACCGGGCCAATTAAAGAAATTATACATGACACTTTGGTTCTTAGTGACAAGCTGGTCCAGCTCGTCCATCAGGACCACACATGGTTCTCTTCTAGGAGATGGCGTGTTGAATTCTCTTTCTAGCAAATCCAGTGCATGACTTGGACTTACACGGTCACCTCTCAAGGCTTCCCATAGAAGCGAGTATGATTGATGAGGATCCGTTACTTTCATGCCGTTTATTTCGACGAATATAAAGGGGTCTAACTCATCTGCAAGGACAGAAGCGTTGAGCTGGGCAACCACTTCTCGAACAGTTGCGGTTTTTCCAGTTCCGGGTGTACCTGATATGTAGATACAAGAGCCAGTGCCTTCTGTAATAGCGGCTGCTAGATGTGTATAGACGGAAGAAAATTCTTCTTCTCGGCAAGGAAGAGTATCGGGGACGGAGGAAACATGGAGACGAGAGCGTGCAGTTTGGAACGGAGAGGCATTTGCAGAGGAGTCGAGAAAGCGGGTTCCCAGGGGGGTAAATTCGAGGGGTTTCTTGACTACTATTCTTAAAGGGAATGTTAGCACGAGCGTCCTTATAATGATACGTACTCTCGAGAACATACCTTTTGTGACTTGGCGTGAGCAGTTTTGAAGGAGTACGAGGCTTTCGAGGGGTCGTAACATTGCTTGTCTTTTGCTTTTTCCGCGGTGTCTTTAGTATTTCTTCATCAACCTCTGACAGCTCACTCTCAGAATCCGGATCTGCGTCTTCATCTCCGCCCTTTATACGAGGCAACACACTTGTCCTTCTCTTGCTGGATGGTATGCAATCCTCGATCTTCTTGATCAATTTCGAAACATCTTCCTCCGTCTTATTATATTCATCTTCCCAAACAAACTCGTCTGTATATGTGACTGATTTCAGGTGTAGTCCTCTCCGGCAGATGAATGTCTTCCCATATTCTTTCCGCTTCTTTGGGATCTTCCCTGTGGGAAATTTACTTTTGAAGGCTGCTTCGGACAATATGGTTGCTATGCCATTGATCGAGTTCACAGGAATATAGTCGATATCCGAGGTTATATAGAGTTCGTTCTGCGGATGTCAGGAATGTTGCAATGGCACAGTCAGGAAGAGGAGCATACTTCGAGGAAGTCGGCGCGTTTTCTGAGCTTGCTGTGAATATCCTTCTCACTGGTAAACCACCAGACTTGAGCTTTCATGATATCGCCCTCCTCATAATCCTCATCCTCCCGGAAGCCCCAGATAACGCCGACCCAATCGGTATTCGAAGTACCATTGTTTATCAGAACACAATCCGCGATCTTGCAGACAAATTTCCCAAGTTTCGCTCCAATGATTCTCTTAGCTGCGGACGCATTAGTATGCCGCCGTTTCCGTGTGCTCGCCACGCCGCCATCCTCTTTTGTTTCTGCCTGCGATTGAGCGTCGGCATCGGCAGATGTGCTCTCCTCATATATCCATTCCCAATCGCCATCATCATCGGATACCTCATCCGCGTCTGATTCGTCTCTCACGGCGCGTCCACCGGCCAAGAGTTTCCTAGCATTTTCTGCCCTTCGTAATCGCGCTTTATGGGTTGGGGGTAGAATTGGTTCAGAAGGCATCTCCAAAACTGGTGCTTGTTGTCGGTCCCGAAGATGTTTGGCTTGGCTTGTGGTAACTTTTATTTGATGTCGAGCTTCTGCAAGGGTCAGATGCGGAATCTAGTTAGCGAAATCCGGGGAAGCGGATCGCTAGCACACTAATGAGTAGTGTTTCAGGGGTAAGGTATCACTAAAATTCTGTCGACATCACTACAGCTAACTTACAGTCAGATATAAGAAGCTTTCCTTTTAGATTTACTCGCGGCATTTCTAGTCCTGCTTTTGAGCTTAGTTTGTCTAGTCCTATACAATCGTGCAGTCTAGCACGCTCACGACCTACAACATGACTACTTTTGCACCCTTCCCATGTTTGCTTTCCCGATGCAGGAGCAACTACTCAGCAATTTACCTCCACTGTAGGCCTATAGGACACGATGACTCACTCAGTCACAAAATGATAGGCTCAAGCTCGGTATTTAGATGATCCGCAACGGCTAGGCAGTTTCTAGCGTTCCAATTATAGTGGCAACAGGTGGGCTCTAGCACGAAAGTGGTACTGTATGATTACTTAATATTCTTAACTCATATCTTGTTTGCTTTCCCACTCCACCTTTTTCATTCGACTCAAGATCAAGAAACTTCAATATTATACTATCTATGGTCTATCTCTACTCTTCAAAGCTTTCAGCGTCCTTCGGGAACCTTGTACGACTCTTAGACATCTGTGCTCCTCCACTTGGATGACCATAAGATCCATGCCATCTGGCTGTTCGATGTTGAGCCGTCCTTAGAAGCTCTAGCTGTATCTTCTCTGGCCGATACTAAAGCCTCTAGCCCTTTCGGCTCCTTTGGCCTTGACATTGTTGATAGGTATGTAAACTTATCATATACAGACCTGCGATCTGGATTCACAGTGTCAAAAAGAATGGTTTGATTTGGTTGAGTGACACCGAAGTCCCATTCATAACATATATGTTCGAAGTTGGACTTCTTGTGAATCCGTGCCTGGCAGTGCCAGTGCCAGAGTCGGATGTCTTCAATTGGATGTTGCTTTGCGTCCACGGTCCAGCAGCTGAGGAGCAGCTTGCTGTGCTGCCTTTCAATGCTGCATACGCAAACTGCGGCAAATGAGCATCTCTTGATGCTATCTGGTTCATATATTCTCCATTCTACAGTCTTGCACGATGATACCAAGTCATCTTGGCAGCCAACATCCGATTATTTCATTCCTGGCATACTTTTTTCACTTGGGCTTGACTGACTCTTTAGAATTGGTTTGGGAATGCAGATAACTAACAGTACAATAGGTTTCAACAATTCAGAAACCCTCCCTACTTGAACTTCGAAGAAATTTCGGTAAAGGGTATGAGCAAACATTCCATTTCATTCTCTTGCTAGTTCTCTCTGCGAGCAACATATACTTCAGACCAGTACGGTCATTCATTGTACTGACCAAAGGAAAGAGGTACCTAGTGTTTGCAACTGCTTCTTTCTCGCTAAAGCTCAAGTCCCGATCTCCGGGTTCTTCAAGCACTGAGGCACCTTCCTGTCTTTAGTTTTCTACTTCCTACCTGCCAGTCTTCACCTTCAAATTTTCAATTCAACACCCTCAACAACAACAACAAACAACAACAACGACAACAACACACCACCACCCACAACTCCAACGTTTCAGTTAGATTGAATTCTTCACTGTTCGTAAATTCTGTTGTCATTCATATATCTCATTGTCAAACTTCAATTCGCAATATAGAACCCTTCTGGGCCTCCTCGTTC
Source organism: Rutstroemia sp. NJR-2017a WRK4 (assembly GCA_002946385.1). Lineage (NCBI taxonomy): Eukaryota > Fungi > Ascomycota > Leotiomycetes > Helotiales > Rutstroemiaceae > Rutstroemia > Rutstroemia sp. NJR-2017a WRK4. Next base: position 224,127 of record NJPR01000080.1, read on the forward strand.
TGATTATTTGTTTTTCGATCTCTTTCACCTTCCGTTACTTAATTGGCGATCGATTCAACTCATTTCCACAGCGTTCGTTCACTATTCTCTAAGACTTTATTCCGTTCTTTTCCTACCCACCTTTCGAGGCAAGATCTTATTGCCCGAGCCCCAATTACTTGAGAAATTTCTGACGAGGTAGAAGGTCCAGAATAAACCATGGTGATCGAAACGTATGTTACCCTTGGGCCCTGGCATTGTCATATCTATCTAAGGTGAATAAATTGCTAATATGCGACAGCTTCGAGTCAGACCGAGCGGCACTGTGGAATGAGGAACCGGAGACCTCTGCCCTTGCAGGGACACCGGGGGCTCAAACCCCGGTGTCCCCGCAGGGTATGTCCAATTTGAAAACAACTGGTGAAAGTCGTGTTGAAACTCGTGGTCGTGGTCGTGGTAGTGATCGTGGTCGTGATCGCGGTAAAACCCCACGTGGAGGTGGAGTCGTCAGAGGTGAGAAAGAGTTGGGTATTGATATTGATGAATTTAACGTTAAACTCTTAGGCAATTTGAGTGCCGATTCTAACCATGGCAACAGCCATGTGACGCGTGGTAGAGGTATGTGAGATCATCTTTGAATATTTTTCCATTATTAACCAGCAATAGGACGCGGGACAGATGGTAGAAGCAGGGAAGAAGGCGGCCGTGGCAACACAACTCGAGGTGACAAATCAGGAAGTTCTTCAGTGAACCAAGGGGCACCAAGGAAGGCGCCTGCGTGGGCGAAACCACCACCTTTAGTGACTGTCGCGCAAAAAGACCTTTCAGAAGAGGAAGCCGCACGGGCTGCTGCAATGAAGCAGTTTCTAAAACAGCCTAAAGCTGACGAGCGATTCACTGCTATTGTGAGTGCTTCTTGTTTTATGTGAAGCGGTCGTGTCAACTAATTCTCTACAGGGATTGTATCAATGGCCTCGTAAGAGTGATGTTCCTGCGAAAATCTTTGGCGAACAGCTCAAGGATCTCGACAAATTGAGGACTGGCTGGCGAGTCTATATTGATTGGAATGCTGCGCGGAAATGTATTCTGATTAGGGCTACATCGCCAAATGGTTCAGAGGACGTCATTGAGGTGATGGAAGGCATCCGGCAAGCAGCTGAAAGTGCTCGCGCACATTCCCTTACTGCGGCACCGCTATATATCGCTGTACCGCCAAGATCCTCCGTCGAATCCACGATTCTTTTAGCAACCGTCGATACCGTTGCCCGTTCCGATGGGAAGAAGCATCTCTATGATATAAAATTTTCCGAAAAAGCAACTGACGAGCAGTTGAGTGAGCGCTTCGCAAAGATGAAGAAGATGGTCGAGACCAACGAGGATAAATTGCACAATGAATTGAGCACTCAACTTGCACTCAACAAGCTTTTCAAGAACAAAATGAGAATGCGTGTCAACTTCGGTCGGCTACATTTAACACATTGGCAGACCGAATTGTCGGATTCAAGACAGACCTTGGCTGGATTCGTAAAAATGATGAGCAAGCGAACCAGGATTGCTTCCGTTTTTGAAAAGGAGTCGGTTTCTATGCTCTCATCTGGGTCCGAATATTGCTAACATGAATGACAGACTAGATGCAAAGGTGGTAGCCACCCTCGTCCAGAAATTCAAGACAAAAACCACCAGGTTCTTGCCTTTTGACGGAAAGCTTGCCGTTCTGAGCGATGTAGAACCAGTTCACGTTGCTAACTTCACTGTGACAACATCGTCTGGAAAGAAATACCGAATCGAGGCGGACATCGACAAGGTCGACGGGGGATATCAATCTGGGTGTTGCAGAGCTTTTGATATTGAGGAGCGCGACCCATCTCTCGAAATCATCAGCATTGATATTGAGAAGTACGACGCAAATCTCGACTATACCAGCATGGCTGTTTTACTAACTACCGTCTTAGGCAGGTCGACTGGGACCTTGAAATTGTCCGAGAGACTGTTAGCGATAAGATGTATCCATCATTTGAATCCCTTGTCAAGAACTGCTTGGATAAAGACAGGATGCGTCATGAGAGACTCTTCAAAGCCAATTCCGAGGAAAGTCAAGACAGAATGGGTCTCTACTATCCTCGGATTTTCGCCCATCCTGAACCAGGTCTTGTTATTCTGGACACGTCGCTCCGCAGTACTTACAGATATCTCACAACGGGAGCATTTTATTGCGTGGAACTTGTCATGAATAGACAATGGACTGAGATGGACACCAAGTCGGAGCCCAGAATGACATCTGGCGTCTCTGTCTACCACACCAACTGGGATGCCGACATGGAGTCCATCGAACACACCAACTACGAACGTGATTGGAAGGATGATATGAGTAACTTCTTCCCAGAGAAGACACAACATTCCAGAGGAGGTTTGGCGGGTCTGACTCAAGTCCTTGAGTACATGCGAGGAGCTTTAAGCAACCCAGATTCGTTCTGATGTTGAAGCAAAGACTTCATTATATCTTGAACTTGACATGTCTTCTAATGAAGCTTCAATAAGGCGTCTTGGTAGATGTAACATTAGCAAGGTGCATACCAGATGGATTTAATGAGAGTCAAACGGGTGGTTTTGTTACTATCATTCAGTAGCGGTAGAGCTGTGGTACTAGCCATCTGAATATAAGTCTTTCATTTATGGTCTAAAATTCACAGCTGAGTTGAATGAGCTGAAGGTGATGAAGAAGTGTGCCTTTTCCCTTTTTCGACCTTGCAACCCTAGAGAAGAAGAGCAAAATTGTGATGCCGAGTGGGAGATACGCTGCTGTGGAGTTGGCCATATATGATGCAGTCGGAGTGGTAGAGATTGGACCCAGAAAGCCCTAGGGCCAATTCGTCGGTCGTACAGACGCAAGTGGGATGTAAAATACAAGCACATGGTGCGAGAAGCAGATAGACCCATTGGTCGCTATCAATCACTTTATAATTGACTTATCCGCCAATGGCAATTCTCAATCATTGACAACGACTATCTTTTGGCACTATCAAGCTTTCTTTAGCCTTACTACGTACGTCGCACAAGATATTTCTGGTCTCAAAGCACCACGCCCAGACTTTGCATATACGTCTCGATCGATTTGTCTTCGCTCCGAATTTGAGATATGCGTACATACGGGTCAGATGACCGTCTCGAGCTTGTCTTGCTTTTGACTCCCCTTTGCGTGAAAGCCTCTTCCCAGACTATACATCGTTCTATGCAGAGTAACATGTTCATCCATCCGTTACTGCATTATTACCGGCTGAGGTTTCTGTCGCCTGGGTCACCTCCGATATGCAGGCCACTGCGATCTCTAGAGCTTATCTGGAGCCCGCTTCGTGAGTTTCAATTACCCCCATTCATGTCCTGCCCAAGTTCACATGTCCTGACCGAGTTCACTTCCTTCCCCTGCGCGCAAAACCTCAAGACGCCGACGCTGTTGCACCCCCCGAGCTGAGGACTTTCTGCCGTAATACTGTGTCTCAGTTAGCATCCGTCAACTCATATTGCACCAAATGAAGTAACAATGCATACCATCTTCAACCATACGTAAACTATTCGACTTGTTTTGCACTATGGTCTCCAGATCCTTCAGATTGTTCCCGAGCTCATCGACCTTTGCTTCGTAGAATTTGGTGGCGTCTTTGGTGCTCTGTGGTGGTTGTTAGTCCGGAATTGAAATACTGCGAGTGCCAATTTGACGTGATCTGTGTTTACCTTTTCAACGTAGAATCCAGTTCCTACGTCTACGATGACGTTCTCTGTGTCGGCTAGCTTTCCTGGGACGTATAGTGATGTTGTGAGGGGGACTAGGATTTGTTTTCCTGTTTTGATGGGGTGTTAGCATGGAGTCATTATGGAAATCTGCAGAATGCCCCAGCTTTCCTGGCTGTGAGTCCTGACCATATCTCCAGCTGTGGTCTTAAACTATAGGATGGACTCATCCTCTAGCTCTGAGCCTGCAGTTCCTTTTCCCAGGCTCTTTCTTGTCATCCCTTCATCTCTCCATTCCCCAGATAAATAAACCCATACTCTTCTCCGTTGTACGCCCCGTCTCTCCCTCAGCACCCCCAATCATATCGGCCTTCCCCAGCTAGATAAAGGAAAAGTAAACCTACCCTCCACGGCCCCCGTAACTCCTGTAGCAATGCTCCGCAGACATTCTCTGAATTTGGCTTGCGCGGCGCGCAGTTGTTGGAAGGAGGATGTGAGGTGCTCGAGTTCGTCGTCCAATTGTTTTTTTACTTGCGTTAATTGAGGGGTGCTCAGAGTTGAGAGGTCGACTGTTGGGTTGTGGGGTTAGCCCTAGGAAAGAACGATGTTCAGGGTGCGCGGAGGTAGAGAGAAAGGGGATGAGGGGGGTGAAGGAGGAAGGTCTATGGAGGAAGGGTCTGGATTTTTAGAGGTAGGAGGGGAGGGAATAAGATGATGAGATATCAGAGAACATACTTGCTTGGCCTTTAGGGGATGCCATTGCGAAACCTCGAGATCTGAGAAGAACGGAAGAATATGAGAATAGAGCCTAAGATGCGCGAGAAAAAAAGAGAGTAAGGTGGTGGAGCTGCTGTAATCACGACGGGATGATGGTGGGATGTAAGTTCGAGGTGAAGATGCTGCTTAGTCAGCTGCCCCGCAGTGAAGCTTCATGAAGAAGAGTTCTGATGTTTTCATGAGATCTGCATAATAAAAGTTATGTTTGATGATTCTTTAAACTTGATATCCAGATTTATCAATTGATCTTCATAAAGTTCCTCACTTGGCTCAGCCTTATGGAGAGAATGAGATGAGAGCGTTTTCAGAAGCTAGAGCTTCATGGCGATTGAAAGCACGCTCTCCTGAGGAGAAAAAACAAGCCGATTTGGGACAATATATTGTTGCTGATTAGTGTCGTCAAATGAATGTCCCGGCTGATTCAATGTAATATAATATGTCTATTATCCAACTGTCTTTGAAGAATTGTTGTCGGCCTGCTATTTCTACGCCGGAGAGGCACGATAGTTCATGCAAGCCCTGGATAAGAAGCCCATGCTCATATATCTGGCTATGTCTACGGAGTTTCCTGAGAGGTTGTTGACTATGTAATAGCACTGCTGAGTCTCTTCGCTCGAGCAAAATCTGGTCTCGACCTCAAGCTTTATCTGTCCACTTCTGCTCATTCTTGTCGCTCAACACCACGTTCATCTTGCTCCTCAAACCCAACATTCTCCCCAGCAAACATCCTCTCAAGTCCTTCATACTGTGCCTGAGTCTTCGGTATTCCGTTTTCATCACAAATCAAAGGAACTGACCCATGAAACCAAACCTCATGATGGTTTCTCGGCTTGGTGTACGAATACAAGAGTGGCTCGTTCTTGTCTCTCGATCTCTGATTCAACCAAGTCAACTTACGAGCCCTTTTAGGCTTGTCGAATGGTTCGATGAAGAGCTTAGAAGATTGCTCGGCTCGATAGTAGACGGTTTGCTTTAGGACAGGACGTCCTCTCACATCATGACTTGTGGAGGTAACTTGCTGACATCTAGCCGACCTCAAATCTAACTGCTGTATCGCGAGCCGTTCAGATTCAATTCTTTTTGCGTTGTCCCAGTATATTTGTGAGGAATCTGCAATTTCGTATCCCAGTATGACCACATCGCAGGTAATGTCAGCCCAGCGCACTTCATCCTTGTTTGCCTGAGGGTGTCTTAGGATGTGAGAAGCATTGCGTTGAGTTATTTCGCCGTGAGATATGCCGTTACTTCTAAGTACTTCGAGAAAGTCCTCATTGAGAGAGAATAGATGTAACTTCTTGGTATTAATGGATCTTCTGACTGCATATTTAGGATGCGCCTGCCCCTCAAGTAAACTGTGTACTATCGACAGATGTTTGACAGCAGGAAATGATCTTTCTACCAGACTTATCATCTGACCTTTTTCGAAGTGTGGCAAGTCTTCATAAAAGAAAGCTAGCTTGGTTACTTTGGAGACATCCAAGTTGAACAACTGGGGAAGGCAGAAGCAATTTCGAGGCATCAGGAGGGTATCGGTATCGTTCTTGAAGTATATTGGTGGTGATAACTTTTGCAAAGTACTGCTGTCACCTTGCCGATCCTGCAAGTCATGATACCCAGCAATGAAAACCTCATGTGCCTCCCAGCAAGTCAAGAGTAGCGCTTTGCCGTGAGAAAAGTCTGTCCAGCTTTCGTTATCTATGTCGTACCAATCTAAATCTATGTAGCCTCTGTGTTCGTAGTCTGCGTGCACAACCCTCGAAGCGGGGAGTGCATGCTGCCATACTTTGAGTCGCAGTTCCTTCGGGAGTTTCGAGAATTTGTGAAAGCGTTTCTGAGGCTGAATGTATCGTCGACGTACTGATCCGTATTGTTCTCTCAAACGGTAGGGTATCTTTTCCAACATTGAGCTCACTGGACTTCAATTAGCTTGAGTTTAGGGTTCATGCTGAAGACGGCAAGATTACCTCTCAAAAGCTCGACGCCATGTTCTTCGAAGACATCTTCTTCATCTAGTTCTGGAAGAGCTATAAAAGAAGGGTTGATCACGTTCTGCCGGGTTGGTGTTCTCTTGACTTCATTCATGTCATCCAAGTTTTCTTCCATTTTTGAGCCACCAATAATTTTCTCAGCAGAAATAACTCACGTCCATTAAACAAGGCTACATTTAATATCACGGAAATACAAACTCTTTCGCAGAAGGTTGTGCTCGAAGATAGTTTTGTGGGGTTTATATACGAAGAGATAGCTTGTGTAGTTGTTGACCGAAAGGAATTGCTGCCTACTTACCGTGCCTAGCTATTGGACAAATTTTCTTATCTGTCCTGCAAGTTCGCAGTTGGTGACTTGTTGGTGATTGCATGGGCTCAATTGGTCTGCTGCTAGGTTTCAATAATAGCCTTACGAGTAGATATTTCTTGTAAACTTCACTGGTACCTATTTGGGGCCACTCCCCATGAGGCGAAATATTACTTTACACCTTCGATATTCAATTCAGATGTATAAGTCGGCGGATAGGTGGTAATTCCTTAACCAATAATTACTTATGCACTGCTATACCATCCGTTCCACCACTACACGCGACCTCGAGGTTGTGTATACACCAACTAAGAGCTTAACTACCCTAATAAACCGGGAGAAGAATCAGGAATATCACAGAAAGCTAAGAACGTATAAAAAGCTTTGGAAACCACCCTCTCAGGGCACTGAACGAGGACCATGAGTTCAGACTTATACAACGCGAGAACATGTAAGTCTTGGAGCCAAATCGATAGCATCAGCATGGCATACAAGAGATTTCAGACCGTCAGTATATCTATTGATTCTAATGTTGCACTCGCAAACTAACTGACATGACATCTCTGCACCACATCACCTTTTCCCATATCCCCACTAACAGACCCACCCAACCATCTAAAACTCCTCTTCACTCGGGACCCAAATCAACAACCCGTCCTTATCGGCCTTTATCCCCTCTGTTGGCGCAACCTTCAAGACCTTCTGGAAATACCTATCTCTAATCGTGCACCTAACCGGCCCAATCCAATCTCCTCCTTTCACCGACGGTAACAACCTATACTTGATCGTTCTTCTCGACAGAGGCATTAGCTGCAACGTACTCTTATTAACCCCCGAATACGCAAACTGTTCGCTCGGCTCCATGACTATCGCGAACGAGAGGAAATGATGCGAAGGGTTCTCAATTGTCACATCGAAATGTATCATGGACGGGATTGTTGAGGAATAAGTCACTGCGGCTAGGACACGGGGTTCGCTGCTAGAGACGAGGAGGCGCGGAACAGGGACAATGCACGTATTTGTTGGAGAGCCGGGTTTGTCTCTGTGCCATTTGATGATGAGGGAGAGGTCGAGAGTAGCTGTGCCGCGGTCGTCGAGGGAGAGCTTTTGGGTCCAGGTGTCGAATTGGGCTTCTTCTAGAACTTTGGGACTAACGCGAAGCCCGCCTTCGGGGAGTGCACTTGTTTTCTTGGTTGAGCATTTGATGCCGCCGTTCATGCCTAAGACCTGTATATCGATATCTTTGACTACTAAATCTTCTGCTGCAAAAGATGCGAAGCGTGTGGTTAGACACCATTTTTGTGCTAATCCATGGGCTTGAACATCTGTGTCTGGGCTTTCGGTGACGGGTTCGTGTGATTCTTCGTGTTTGAAGAAACTCGGCCATGGGTCGGGATGAATTCGTGGAGAAAAGTCGTAGTTCGCTTCGAAAGGATTTAGAATATTTAGTTGTACTGACATGGACTGCAGAACTGGTGTTTCCGTATCGGATACAATATTGTATGAAGCTTTGAGGCTCAAATCGTACACAGATGGTAGATCGATCGACGAGATGATAATCTCAACAATCGTTGACGAACCTGTGGCAATAGTCCCCAAAGACAGCTCATTTACTCCAAGCTCCTCAGAATCCTCATCTTCGACTTCTTCTGCTTGATCTGTATCAAGACGTTTCAGAGTTATTGTAGAGGGAACATTCTCTCCTAGTAGTCGTGCTTCCAAGCTCACAACTGAGTCGGCCTCCTCTCCATTCACGACCTCAAGTCGCAACGAAATGAGTTCGTTTGTGTAAAATTGTTCCTGGAATTCTAGGATCCGTAGTTCGAGTTTTGGTGGCTTGGGTAAAACTCGAATTGAATATGGTTTGGAACGGACGAGGGGCATCCTCGAACCATCTTCGCCATACCATGTTTCTGGAGAAGTCGAGCGTTCAAAGGAGTGAACGTACTCAAGGTCAAAAAGATTTGAAGCAATCGAGAAAGTAACACTTAGTGCTCTTGCATCTCCGGCTTCTCGAAAAAGATTGCTGAACTCGAAGACCTTTATCTCACCTGCCTTGAAAGTAAGATCTGCATCGCCAACGAGTGTAGGGCGACTGGAATTATCATCCGAAACGTTCTCCTTTTCTTTGGCCGTATCACCAACCAGAGAGACTTTGCTGTAGAAGACACCTCGAGAGGAGGTTGTTTTTGCCCCCGGGTTGTCACTGTGCCGAAGCAAGACTGGCTTCATGCTATCATTGAATTCTACGCGGATTTCACTTACCGTCACTGGCGTGGATGAGGGCACGGCCCAAGACGTTACTACCAGCTGTGAGGAAGAATGATCGCCCACCTTAGCTTCGGATCTTTGGAACGAATATGTGGCTGTCAGCGGAGATTGAACTTCTTTATCATGAAGAACCACAGCAGGCTTCACCTTGACTGTGTCCAAGCCTTCGAGGGATTTGGCAATACTGTAATGCCAGTTTGGCTGGCGAGCAAAGCCTGAATTGGCGTCAGTGTTTGATTCATAGCACCCAGGACAGTACTTACAATTATGCAAGAGCTCCCAATCCACCGCGACAATCGTACCGCCATCACCGGCCTTTGCAGCTGCCTTCCTCAATGTCCAAGAGATCTCTTCAACGATGGCCCACCATCCCTCCTCACGATAGGTCATTTTCTGCCACAAGGGTCGTAATAGTCGCAGAGCATCGTCCCATGCTTCTCTTTTGATGTGTTCCTTGCCACATTGAAAAACGAGCTCCTGCATGAGACGGTGCTGACCTCTGGATTGAAATTCATCAATGGCCTTGTTCAATGTATCAATAATTAACTTGGCATGGTCCACTCCTTTTCGACCAGGTAGAGGATTCTCCTCGTGTGGTTGAGGACAAAGATATGTATCGTACGTGTATACTCTACTTGCAATTTGCGATGCTGGAGACGCACCTGGAGGAGATCTGTCTTCCTCCGGGATTGCCAAAGCAAGTGCTCGGCGAGCTACGAGATGCTTTGCAGCCTCACGGTACCAATAACCCGGATGATGGAGGTGCTCCCAAGGACTGGTTTGACTTGCAGTCGCTGTGATCTTATCAAGAGGTAAATATAACACTTTCTTTGCTCCAGTAAAATCTGGGATACCGGTTTTCTCTATCATCTCCGCCATCACTGTCGCCCAACGAGCTTCCCACGCTTGCCAGCCGTAGGTCGATGAACCTTTACCTCTTCGATCCACGAAATGACGAATCCTGTCCCGATGTGACAGCCATCGTCGAACAGCAATCGATGAATGTCCGTTCCACAGTAAACAACGCAATATCCTTATAGCAAAAACATCGGCCAGCAAGCGCCCTTCGTTCCAGCGCGGGCTCCAGCTTGCAACAGTTTCAAGGACGTCTTCACCAAGTAGGGCGTCATAACCCGTTTCAAAAGAGCGGATTGCCACATCCATCTCCTGTCTAAATTCAGCGAAAATCCCAAGTTTGAAATCATAGCGAACGTTCCACCCTTGATTAGAGAGTGTTTGTGAAGTGCCTGACGTAGGCGGTGCCGTAGGAGGAGGGACCACTCCTCGGTTTCGTTTTCTCCTTGAATGCTTGCTCAAATCACGATAGTATTCGATACAAAGTGGGTATATGGTAAAGTAAATCGTCTCGACAAATGCTTGAAGCTCAACCGGGGAGCTTTGTGGAGGCAAGAAAAACAAGGAAGTTTTGGAATCAAGACCTGTTGCTTTACGAATATTGGAAAGGCGCTCTTCTACATCGGGGGCTGGCACACCAGGAGATTCGCTCAACAATGCAACTACTAGTCGAGTTCTGTATCCGGACTTGCTCAATGTACTCTTGATGTTGTTGATATCGGACTTCAATTGATTATCATGTAAAGTTGCTAGATTGGGATCAGAAGTGAAATTGTAGAACGAGAGATATGCGCTCGGTACGAAGTGCTGGTGCTTGTCTATCCATGCTGTGTCCAGTAATCCATCTGGGAAAACTGTCGATCCAGGTGTCAAGGGTGACAGTGGGGAGTGTAGAATGAGATTGGAGTTCGGAGCTGGACTACCAGAGCTTGGAGACCATGCAGCATTTGATGGGGGTGGTGCTTTGCGACTCGGGAGGAAATAGTCCTGCATATCATTCAGCATATGAGTCGACACGGTGAGCATGGCTTAACTACCCTTCCGATAACTTTCACCCTGAACTTGTTCTTGTCATTGTGCTCCGAGGCGTTCCACGGTAGCCCCTCGGCGTCATTCTCACTGAAGTGCCTGAGTAGTGTCTGCGCATCCTCGGATTCCAATGGCGCAATGTCGGACGTTATTATCACGCCCCCCTCCTTGAGTCTTGCATTGGTGGGCGACGGATCTGTTCCCAACCCTGATACTACCAGAAGAGGTATATTATGTGCTATATACGCTGGGGCATATCCATCCATGTTGATGGGACTTGTTGCACCAATGGCTCCATAAGAGTCCGGTTTGGCGTGGGTTGGTGGGTTGAGACAAGAGCAGGCTATCTCGAGCGGATTTGGATCTCATGGGCGAAAGGGTTATCGAAGAAGGCTAATCGCGCAAGGCTGACATAGATCGACTAGGAGCGCACAGAACAAAGTAAATCTGTGCTATCGCAGAGTTGGAGATCAGCGCAAGTACTCTGTCCAATAGAATAAGCTCTCGCAGCTGCAATAAAAAGTTAAGAATAGATGAGTCTCAGCATTGAGTCAGCAGAGAGCATGTTCCTACATGGAGCACAGTTTGCGAAGATTTGGGTGCATGTTTGGACAATTTGCATGTTGATACTGCCGTGCACGGGCCATTAAACCATCACATTGCCCGATATGCCGATCAATTTAGCTTTTGCCGGCTTTACAGCCTTGCTGTGCCCTCCCCAGCACAAAGCTTCACTGGATAACTTTCCTGATTCTCTTTGTTGTATGGAACTATTTCCGTCTGCACTTTTGGAGTTACTGGACCTTTCCTACGCACAATCCTGTCTCTTCGCACTGTGAATTCGCAGCACCTCTATAATAAATTCTATTCAACTCAGGGAACAGATCCTTTCGGCGCATTCTTTCGCAATTCTCATTCATAATAATCAAAATATCATCGATTTACCCCGTACTCAGCTGCATTGGTCAAGGTCACTACGAACATCAAGTCTTGGATTGACGGATCGCCAGCTCCATATCTGTGGGGCGATTTCTCTGGCAATCGATTACAGAAATTACATGCTGCTACTTTGACGTCGAGGTTGTCACCATGGCCTCTCAAGCTGCCATCTTCGCAGACACAATCGCGGCCATGAAGAAGGCCGTCAAAAGGAAATCATACGGTATTCATCCTTCCTAGCGCAAAGCGACTTATTACTCTTTGCTGACAGTCTGCCAAAAACAGATTCGGATTCAGATAGTTCGATCGAACGGCTTACGAACCGCGGAAACAAGTTGAGAAAGCGAGCGCGATACGTTCATCAGGGCCAATTGGCCCCACCAACCGGTCCGCAAGTATACAGAGAGGTACGCGATGAACGAGAGGCTGCGTGTGCGCAAGATATTCCGACCATTGTTTTTGACATTTTAGTAGACAATTGAATATGCTGGCTACACAAGAGACATCATCAGTCGGAAGCCCCCACTTGTCGACGAGGACGGTTACGAAATCGGTAGTGACGAAGACGAGGAAAGGGCTGAGGCTATCGCGATGGAGAATGCCGAGTTCGACCCGTATGCAGATATTAAATTAGAAGGTATGCCATTCCGCAGGGATTAGATAATTCTGGACTCCTCTTGCTAACCATATCTCGGCGTAGAACTCCTTGCCCCTCTAACAACTGCTTCGGAATTGCCTGATCATCCAAGTTTATCACAACCCTTCAAGTCCAAAGTCCTAACGGAATTAACTCGAAATGCTGGGGAGATGGTACAAAAGGAAATGGAATCACTGTGGAAGATCAAGCATCTTCTCACCAAGTTCAGTGGCCATCACACTTGGATGCCTTGCGAGACTGTCGAAACCGAAAATGACGTCGCATTTTTTGAAACGGAAACAGAGCGGCAACGAAACAAACTCAAGAGGATCGCTGGACAGGACATGGATATCGTATCCAGTGGGACTTTACCTTCCGAGGATGGCGTCGCTGTCTCCGGTCTAATGATCATGGGTGTAGAGGGAGGAAACACACCAGGATCAGCGATAAATAGGTCGAAAGGCAAAGGGAAAGAAACAGAAGTGGATGTGAGTGCAACTCTGACATCCACATTCTCGAACGGATCAGTAGCGGGTCCATCTAGCATGAATGGCCCCGACAACAGAACCGGAGCAAGCTCGGATTCGGCACCTCTGAACGATATCGAAATGCAAGAGAAGCCACATGTTACAGGCGAGGAGATGGATTTGGAGGTGGAGGATACAGATGACATGCCCATACCTCGTCGTATGAGAACTCGAGCCCAGGCACAGGCCGTGTCTGATGGCGTAACCGACCTGATTGGGTCAATCTCACCCGACCCGGACGATGAGCCTTACATCCATCCATATTTTCTAGCTCCAGAATCATCGATACCGGATCGGGATCTCTACTTGCCTAAGCATGAGGCTGAAGAATTGAGGAAACTCTTGCAGCTGTATATCCAGAAACAAGAGGAGATTATCCGAGGTGCCCAGAGAGTTTATGAGGGACTTCTGAAAGCTGATCGCTTACGACATCTTGTGATGAAGTGGGCGAAGGCTGAAGGCCATGTTGGTGCAAATCGAGATATGTCAGATGGCGAAGACTGGTATGATAAAGAGGAATGGGGACTGGATGAGGATCTCAAGAAGGGACAGGATGAAGAGGAGGAAGATGCTGTGACAACAGCAAAGAAGACCAGAACTAGACGGCAATGATCCTTTGGGCTGACGGTTTTTGTGGGTTAACGGCAGGCGTAACGGTACGGTAATGAAATTGGTTGAAAGGGGACATATTGAACGGACGGAGATACCATATTTATGAAGGCGCAATAACTTAGGAATGATTGTGTTCTCCATTTCACGTCCCTAAGATGGATGGCGTGGTATGTTGGACAATTCTCCTGTAGATACAGAAGCCAAAAGACTTTCAACTTCAGATATATTCTTGGCGGTTTGGTTTGCGAATGGTGTGATAAGAGGGGTGTATTTTTGGTTAAAGTACAAACATCCGAAGTGGGAAATAAGGTGCATCGCTAAGAAGATTGACACCCCGCACAAAATATGAACGCTCCTGCCATTTTGCTCCTCGCCAAGGCTGTTTTCGAGCTCGCTTCGACGTCATGTCGAAATGATTCGTGGAGCTTTCGAAAAGCACGTGAAATTCAGCTATTATCGTGAGCTTCAAATACTGCCAGATATTTTTACGGTAAAGGTAACTTGACAACTTGCATTTTCTGTAAATTTCTTCTTTTGTCTTGTTCTGCTTCCATCCTCTTGAACTTAAAACATCATGACAAGCTTCCTAGGTAATAACAGAGGTCTGGTCGACTTCGACCAGAAAAGCTTAGCAAGTACGTCGACGTCAGTCCTGGTAAACAGCTTCAAAATATACTAACCACCTCTCGTAGTTGCGGCAGCCTCAATTGCATTCAATCCCATATTCTGGAAGTAAGCTTCATATTCATCCTTTCCAATCCCATATTTACTAACCGCATTTTACAGTACCGTCGCCCGTCAAGGTAGCGTAACCCCTCATGTAGCTCTCCCATCCAGACAATTAACACCTCCCACTTAGAATACCACAACAAAATTCTCACCCGTCTCTTCAATGGCAACTCCCGACTCGGCTGCTACTTTCTTGCCGTAACAATCTTCTCCCTCGGCATCTTTCGCGATTTCCTCTACGAGCGAGCGCTTCGATCTCAGCCCACTCATCCGCTACTCCTCTCCCAGGCCTCGAAATACGCTGCATACGCACTCCTAGCATGTGGCAATACACTTGTTCTTTCCTCCATGTGGGCTCTGGGAATCACTGGTACATATTTGGGAGACTATTTCGGCATTTTGATGGATAAAATGGTTACTGGGTTCCCGTTCAACATCTGCAGTGCGCCGATGTACTATGGAAGTACTATGAGCTTTTTGGGAACAGCGTTGTTGTGGGGCAAGCCTGCGGGGATTCTTTTGACTGCTGAGGTCTTTGTGGTTTATTTGCTGGCATTGAGATTTGAGGATCCGTTTACTGCTGGAATCTACGCGAAGAGGGAGAGGCAGAGAAGCCAGAAGGGAAAGAAGAGTTCGTAGATCATGATCGGCGGTGGGGTGGAGGAGTATGTTGACTGCGGGGTGTGGGGTGGACTAGCTGTGGAAGATTCTCGGGGTGATTTAGAGGTGGAAGCAAAGTATTGGGCGATGATTGTATGGAGGTGACGACGCTTTATTATTCTACGGGCGAAGTGGTGGATTGGTGCATACACTTACAGCGAAAGCGATATACCAAAAATGGGGTTCAACAACGGAAGATCAGGGTTGCATAGATATGCATAGATATCAACTAACTTTGCATCACAGGTGTTCATGGGATGGGAGATAAAACTTTCTTACAAACTTAATGTCGTCAAATGAGTTTTTATGTACATTCTATCGTATTTACTGCAAGTATTGTCTTGATATACACCGCAAAATCATAGTTCTGGATAAACATCCCTAGAAAGTGTCAGCAGAGCTTCGTCGTCGTCATCATCCCACAATGCTTACGTTCTCCTTAGCAACGGCATCTTTTCCTTGATCTCTCCCCAATATTTCAAGTCGATATCAACGAGACCAATCTCCGGTTCTTGGCCCTCTCCTGTCAGATTCAGAAGAACTTTTCCCCACGGATCCACGACCATGGAATGTCCATAGCTTGTGCGTTTCTCGTTATGAGCCCCGACTTGAGCAGCGGCTATCACATAGGCTTGCGATTCGATGGCTCGAGATCGGAGGAGTACTTCCCAGTGAGCAATTCCCGTGGGAACGGTGAATGCGGATGGATAGGTGAGAATTTGAGTCAATTGGCGATGCAGGCTCAGTGACGGTTCGGGGAAGCGCAGCTGGAGAGGTTAGTCAAGCAAGAAGACAAGTAGAGAGGAGAGTTTGCTAGACAGTGTTTACCCTGTGGTGGAAATAGGTAGAATATCACTTGATATACATCCACAAAGCACTCGCCTCACTTCCCCTACGACTCTTCTTTCCGTCCATCAGCCAATTCCTAGCATAATACAGCACTTACATCAAAACAAATCAACAACCCCACCCTCCCCAAGACCGTCTCCACCGGTGGCACTATCTTCTTCCCTTTTTCCACACTATTGCTCTCCTTTAGATTCCCATAGTCAAATAAATGCAGCTTATCATAATAAGCCTTGATCTCCCCCTGTTCATCAATCCAACAGCTCCTATTGAACAGCTTCTTGCCGTCTGGAGCGGGCACGTGAATGCCCACGTTGATTGCTAAAGAGGCTTCCTTGGCTGCTTGACGGAGGCCCAGAACGAAGGGAGAGCTGTGCATAGGCTGAGCGAGGGAGATGGATTCACTGGGTGAGGAGGCTATGTAGTCGGTTGCTTCCGGGAGGAAGAGTGCCTGAGAGAAAAGGTGTGAGATTGAGGATGAGACTTAGGGAGTGTTTGAGAGGAGACAAACTTTTGCTCCTGCAGCCGAGGCCTTCTTAATGAGAGTTTGGCAGAGTGAGAGATTGTGGGTCATGGATGCTGTTGAGCATAGTTGCCCGATTGCCTGGTGGGATGGTTAGTTGCTGTTGCTTTGTAGTTCAGATGCGGGGTCTTACTGCGAGAGTCATTCTGAGATATGTATGAAGTAAACGGTGAACAAAATTGAATTGAAACACCGATTTGAGTCAAGTCTTTCATATATTGAGAAACTCATGTAGAGCCCATGAGACATATCATTGGCCGATTACGCACCAGATGGTTTGCTTCTGCTGACAAACATCCTAGAGCTCACTTGCATCTGCAAACCGACTTCGGCACGGAACGGGGTGAGATTAAGCAAGGTAGCAGTGGTAAACTGGAAATCATCTACAGTGATACTATCTTTATTTTCTTCTATTTTCTCAATGCCGTCGATGTCCATTGCACCGGGAGCTTTAACAATGAATTTGGATTACTACTCATAAAGGCTGACCATTCATCAGGAGTCTTTTTGATTGACTATATGAGATGACGTCCTTCAAAGACCCCAAGCTTTTTGACCGACGCCTAGTACCCCATATAATTTTTTCAAACAACCCGAAAACCTCCACAACCCCAACCTGACGTGAGCTTTTTGATATATAAAAGGCTCCCAGAATCCTCTCACTGCACTGACCGAAATGCCCTTATCACCATAAAAATAGAAATGTCAAATGGCGGAACGGCCGGGAAATCGTCATCTTGTATGGTTCCCCTCTCTACCCACAAAGCTCTCAACCAAAGCACATACTGACGAACCCCGCACTCACAGACTTCCACTTCGTAGCTGGACTAGGATCAGGCGTGCTCTCCGCAGTTCTTCTCCAACCCGCCGACCTCCTCAAGACCCGCGTGCAACAATCCAACCACAAAACCCTCCTCGCCACGATCCGCGAGCTCTCCTCCCACCCCAACACCATCCGGTCCTTCTGGCGCGGCACCACCCCCTCCGCGCTGCGCACCGGCTTCGGCTCCGCCATCTACTTCACCAGTCTCAATGCGCTGCGGCAAAATGTCGCGCGCTCGAACTTGCTCCGCACGATTGGAGTCGTCGAGCCCACCTCTCCCGCACAACTAATTACCAAACACGGGCATTCATCCTCCCTCCCCAAGCTCTCGAATCTCGCGAATCTGACAACCGGAGCGGTAGCGCGGGCTTCGGCGGGGTTTATTCTCATGCCTATGACCATCATCAAAGTGCGGTATGAATCGAATCTCTACGCCTACAAGTCTATTCTCGGTGCTGGACGGGACATACTCCAGACCGAGGGGTTGCGGGGGTTCTTTTCGGGATTCGGGGCTACGGCTATTAGGGATGCGCCGTATGCGGGGTTGTACGTGTTGTTCTACGAGCAGTTGAAGAAACGCCTCAGTGCGTTGACGCAGCGGATGCCGATGCCGCCTGTAGCGGGTGAATTGGTCGAGAGCATGAATATGAGTATGAAGGGGTCGACATCCGCGTCGATTAATTTTGGATCGGGGGTGCTGGCTGCGGGGATGGCGACCGCGATTACGAATCCGTTTGATGCGATTAAGACAAGGATTCAGTTGCAGCCCAAGCGGTATTTGAATATGATGCATGCGGCAAGGAAGATGGTGGGGGAAGAAGGGGTTAAGAGTCTGTTCGATGGGCTGGGCTTGCGTATGGGGAGGAAGGCGATTAGTTCGGCGTTGGCGTGGACGTTGTATGAGGAGATGGTTAGGAGGGCAGAAGGGGCGTGGGCGAAGGCTGCGGTGGAGGCGGAGACGGTGGTTTGATGGGCAGGTATGGATGCCGGATGCCGGCTTTACTCAACTTTGGAGTTCAAAAGAGTATCATTTTACTACTTTGTGTGGGATTGGATAGATATGCTGGGAGTCAGGTCACGGGCGATTACGGCTCCATGTATGTTATTATCTTCTTCAACTGGGTATTTCAACTAAGGACAAGAAGAGTTGGAGATGTGCGTGGAAAGGAAAAGTTAAAAGAATAAAAGAAAGAAATTCCACCTCTCATATCAAAGATCAGCTCCAAAGTCCTCCAACAACCAACCCACAACCATTGTATACCAAATCCCCAGTCCAGATTCCTATTCTATTACTCCAATCCCATCCTCATCCCCATTCGCATCTGATCATAATTCATCGGTCTCATCCCACTAGCAAGGCAAACCTGCTCTACCTCCCAGCAGCCCACCTAACAAATGGCGACGGCGACCTGGACCGATGTTTCCTCCTCTCAATCACCAGCTGCATATCATCGCTCTTATGATGATGATGTTTCTTCTTCCTGCCGCCCTCGACGACGTATTCCTTAACGTATTCGATGGTCTGGGTCTGCTGAACAGGCGGGCGCACGATGGCCAGGCGTGTTTCTCGGAGTTGGCGGGTATGTGCCCAAAGGGCGTCTTGCTCGTCTTCGGGCACCCAGCGCTTGATGAGAATGAAGTCGGGGTCCTGTGAATGGTGTTAGTAGGAAATTTAAAACATAGGAAGATGGTCTGGGAGCGGGACGGGCAGTTCTTACTTCTTTGTCAAATTCGTACTGGATTCCATATATACGCAACGTTTCAATCGAAAGATGTCGTCTCGACATACGCGTATACGTCGGTCTTGGAGCCATTGGTGGTGGTGGCGGTGGGGGGTGAGGATGTTGATGTTGATGTTGATGTTGATGCATAGGCGCAGGTGGCATTGCTGGCCTGGGCAGCTCACCCTTCGAAATAGCCACAATGGTACGCTCATCCAGACCAGCTTTATGCAAATCCTCATGAAGACGGCGTTGATACTCCTTCTCTCGCGCATCTTTCTCTGCCTTTTCTTTCGCCAGTCGAGCTGCTTCCTGCTTTTTGAAGTTCTCGATGATTTCTTCTCTTTCCTTGCGCTCCTTGGCGGCTTTGGCTTCTTCCTCGCGTTTGAACTTTGCGATGGCTTCGTCGCGTTCGGCCTTCTCGCGGGCGGCACGCTCGGCTTCTTCACGCTTGAACCTTTCAATCGCTTCTTCTCTTTCTTTCTTTTCGCGCGCCAGTCGCTCTTGTTCCATGCGCTTCATGCGTTCGTATGTATCTCTGATCTCTTTGTCGGCTCGCTCTTTTTCTTCGGCGGTTCGTCTGTCTCTCTCCATTCTCTTCTTTTCCTCTTTCAATGTCAAGAGCTCGAATTCTTCTTTTAACAATCTCTCGGTTCGCTCTTTCTCCTTCTCGGATCTGTATCTCTCCAACTCCCCTTTGGCCCTCTCCTCCTCTCTCAACAGCCTCTCCCTCTCCCTCAACTGCCTTTCCATCTTCTCTCTCTCCCTCTCGCGCTCCCCCTCCGCTCTGTATCTCTCCAATTCATTTCTCGTTCTTTCCAACTCCAGATCATCCCTGGAGAAACTAGTCCGTCCACTCGACGGCGAGTGTGAGATACTCACATGACGACTATGACTGCGGTGTCGTCTCCCCCTGCCTCCACCCACACTCAATCGATGATGGGAACGGTCATAGAGCGAGTCGGAATCATCGCTATCGCTGTAATCATTATACACTCGTTGGTTGTTGATCACGATAGGAGCAACAGCGGGGGCAGCGACAGGTGCAGCCGGAGGAGGTGGTGGAACAGGTGATCGCTCACGACGTTGGCCTGTTGAGGCCGAGCGGCGGATTGCGCCGAGCTCGGGTGTTAGGTAGGCCGTGGTACCGTAGCGGTAACCGGCGCGGAGAGGTGGTGACTCGCCGCCTGGTCGTCGGTAGGGAATAGAGGGGGCCGGGTCACGACCGCGCGAAATGCGAATGTCGACGTCTTCTTCGCGGTAGTAAGGCATTTTGAGGAAGTTGTTAAAGTTTTGCGATATTCCTTTGGTCTTGCGAATCCGTGGGGTTTTGTAATAGTAGTGCTTGTCGTCAAAAATGGGATGTCGTGACACAGCAGATAGTAGAACCCCGCAGAGCGACCGAGGGAGAGGGGTTGGATCGACGTTCAATATGCGACAAGCTTCCCTTGAACTTTAAAGCTCCTGAGGTGTTCGTCGGGTGTGAAAAAGAAGATATCCAGCACCGAGACAGCAAGATAAAAACGATTTCAAATTGCTCGTGTAAGCAACCAACGTAATCGCTGAGCGGCAAACCAACAAAGTCTTTCTTCTGTGAAGAGAGAACAATAGGATGTTTGGGAGGAAAAATGAAGAAGAAGAAGAAGAATGGGATAGTGTCAGCAGGAATGGGCATGGACATGGGCTGATTTAAGGTCATTCTACTGGACTACCCTTTGGAGTCATCTACCTACTCTCCTGTGCAGGCACACCATCCTTCCCGCAGCTGGGTCTTACATTTTCTGGCCTGCAGCCTACTTTTGTGGCCATACTTGGCTCATGTTTCAATCAACCATCTGGTTGGGCCGCCACGAGGGAAGCGGAGTAGCGTAGATGTACATCTCGTGCCGTAGCAATCCGTACCGTGCTTGCATTCATCGTCTTGGCCAGGAGTGTCCATCGTCCACGACCTAATCTTGACCATGTACCTGCTCCCTGGGCCATATTCACCCATTTGTCGTATCCCAGTCCAGTGGGTGGGTGCTGGAGCTGAAGGAAACTGCAGTCTTACAGCCCTAATGGCTCAGAAAGGTAAGGTGGGGAAAGCGACAAGGCCATTGTCATGCGGCTAGTGGATGAACCTCTCGTACTTGGGCCTGTTATTGAACGGTTTTTTGCCATGGACTTTAGACTGTACAGCAGAGTAGTATACGGAAAATAGTCGAGATTAGGATCTTTGCGGCTCATGCCCCGCTATGCTACAGAAAGTAACTCTCTCTGGACCAGTCGACGTTAGCCTTTACGTGTACCTACATACTCCGTACATATAACCGTACATACATCCACACATGAAGACTGCAAGTTTGCAACAGTGCAAAGGTACTCGATAGAGAGGGTACTTCGCGATACGCTGCATCGAAAGGAGGATACGTTTGGTTTTCGATAGGGATTAGCTTAGGATGGGATTGGGTCGGACAGACTATCAAGGGGGGTTGGGATTTCGGGAAGCGCCTTCGATGCTTGGGCCAAGTTGGAAGTGACCTGGGAGTGACCTATCTCCTTCTGCTTTCTGGGGACTTGTGGCCCCCAACATTCATTTGCAATCCAGCGCCGAAAAACGGACATCTTTTGTTTTGTGCTGTCAGAGTCTGATTAATCCTCTGACTTTCCTTCACTCGTTATTGGGTCTCACGCTGTCTCCGGTGATTTATTTTTGGAAATTCATGCTGGTGGAGATTGCTGCTGAAAACCCCAGAATTCAGGTGGTTGACGGCGACCTTTCTATTTTGGACCGTCCCATTTTCTTAACGTCTTCACAAGCTTAAATTCAAACTCGGTTATATGTATGACATGCCAACGAATAATGAGTACTTCTGCATCCTCAAAAGTTAAAGCATCAAGATGGTTCCATTTCTGTCCGAATGACTGTGACTGTTACAATCTTGTGATCCTCGACCGACACCATCCAATGACCACACCCCTCCACACACAGTCGATATCTCTTCCTCCCCGGTGCAGTGTAACATCAACCGAATGACGAAGCTTGATTCATGACGGAAGAAGGCGTTCGTGACATAGTATAACATTCTCGTCTCTTCATCCACGGGCACCGCTTTTGAAGATCTGATCGATATGTTCCCGACTGTTCTTATGTGTAGTCTCTAGATACTGTAACTTCTTGCCCAGGTTTTCCACATCCGATTTCAGCTCGGCCGTCTCGCTGTTCAGTCGCTTATTGACATCTTCTGTAGGGCTGAAGACGAACCTATCCAATTATCAATATTAATGCCGGAGTCTCGTGATATAGTCATGTGGTTGAAGAAAGGGGACTGCTGATATTTGCGACAATGAAGCATCATGAGATTGCACTGTAAAAAGGACGTACATCTTTCCCACCCCTTCATAGATATTGGTACTTGGTGGCAGTGTGGATACCTCGCTGGATGTGAGTTGAAGTAACCGAATTTCTCGCTGCTTGACAGATATCTGTGACTTGACGATATTGATCTGTTGCTGAGCCTGGATTGCTTGACTCTCTATCTCTTGGACGAGCTAGTAGATTGTTAACAAGGTCATGTTGAGACATTGAGTTTTGTTGATGACAGGGAGGATAGCGACAACAGGATGGACAAAGCACTTGACCTAATCACTTGAAGATGCTGTGCAGGAAAGCGAAGATAGGAGCTACCTTACCTTCTGTAAAGCTTCGTTTGGAATAGACATCTTGTCGTCTTGGGTGGATCAAGCTTCGGTTTCGGTGACTTTAAGTAAACCTTCCTCAGATGGTCTTACGGAATCTGGTTCGGGTTCGGATCGTGTTGACACAACACACCCAAAATAGCTGCCCCGCGGGACTAGAGCGTTGAAAATGAAGCTTTTCGAAGGTCAACCGATCATGTGGTGATAAGGATCCGATAAGGTAGGAAAGTCGGCAGCAAAACAAAATTCCCGAAGACCATCCGGAGCTCCCTCCTTCGCATAACCCCTCCTGTCGGATGCCTCGGTTTTCATGTGAATAGATGCTGCTAAATCGCAAGCAGATTAGGATCTCGGAAATAGTGCCAGAAAGCGATGAGTCTATGCATCCATGGCTGCCCAGTGCCCACTGGCCACTGCTCACTGATATCGAGCAAACCAACACCTCACGTCGTAAGTACCTGACAGTGGGTGTCTAGGAGTTCCAATGAGAACCCGATTGTTCGAAACGTTGAAGTCCATTGCCGGAAGGGCCGGTTACCCGCACTTAGGTGGACACTTTGTCGGGAGAGACGTCCATATCGGGAATGACGTTTGCGCCCTTTTATCAGCCAGCGTGAAAACAGGGTCGAGCCTTCTCATTCTAATGCAGGAAACATGTCCACACTAACCATGAATTTACTGTGTACTTACTAATGAAGAAAAAACGCAGAGCCAGACGACGTTAACAAGAATGCCGGATTGTTTATAATCTTCGCGGTTTCTCAAACACATTCATTTGTGTCTTTTTGGTGACAGACTTAATTTCTTTCGTTTCCATCCTCCGCCGGCAGTCAGTACCAGGGACCCCTCCGCCCTGCGCAAGGTTACCACCACATATCTCTCCATATCTGGAGGACTGCTGTCGCAACAAACACCTACAACAGACCTCGATATGGGCTTCCGCTTGCCTTCGATACCGTACCCTCCTCCGAGGCCACAGGAAGGTTATTGGGCTCCAGTAACTTCGACAATAAATTGGTGTGAAGGCAAGCCCTCCCTCCCTGCCTTTAAGCTGTTCTCATCAGCTACTAATTAGACCGCAGAGGACTATTATGCGACTATATACTCGGCCGAAATCGTTAACACTCTCACGAACCTGCTGTTCCTTTACCTTGGGATCAAAGGCGCACGGAATTGTATAAAATATGGCCACGATAGTGTGTTCCTGGTAGCTTTTATTGGTTATACTGCTGTTGGCACTGGTAGGCAGAGAACAGTCGTGGTACGATATCTCATGCTAAACTCTACAGGCTCATTCCTTTTCCACTCTACCTTAAAATGTAAGCTCAACCATTAGGATACGAGTGATCGGTCACTAATCGAACCATGTAGATCCCATGCAACTAGTAGACGAACTTTCTATGATCTATACGACCTGTCTAATGTGTTATGCGACATTTTCCTTCTCCAAATCGCGCCTTTTCAGACAGTTCTTAGCTGCTGGCTTGGTGTCCCTCTCCGTGTTTATTACGGCAAGTAAATAGACTCCGTGGCATTTTCCGTCCCTAATACCTGGTGTTCACAGCTTTATTATCACTACCTGCAAGACCCAGATTTTCATCAAAATGCCTTTGCGCTCCTTACGGCTGCGGTCCTCTTCCGCTCCATGTATATCATGGAAGTGAATATTCGTCCGTCGCTTCGAGAGAAACATGCTACTTCTCCAGAGAAACAAGTTGATCCAGACTCTCTCACCAGCGCTCAGCTCGCCGACAATAATAAGAGGCTCTATGCTATATTGAAGGAAATGTGGTTATTGGTTGGATGCGGACTTTCTATCTTCCTTGGCGGCTTCGGGATATGGTCGCTAGACAACCATTACTGTTCAACTATCAGAACGTGGAGACATGAGATCGGACTTCCTTGGGGACTTTTACTTGAGGGACACGGTTGGTGGCACCTAATGACTGGAATCGGATCATACTTCTACTTGGTTTGGGGCATCTGGTTACGACATTGCTTGAACGAAAGACAGGATACATATTTTCTCAATTGGCCATCTTGGGTTAGCCTTCCGGAGGTGGTTCCCATTACGGCGAGTACGGGGGATTCAAAAAGATATACAACAGGAGCATCGAAAAGGGAGACTAAGAAAGTGATTTAGAAAGAGGTTGCGTTGAAATTAGATGTTTGGATGACAGCGGTTAGAATAGGATAGGAGTTGGGCATCAAGCAGCGGTGTTGTACAGGAGCATATATCATGATGGAAAGACTCGATACCCAGCACTTTTTATAGAATGAGACATTAACATTTTTCTGGAGGTTTGGCATATGTAGTGTAGATGTACTCGTAGTCTTTGCGCCTTGTCGATCCTTAATATGGAGGCATTAGAGGGGCAGGGTTTCGGCATCTATCCGAAATCTAGCCTTGTTTTGCAACGTGCCGCCAGCCTTGTGTAGACGACAGGGCTAAGTACGAACCCTCCATTGTAATTCGCTAGATAAGTGATCGCAATCGTGTCAATACCATCGCAACCGTCTCAGCCACGATAATAACGCAAGCCCTCTTGACGTGAGCAGCCATTCCAAAAAGTGATACGTATCCCAAGATAGAAATATGCGAATATCCTCTGCAACAAGTCTACAGTACGGTTCACCATATAAGCTTCAAATCATTCTCCAAGCTTGTACTGAGTTATTAGGCTGCACATTCCTCACCAGTTTACAGTCATGATATACGATGTATAATCTGATCGATTCCAATTATTCACAAAACCAACCCGTTCAACTCCTGCATACAATTGAGACATGACAAGTCCTGCAAAGCAGAGCTCCTCGAGATGGGGCTCCTTTCTTCAACAAGCTGTAGCTGGCGTCGAATCTAGACTTGACAATATATTAGCAGAAGGGCAAGATGCCCCACCAGGCAGCAAACCTGCATCTGCATCTGTCACTCCAGCGCCAGCCAAATTAGAACCAGGTACGGTATATTGGCATGTATTTGGGAGCTTGAGTGGGCGTTGATTTGAAAGTTCCTCTAGGTGTTTCGCGAAGCGGTTCCAACAGTAGCAGAACAAATGATCGTTTACAAGAACGTCTGGCAAGGGCGGTAGCTGCAAAACAGGCACAGAAGGGCGAGGCTCGATCATCCTCTAACGTGCCGTCGCGAACCGGTAGTCCGATTACAGCAAGCGACAGCCCGAGACAAAGTATCGATGCGCCGTCAAGTGCGGGGGAAGAGCAGCTTCCGAAGACCTCGTCCCAGCTTGAGCGGCCTAATACGACTACCGACCCTGTTGAAAATGGGACACCTAAAGTGGAAGTTCGGCCTAGTACACCAGCTACAGAAGTGATTGAAGAATCTCCGGCAGCACCTACTAGCGGTATTACTGTGGAAAATGAACCTGTTCCGCGGCTGTCAGTAGAATCGACGAGGTCTAGCGCACCTAGGGACTCAATTGATTCAGCCCGCACGTCTGATTTGTTACCTCGCTCTTCAGTTGATGAGCCCGCGCCTCGTATAGATGGTGCTTCAGCGCAGAAGACTCCCGCAGAATATGAGGCTTTACTCCGTCAACTCCAATCAGACTACGAGACATCGGAGCTACAAAGGCAGGATGAAGTCCATGGATATATCGAGCGCATTGATGCTTTGCAGGCAAAGCTACAGTATTTGGCGAAGGAAAATCTGGAATCCGCGAAGAAAGCTATCGGTTCTGCACCGGCTGGGAGCTTGGAGAAGAAGCTGGCAGAGAAGGAACAGCAGGTTGTGCTGTTAATGGAAGAGGGACAGACCTTGTCAAAAAAGGAACTGACCTATATGACCACGATTAAGAAGTTGCGTGCAAAGATTGCCGAGGATAGCAAGGAGGTCGCAGAAGCCAAAAAGAAACAAGAGAAGGCCGAAACAGATGCAGCAGCTCTTTCCGAGCGATTGAAGCGCGTTGAGGGTGCCGAGAAACGATTGAATGAGAGAAATAGCTTAATCAATCGTTTACAGAAAGATCTGGATGCAGCCAAGGTTGAAAAGGATGCTAAAGATGCCACTATCAACAGTCTCAGGGCTCAATTAGAAGAATCTGTCACTCGCGAAAAGCAGGCTGAGACGAAGCTCGCTCAGGAAGCTCTCGAGGCCGAAAGAAAACGTGTTGCAGAACTTGAAGACGACATCTCTAACCTCAAGATTGAAAAGGAGCTCGTCAATGATAGGGCTCAAATTCAAATCAAAGAACTAAGAGAAAAGCTGGACAGGGAAGCAGAACTTGCTCGGGTTGCGGCTCTGGAAATGAAGAACGAGCAACAGATGCTGGAGAGTAAGCTAGAGGTAATGAGAGCCAGGGCAGAAGAGGTATCATCTGGGGCAACTGGAGATGCGCAGGCAAAACTTTTGCGCCAAATTGAAACTCTGCAAACACAATATGCTGTAGCAAGTGAGAATTGGCAAGGGATTGAGGCCTCGTTGACCGCGCGTACGACAAGCTTAGAAAAGGAGAGAGATGAAGCGATCAAGCGCGAAGCCGATGTTAGGCGGAAGGCCCGTGAAGTAGTAAGCGTGCATGCTCCTTGTTATCACAAAATAGCTATTGACTTTGAATAGGCACTGAAAGCTAAGCGGAATGAAGACGAGCTCGAGGAGACCAGATCACAGCTACCTAACTTCCAGCAAGAACTTACCGAGCGAAGCGCTCAGCTCGACAACCTAAAGAAACGTGCTGAAGAAGCCGAAGCAGCTTTGGTTGCCGCGAAAGCAGAGTTTGAGGACCAGAAGCAGGCTTGGAAATTCGAATTGCAACAACGAATTGATGAAGAGAGGCAGAAAATGCAAGACGAAATGGTGGTTGGGTCTCGTGCTGAATCTCCCGCTGCAAGTCGAAGGGGCCTTACCTCCGAATACTTAGGTCTTCAGAACCTACAACTCAGGAGAGCCTCGGCACGTTCCACAACAGGCGAGGTGCCAACCCCCGAACGCCTTCTTGGACGTCGCCCTTCGGTTCAACCTCTCACTAGGTCATCCGGTCACGGAACACCCACACGTCAAGATTCCACTCAATCCTTCACCCATTCTCTTCCTACAAACGGCGATGTTCCCCCACAAACTCCCTCTATTCACACTCTAGACCACGATGACTTCTTCGAGCACCACCGCTCCTCCTCCCCGCAACAAACCATCCACGACATCGTATCCACCTCGACCGCCGCAGCCGGGCCCTCCGTCCAACTCGTCGAGCGCATGAGCTCCGCCGTGCGCAAACTCGAGAGCGAAAAAGTCTCCACGAAAGAAGATCTCGCACGCATCGCGAAACAGAGAGACGAGGCGAGAGCGGAGATTGTGCAGTTGATGAAGGAGGTGGAGAGTAAGAGGGAGGTAGAGTCGAGGATCAAAGAGCTCGAAGCGGAGTTGGAGGGCGTGAAGCAGAGGTATGAGACTACGTTGGAAATGCTGGGGGAGAAGAGTGAGTTGGTGGAGGAGTTGAAGGGGGATGTGCAGGATTTGAAGGCTATGTATAAGGAGTTGGTTATTAAGAGTGTGAGTGGGTGAGTGGTGTTCGTGCGATGTTGTGGAATGGAGGTGGCGCTGGTGCTGTATTACTTATCTGGGGACTCGTGGTAGATTTGCTTTTACAGGTGTACTGAGTGGTGGTGTGCGTGGTTTTTGAGTTGGGACGATGACGAGCAGGAAACTCGAATGGATGCTTAGAATTTGAAATTAGCATGATAAGGAAAAAGATACCTGAAGAAAGTTGCACGGAGAGCAAAGAAATGCATGTAAGATATGACAGATTAGTTATGAAGTTTAGAAGAATTGAACGAGAATGAATCTCCTTATAAGAGAAGTTCAATGGATTAATGTCTTTACACCAAATCAATCTAGGCTATCTAACCCATCTATTCAGACACCCGAACACTATCTCACAACTTCACAATTTACTACCCTTCGCCTCCTTCGCCTTCTTAAGAGGCGGGCCTCCAATCCTCCTTTTCCACTCCTCTGACAACGTCTGTTTCTCCACCAGCGTTTTCTTCGTCCACTCCAAATACTCCTGCAACCCCTTCTTCCACCTCTGAACTTCCTTTCCCACCCAAGGCGCCATCCCCTCTGCACAAAGCGTCGTCGCTTCCTGCGCAATCAGATGACCATACCCCTGCAGGAAAACCTCCTCCACTCTCCCCTTCTCGATCCCCCCACTGCCACCATGTCCCGTCCCAGTCAACTCCCGTCGCTTCGCACACCCCTCCGGCTCGCACACACCGCTCTCGGTACCGTAGATATACAGCACGCTAGGACGCAGCTGCGGTAGTTGCAGGAAGGTGTTCATGGGCTCGGGACGGTAGAAGGGGAATCGCACGGGAGAGGCGGGGTGCAGGTCCGGGAGCAACTCGGGATGCAGGAGCTCGGTGCCGGAGGGGGAGAAGGCGGGCCAGGAGGGCCGAGCGAAGTAGAAACATTCTTGGTGCTTGGGTGTGGTGAGCGTGTAGGCGTTGGGTTCGGGGTGGATGGCCGTGGGGGTGGGCCGGATGGCGTGCGCGCACCAGCGGTCGAGGACTCGGGGGTCCCATTTTTTGTAGGCAGGGGAGTTGCGGAAGGCGGTTTCGGCTGCCTCGCGAGTGGGCCACTGGGAGATGGGGGTTAGCCAGGTGGAATTATGGAGGGTAATTAGTTTGAAGTGGGTTAGGGTGAAGTGAGATGCGGTGGGTGTAGCCTAATATAAGGAGGACAAATTCAACTCAAGTATAAGCAGGCACTTACAAGGTCTCGACGGAAAGTTGAGAGACGGTTGGGATCTGGTCCAGCTGTAGCGGATGCATATTGCTGGATCACTGGGTCGAGCATTACGATAGAAGTTAGAAGGCGTGGATGCATGAGAGCGAGGTTAGCGAGTATGTTTCCGCCCATTGAATGTCCTACTCCAATGATGGGTTGAGGTATCTCAGAGCGGAATGTATTGACCATGTGAAGAAGATCACGGGCATGATCCGTCCATGATGCTGGTGTTCGTTAGTGACTATTTGTGTAACGGCTGTGGCTATTTGGGGCAAGCAGAGCTTGATGAAGGGGCTTCAGCTATCTTCAGCTATTCAAAAACGGATAAGAAGTCATTGTCAATGAACACCTCCGTTACAGCCGATTCTCTTAATAGAACGAAACCAGAATTAAACAGAAGACTAGACATACGGTCATTCCCTATTAACTGCTCGTTCAAAACGCTACTTGCGCCCTCATGAGCTATATCTGCAATCCATATACTTCGGATTCTGAACCCATTTGCTTTGGACCGCGCATGAAGGTCTTCCCACAAGGGCTCATATAGTTCCTGGAAATAAGGTCAATCATTTGAGACTATTCATATGTACAATGAGGCACTCAACGGCTTACTTTGGGATATCCGTTTGCATGTGCTCCAATGATTGTCACATCACCTTGCTCTGGATTGGGGTTGTCTCGAGGGATATACTGCTTAATCGCTAGGCGTAATACATCTTCTTGATAATTTGCCGTCGCACGAGCATATTCGCGGATATGTTGACATTCAACAGTATGTTCCTTGACCTCGAAGATGCTTGTAGCGGATTCCATGTTGGGGTATGGGGAAGCCCCCTGAGCGCCTTAACGGGAGATGGGTGGGATAAGAGAAATGAAAAGGATACAACGGACTGAAATCCCAATACTGAGGTTTCATGCAATATCAAAGTACAAGTACATGGATGAGATTCAGGTAGAAGTCATCGCGGCTAGGCAACTATTAATGTATAATATTCAGTGTAGCATGTAGTTTCATGGCTAGCTGGGTCGGATATCCTCTTCTCCACAGCCTGGAGTGCCTCGGCACAAGGGCAACTAAATCTAGACCAAGGAAGGTAGAGGAAGCTGTATGTTGAAGAAACAGACGAAACATTGTCGTCGCAGCAATAGAAGCCTATTGCAAGGTTCACATAAAGGACATCAGATTCGCTTTGTCACAATAAAATTATACTCCTATGCTCAAGTTGGAGTAAAGTTGGAGAAGTCCATTGCAACGAACATGGCGATTATGTAATTCCCACGTGAGCCCGCGTGGAAAATCAATTAAAGAACCCCCGCTATAATTTAGCGCGTTTTCTTCTGAAGCTCAATCGGACGTGTTTCCAGGTACGCGATTTTTGTTTGTGCTCGAGTACTTCCGTACATACTCACGATACTTCAGAGTGCGTCGGATATTTCATATACATATGCTTTAGACCACGACAATTCCATTCGTTTTCTCTATTCAAGCCAGGTCTTGCATAGGCGCTGCGACCACAGTTACCTCTCATTATCAATTTCTCTCATGCAAAAGAATTATT
This sequence comes from Rutstroemia sp. NJR-2017a WRK4, assembly GCA_002946385.1. Classification (NCBI taxonomy): domain Eukaryota; kingdom Fungi; phylum Ascomycota; class Leotiomycetes; order Helotiales; family Rutstroemiaceae; genus Rutstroemia; species Rutstroemia sp. NJR-2017a WRK4. The sequence continues at coordinate 255,055 of NJPR01000080.1, forward strand.
GATACAAGATGGCGGATCCAAACCAAACTCCGATATTCGACGGTTGCGTAATTGCCATCGTTGTGAGCGGGCAACTCCCAAAATCCCAAGCACTCGACGTAGGTTCGCCACATACCCAGCTCTATCATACAGTATTGATGAAATAATGTCTAGATCTCACGAATCGTCGAGGGAAATGGTGCTATCGTACAAGAAATCAAGGCGGATATGGACATGAACCTGGAGGAAATCACACATATCGTCTCTTCCACCACCGATTTTGCAGCCTTCCCTGCAGCAAGCCTACAAATGGTGCCGGTCGTGAAACCTTCCTGGGTGTCGGTATCGCTTTCCAAGAACAAATTGGCGCAAATTCGACCTCATACTCCCGATGAAAGGCTCATATTCTCGAATGTTGTGCTCACATGCGCGGATATTCCGCAAGGCGATAAAGATGCGATTATTGGATGTACACTAGCAATGGGTGGTATGGAAAGCAATAGCCTGACCAAGTTGGTAACTCATATTTGCGCATTAAGTATGGACCATCCAAAAGTTGTGTCCGCCAAAGAGAAGAATCTTAGGTGCAAGATTGTATTACCGCACTGGTGAGTACCATAGGTCGCCGCGCACACCAACAGCTAACATCGATAGGTTTGATGATTGTTTGAAACTCGGAAAGAGGATCGACGAAACACCCTACCTTCTGCCTAATCCAGAGATCTTTCACAAGAAACCAGAAGACGCCATGCCCATACCCTCATCAACCGGGCTCGAGGGCGCTACTGGGCCGAAACCTGAAATTGCGAATCTCACCCCTACAAAGTTTCGTATCGAACGTGAATTAGACGTATTTAAGAATAAGGACGTTATGCTATCCAAAGATTTGGATATCTCACCCCGGCTTCTAGGAGTATTTGAAGATATCATCCGGAAAGGTGGAGGATCGATCACAACATCGGTCTTCGAAGCGGATATGTATGTCTGCCATTACCGTGAAGGTAGAGATTACGTGTTTGCTTCAAGAAATGGGATCGACGTCGGCAACCTCTCATGGCTGTATCACTTAATCACCCATAACGAATGGACGTCCCCTTTCCGGCGATTGCTGCACTATCCAGTCCCTAAAGGCGGTTTGGAAGGCTTTTCAAATTACAAAATCACACTTTCTAATTACGGCGGAGAAGCGCGTCTGTATCTCGAAAATCTTGTGACCGCAGCCGGCGGAGAGTTTACCAAGAGCATGAAGCCAGACAACACACATCTGATCACCGCTCGAAAATCCAGTGAAAAGTGCAGCGCTGCTGAAGAGTGGAATATTGATATGGTGAACCACCTGTGGCTTGAGGAATCTTACGCGAAGTGCGAAATACAAAGACTGACTGATCCTCGTTACACTCACTTTCCACCAAGGACAAATCTGGCTGAAGTCATTGGCCAGACTCAGTTCGATCATAAAGCTTTGAAGCAAAAGTACTTTCCACGCGATCCTATCCCGGAACCCGGTGATCCAAAACCACGCAAAAAGCCCTTGATTGTAGATCAAGTCATGTCGGGCACAGCTGATGCTGAGGAGGCCAACGGCATGGCGCCACCGCGTAAATCCAAAGGAAGGAGAGTCTCTTCAAATCCTCTGGCAACACCGGCAAATAAGAACCGAAATTCCCTGGGAAAGGAGAATGATACGCCTTCGTCAACAGGGAGTCGTAGCGCAAAGGACAAGGCCATCAATGCCATTCACGATCTCGCCCCCGATCTTGCTCTTTATGAAAAAGAGAAGAAGAGGAAGGGCCATGTCTTTGGGGGTGACCGGGCCGCTAACAAAATAGAAAAGGAAAGAAGTCTACAGCGTAGCTCGAGCCCCGCCCATAAAGATTCTGATGCTGAAGAAGTTGAGGTTCGGCCAAACAAGAAGCAGAAGGTTGGAACGAAGACCACGGAGATTCAAGTTCGTATGTTAGTTACAGGATACACGGTGTGGCAAACCGAGCCTAACAAGGAGGATACCGATACAGTAAGTTGGAGTTTCGGGATTCTGCTGGAGCAGTCACTAATATTTGTAGAAAAAACTCCGAAATCTTGGCATTGCTATCTGGAAAAACTCTGGGAAGGTAGACTACATGGCTGCTCCTAAGATGGTCAGAACTCGGAAGTTCCTAGTAGGCCTAGCACATGGTCCAATAATAGTATCCGACAATTATATTGAAGCCTGCATCAAGGCCGGGAAGATGCTCGATGTTGAGGATTTTCCATTGAAGGACCCCGAAAATGAGAAGAAACATGGCGTCAAGCTGAAGGATGCTGTAGCTCGGGCAAGGACAAACAAAGGGCGACTTCTTGCTGGGGTCCCTATTTACAGTACTGCGGATATTGAGAATGGGTTTGAGACTTACAAGGATATTGCGGAGGTCAACAGCGCCACTTTCGGTGTCTATAAGGGGCGGCCAGTCATCAAACCTACAAAGCCAGAAGAAGACGATGGGCCACCTGAACCAGTCTACCTCATCACCGGTGAAAAGAAATCAGAAAAAGATCTGTGGCCGAAGTTTACGGACATGGCAAAGGCGGGTAACATGGAACCGAGGATTGTTAAGGTCGAATGGTTATTGGATGTTGCTATGTCTCAACAGATGAAGTGGGACAAGAAGTATTTACACAAGGCTTGATTTCAGCGTATAATAATACATTTTTTGCTCGTCATTTTGGTAGCCAGGCGAAAGGTGTTTGCTAGAGATATTGATACCTCTTTTTCTTGGTGGTGCGGGAAATTCGGAGCTTTAAGGGATCTTGGGAAAGGGAGGGAATGTACACTAGCTAGCTTATGAGATATGTGTATCAAGATTTTGTGAGATGAATTTAGTTGTATGCAGCTTCAATTGATATGAAGACCTTGGCTTGACTTTTGGGCTTTGACACAACGCAGTCGCTGCGAAAAGAACTTGTATTTCCACACGAGGTCTGTCACCGTATCCTAGGGGTAGTAGTCTAACTGAATGCGAATTCTTGTCGATGATCGGATTCTTCTGAACGCGATCCTCTCGCAAGAGTCTTTCTGTGAATGAGACAACATGTATCCACACCTGACTCCCTTCTCACCAACAGCCTCAATTGACCGTCAAGACCACCGAAGCGCTCAAGCTCCACATCGCAATCCTTCTATATACCACCCCTCCAATATAAACTTCAATGAGCACCAAACTCCCATCTAGCAGCTAGCCCAGCGCTAATGCATATACCTCAATATCATGAAATCCTCCATTCCAACGCCGAACTTGCCCCATATATACCATACCATGCTGGATCATCCAAATGCTATGCGCCGTTTTCTCACCTCCCGCTTCCTGTATATAAATCCTCATCCTCATACCCTCTGCGCAACCGCAAGCGCAATCTCAAAAGAACTTCACACCCTGCTGATCTTCCTGTCCGAAGACCTGCGCTTTCCCCCTCTTGACCAGTATTGCGAGTGCTTTCTGTAATATTTCCGGGTCGAGACCGTGGAATTCTGGTTTGCGCAAGATGTCATGATTAGCATATTTTCGTATATAAACGCCTTTCCAATAATACTCTAGAAGAAACTCATGCAGTGAAGTAGATGGGGCATGCAACAAGAAATCCCAAGATAAATAAGGAAAACCAGAAAAACCCACCAGCATCCCTCGTCCCCTCCCCCTCCACCAACTCATAAAGCGTCAACACCGACCCCTTCTGCCCCGTCCCCTCCACCCACTCCTCCAGCGCCCTCGCCCATTCCTCCGGTTTGCGCCACCAAATCCAATACACATCGCCCTCTTTCGCATCCCTGGGTACCGCTTTCCCCGCGGCAGCCACCCCTTCCGCGCGGCCCTCCCGCTTCATAAACTCGAGCACCTCTCTCACGCCCTTCTCATCCAGCCGCCTGTTTATCCGCGCGTTGTAGAACAGCTCACTGTTGAGGGAAGCGGATATCGAGAGCCGGAAAATGCGGTAGTGCGAGTGGTAGGCGAGGATAAGGGATGACCATTTTTGGAGCTGGGCGTGCAGCGTTGAGGACTGGGGTTGGAGGGTGAAGAACGGGGGGAACGAATGTTCGCGGGGGAAGGGAAAGGGGTTGTTCGTGGAGAAAGAGGTGGGTTGGGTTGTTGTCATGTCTGATTTTTGGGTGCTGGTAGTGGTGTAGTGAGGGAAATAGTAGGTAGATAGGTGAATATAGAGGGCACGTGGAGGGGTAGTCTGGAACTGGTGGGGCGCTGAAGCTTGTGGGTCTGTGCGCTTGATATCAGATTCCAGCGAACTACTCCTAATCGCGTTCAGAGTTAGTGCACTTCCATCCATCAGCAGTGATTGTCATGTCATCTCGATCCATTGTCCATGATCGTTGCCATATGTACACCTCACAAGTTATCCACCTATGCTTTGCTCTCTCCTCAATATTTCCTTCGTCAACAATCATATATAGACATCACGAATTCAGCCTCTAGTTCAATCTCCAAACTCCACTAATGCATTCCAACCATACATCCATTGACACCGTACCCAACGCCTCCGCTGATGTTTAAAGGAAATTATGTAGTCAAATCGCCAAACAAAACATCAATAACCTCATCTAGTAGCGTAAATGCCAAATGTGCACTATGAATGTTAGCCTTGTAGCAACGATCAAAGGAGTGACTTACTTCAATCTTGGATTATTAAACGTTGCGAATATTCTCCTACTTGCCGCTTGTGCATTGACCCTTCCGACTACACTCCCAACCAGATCAGGTATAAGAGTTGCAAGCATCAAGCTTGCTTCTTTGCGGCTCTTGCTCTTCTCGCTGCTCGATCGTGCTTTGCTCTCCGTTTTCTTTTGACCACCAGGCCACATGGACTCTTTAAGGAGGTTGATGTACCGAACAAGTGCATCTTCTTGCAAGAACCCCTTGACAACTTCACGTACTTTTCGTTCGATGGTACTGCCCAACAGTTGATGAAGAACCACAACTACAGCCCTCCCTCGCAGCCAATTGTTGCCACGATTTAGCTCAAATACTTCGAGGAAGATATCACAGATTGGCTTGACGAAAGGTTCAAGTTCCCGATCCTCAAAGGCATTCAATTCTGCTTCAGCTTCAGCAGCTGTGAGTGGATCGTCACCAATCGTGTTAGGCATGGTAATCAACTGATTGGTAGCGGCAGACAGTAGGTTCTGACCTGCGACCGAAAGCTGGTCGAGAACTGGGATATTTCCTAAGATGTCCTCCATGCCATCTGTCACCGAGTTATAAAATCTGGTCATCATATCTTTCTTGCTCTCATTGGGATCTGCTCCTTCCAGTTCTGGGGCCAGCGCACTCTGCGATAAGAAAGCACGTAGTTCTCGACTTCGACAAACATCCGGTAATAAGAGAATCTCCCGTAGGTATTTCTCCAATGCTAGGCGTCGCTTCTGTAGAAAATCGGTCTGTAATTTCATGACCATGCGTCTCCGTGGAAATTCAAGATTCCTTGTAGAAGGATATTTGATGCGAAGCCGTTGATGAAGATCATGGAACTCGCTGTATCGACGGGTGATTGTCCAAGTCGCCGCAGGCATCTGCTCCCCGGCCTTTCTTTGCACTTCGATAACATAAAGAGCATATTCCCGGCCGTCCTCCTCCTTACCCACCATGATTGACTTTATCTTAACTGTGGACCGGCCATAAAGACTGTTATCACTCTCCTGAATAATGTATTGTTGCCTTTGAAGCTCCTTGCGCCGAATCTCTCTTTCTAGACTGGCCTTCGACTTCCGTAAAATTCGAAGCTCAGCTGTATTATTTGTGAGTTCGGCCTTCCTAGTCAAAGAGTCAACTACCGCATCTTGGGCTACAAGTCGATCGATGTCAACCGTAAGTGCTGTGATGGCTTCAGCTAGTCCCAGATCTCCAGGAGCAGCTTCAACAACCTCGTCTTGATTGTTTGCGTCCTTGTCATCTTCCGGATCGTCATGCTCATCAGACAGGAATTTTTCTTCATCACCAAACAGGTCATCATCTGTAAAGACTCCAATCCTGGAAGAAGTGTTTACAAGACCAAGCGAAGCTATACTTGGCTTGTCGTGTCTTTCGATATCTTTCACATTGCCAAATAAATCGGTACGCTTATGGTCGCCAGAATTTCTCCCCGGAACATCGTTTGTTGAGTTGAGACTGGGATTTGGCGATTTCAAAGATTCATTACCAAAAAGTGAAGCGTGAAGGTCATCAATATCCGGCTTATCTTCCATGATGTTGTTGAGAGCTTCCTCCATAGCTTGAACTACATTGTTGTCTGGCACAATCACTTCAGGCTCTTGATCTAGACTTTGTACCGAGTTTACCATTGCATCACTGTCGAAGTCTTCTTCATCAAATAGGGGAGGAGCATCCTCGTCCAGTGAACTTCGAGAATTTGACATCGAGTTCCGCCTGTTAGTGGTGAGATCTGTAAATGACATGACATTTCGTCGCAAATCCGTTCTTTTCGGGCCTAACTTGGAAGGCATTCGAGGGTTTAGAGGAGCTTTTGTATTCAAAGACAATGATGTAGTCGACCTTGGTGGCATCGAAGGGTTGCGCTGCATGTTCTCCGCCATGGGCGTCGGAGACGGTGAAGGTCGGCGAATGATTGAGGCTTCTTCGGATGCAAGACACTTGTAAAACAGGTCTGATTTCTTGAAGTGTTGAAAATACTTGTCCTGCATGACTTCGAGGGCAGCAGTTTGAGCACGTAAAATAGCCCTTCTAGCCATGAAGTATTGTTTAGAAGTTGCCTTGTTTCCTGTCTTGAGAAAATCTTGGACGAGACGTCTTGAAGTTTCTGGTACTTTAAGCTCCGGCTTTGACAGATATGCATCGTTGATTTGAGCCAGGTCCGTTCTGTCCGCTTCAGTCCATTGGGCAACAGTCGTTGGGACTTCTTCATCCTCCGCGCCGTCCTCTTCCAGAGGATTGCGGAAACCATCAACGACGATCCAGAATTGTACCAGGGACATGCAATTCTGCCTATCCATGTACTCCATGAAATACGAAAGGCCGGAAGGATCATGCAACAGATCTACTAGCGATGCTTTCTCGAGCTTGGATCCCTGATGACCATTACCAGCCGGGTGAAGTGCAGGAGCACCTCGCTGGCCAGCAGCTGCCAGCTGATTGACTTTTTGATCCAGGATTCTCTTTCCAATATCTAGTCGACGAAGATACACAGGGTCCTGGCCTTCCTTCAATGCATCCCTTTTGAACTGACTTGACACCTCGCTTCGGAAACGTCTCGCATCCGACAGGTTGTTCGTTTTCCGTATTGCGCGAATGAACTTCTCAAACTTTCTCTCATGATCACCTGGAGATAGCCTTGGGAATGGAGTAGAGCGAGGAGATTTTGGAGCAGGCGAGGCATGCTCATCTAGAGCAGCACGGAGCTTTCGCACAGTCGATCTATCTTGTAACATGGAGCGTCCCTAAAATGCGTTAGCTCTGACCCTATGAATTCAATATCTGTGGAAACAACATACATATGTTTCCATGATTTGGTTCCAGGTATCTGGATCCGCCAGCATTTGCATAACCGGGAAAAGGACTGCACAGGAGATGAGCTCTTCTATGATAACAGCCACAGCACGGCTTCCAATGACATTTTCCGGGAGTACTTCTGGCAGCAGTTTCTTCACCAGAGTTCTTAGATGTTCTTGCTGTACCAACTTAGTATCCGAATATGCCAAAGATGCCGCAGAATGTAGCTTTCCATCGTTGTATTTTGCAGCTATCGCCAAGTCCAACTCATCCGACTCAGTAACACTGCGATTCAGATTCTTCCCTCGTATGGTAATCTCCGCATTGTAGAATTCCTTGAAGTGTGCGGTCATTATAGGTACGAATCGAGTTGTTACAATCTCTACGAGATCAAGAGCTAACAGCCGGTCCTGCAGACTGGCAAGAGCCAATCTGATCGTTTTGTCGACTTCATTGGTAAAAGTCGGGTTTTTGCTTATGCTCCCATACCACGATGCCACAAAGTCGCGGAGAATGAAGTCGAGGAAATCGTCGAGGGCAGATGATACGATGAATGAATCGGGAACCAGCGGCTTTCGTACATACATTTGGCGCATTCGTAGTCCCGCTATTTCCTTCTTCCATTTCGAAGCCGCGAGAAATGCAGGACCCTTCGGCCGACGAATAGTGTTCTTTTCTCCATATCGGGAGCCTCTAGAGGTGAGAAGCAGGAGAGCTACGAATCCCACGATAGGAACAGCAAGTCCTGCAACGAATGCGTATCCAATCCAGCGCAGCGTGGGGATCCAATTGCTGACAACTATCCAGGCGACCAATACGGCGATACCAGCGAAGATTACATCTCGACGACTCAGGGCCATAATCTATGAAGGGCGATTGCATTCATAGACAGCATGGTTTTTGGGGGTGAAGAGGGGAGGAACTTTTTATTGGAGCTCTTTTGTCTGTCTCACAACAATTTGTTGTACTGCGCTGTAGCTCCCTTGGACATTCGCCTAATCCTTCCCCATTGCCTGCCAGCTCCATCTCACATGCAAGATGACGGGGTATCAATGTGTCCGAATTATCGAATCGCTAAGTATGAAAAGTGGTGGAAAAGAGCTCTATGAAAATTGATGCACTTGATCCTAATGTTGGTTTACTCTGTATATTGATCCAGATCTATCTTCTAAAAACTGTGAGATTCCTCCTCACCAAGGAGGATCTTCCACACGCCTAAATAATGCAACAAATTTAGGACCATTGTTCCTGGTAACCTTCTTCCCTTCCTCAGTCTCTACCCTCATTATTGTGACGCACTCGTCGGCTTCCTGCTCTTCCTCCGATACGCGTTCAAAACTAGGATGTGCATTGAAGTGCATCACCATCCAATTGTGAAGATCTTCCACATCAGTAATTGTGTATATGATTCCTCCCGGTCGAACCACATATGCATATTCAGAGTTCAAAGTGGTAGACACAATTCTGGCCTTGTGCTTTCGCGCCTTGAAGTGCGGATCTGGGAAGCAGAGAAAGATCTTCGACAGTTGGTGCTTCTTAAAGAAATTTGGGAGGAACTTCATCGAGTTGGCTCGTATGCAAGACGCATTCTGATATAGACCTGCTTCTTGATTCTGTGCTCGTAAAGCCTTGATTCTTTCCTGAACATATTCGGTGACCTGCGCTCGAATCTCCATGCCTATTTACATGTTAGCATGGTTCACATAGGTCACCGCCGGCCTGGTCCTACCAAGAATCAAAGTATTGGGTAATTTTGGGGCTAGAGCAACAGTCAAACCACCAAATCCACATCCAATATCCGCCACCTCTACATCCTGCTTCATTTTCTGCACGACGGCAGAAGGTTCTGCAAGCTCCTCCGAAGATTGAGTAGGTTCAGCATAGGCAGGATAGTGTGACGCCCAATCCATTTCTGCTGGACTGGCAGGACTACATGGTGTCAATGACTTGCAAACCACCATAAACATTAATACACTTACTACATCAATCTATGGTCCGAGAAGGGATTCGCGTGAGCTCTTTGCCTGTAGAACTTCTTCTTTGGCAGCTCCTTCGTGCCCTCTCCCGCACTCTTCGCATTTTTGTAGTCCTCCCGCTTCTGTCTCTTATTCGGAGGGCCAGCCATGTTCGCGCGCAAGAGCTCTAAAAGCCTCTCACAAGTCAGTATCTTGATCGGGGTTGTCGTACGCCAATCTGAACTCGATCAAGTGGCATGCATGAACGACAAGGCTTTATCATGATGTGATGGCCCCTCAAGGCTGAGACTTTTCGCAAAATTCGGGGCCGATAGAAATTATTTTTTAGTGCCCAAGTGCCCAAGTGCCAGGTGCCAGGTGCCAGGTGCCAAGGTTAGTGGACCGATAAAGTAACTGTAAGCTCAAGAATTAACAAATGCCAGATGCTACAGTGCTTAAAGCTACTCCGTAACAGTACTGTAACTTACAGTACGGAACACCGACTACGCCTACCTCTGCCTCTGCCTCTGCCTCTGCCTCTGCCTCTGCCTCTGCGTCATCAATGATTTATGTCCTGGTGGTCGCATTTTGATCGCGCCGGATAAGTCATCGGCATATTTCCTGCAGTTTCGTAATTGCCTTGCCGTGCTTGCCCAGCCAATGCCGAAGGAGCTGAACACTGGCAGCTTGTCGCTCCTCCGCAAGGAAATGAAAGGAAGGCATCTTACGTGCCTTCGCTGGAGCTTATAATAACAGATTGTTGCCCTACTAAGCTCGTGGCATCCAATCTCGAAATCATACCATTCCTCACTTCATTCTTTGGCTCCAATACGATACAGCATTTCTTAAATGCCATCATTGTCTCCGCGCTCTATCATCATGATTAAGGACTTCTCGATTACTCAAATTGCATCCATATCGATACCCAGTTGAAGCGGCACGGATTCTACGACACTTTTCTGTCCCAAAAGACGCAACCAGCTCAACGCATCTACAACCCTCCCGCACCGTCGCAGCTTAGTATTACAAATCGCATACGTTGTCTCAATATATCTTGGACATTCCGCCTGCGCTCAGCGACAATACCAATTCCAGCTTCCTCGTAAAACCCGAAACTAAACAAAGATGTCGTGGTTCTCAATCCTACCGGAGAGTTTGATATTTATTGAGACATGGGCTATCCGCACCTTCGTGTGTAACCTTTTTCCAACTCTTCTGGCACACACTAACCATTGACGCTACCTATAGCTCTTACTAGGAGTTTTGGTACTGGGACCTTGGCTGTTGCTTCTTGTATACGATGCAGTGCTATATGTGCTCCGCCTAGCTACTTACGAGATACCTTACATCGGTGGTCGAGCGAGAAACCGCCCACGACCGAGAGCCCCGAGCTTGAGCGAGCGACCGAATGGCAAAGGACGACCACGCATAATGAGTATGCCTTCTAACACGGCTGTTGATATAGCAGAAGCAGTGGAGGTCGCGGCAGGTGGTATGAAAAGGAGGCCGGAATCTTCGAATCATAAGAGAAATGGTAGCGCGGCGATTGTGGATGATTGAGCAGCAACAGCAAATAGTTTCTTTTTGTATACAAGCAATGAACTGAAGAGCATCTCGCCAGGGCAACGACCAGATCGCCTACGCTGGATTGGCAATGAAGTATCGAATTAATTGCCCAAACCAGTGTTCCATTTGCCTAGTGCTGGCGTGTGTGTTCGTTTTATGGTTGGGATTGACAGCAGCCCCTCGTTTGGCGAGTTTCGTCGGCTTATCATAGGCTTTAAATCAACAAGGCGACGACATTAAATCCTCTCTCTCAGCCTTGTGAACCAAACTTAAACCACTTCCACCTACTTCCAGTTTGGTACTATATATCAAATCTCACATAACCAGAGATGTCTCACGACCCACACAACCTTTATAATTTTAAAAAGCCCAAACTCCATGACCCCAATGCCAAAGAACTCTCCTCATCCACAAACCTAGCCTTCAGCTCCACCCTCTCCTCCCTCCTCGCCTCCTCCACCTCATCCTCCACAACGCGCGGGCGACCTCGACCCTCCAAGACAAAAGAAGATATCTTCAAGTCGCATAACAAAGGTGCCAAGAAACGCGCTGCCAAGGACCTGGAGGATGACGAAGCGAATGATAATGGATACACCAGAATCAAGAATATTTCTTCCACCGTCGACGAAAGTGCACTCCACAGAAGCAAACGGCGCCTGGAAGCCAAAGCCAAAATATACAATCGTCTCAAGCACGGCGAACATGATGCCGAAGACAACGACGAAGCACTCGTAGATTTCGATCGCAAATGGGCCGAGAACGGGGGAAGGGATGATTCTGAATCCGATACCGACGATACCGCCGCAGAAATGGTAGAATATGAAGACGAATTCGGCCGACTGAGGAAAGGCACCCCTGCAGAAGCCGCACGCATGGCGCGCAAAAAAGCTGCCCGTCTCCGCGGCGCCGAAGAGCTCGTGCAAATGTCTGCGCGTCCTTCTATGCCTAACAACTTAATCCACGGCGACACGATCCAATCGTCCGCCTTTACAACGTCTTTGACCGATGACAAAATCTCCAAGATGGAAGAACTAGCGCAAAAGCGAGATCGCAGCGCTACGCCGCCAGAAATGCGGCATTATGAAGCGGACGCGGAGGTCAGGAGGAGGGGAACTGGGTTCTATGCGTTTTCGAAGGATGAGAAGGTTAGGGAGGAGGAGATGAGGGGGCTGGAGGAGCTGAGGCGTGGGACGGAGGAAGTGAGGAGGGGGAGGGAGGAGGGAAAAGAAAGGAGGAGGAGGGAGGTGGAGGAGAGGAGGAGGGTGTTAGGTGAGAAGAGGGCGAGGAGACAGGCGGAGAGGTTCTTGGAGGGGTTGGATGTGGAAGGCGGACTGGGTGGAGAGGGTGAGGAGATAGAAGACGAGAGGGCTGAGGGGAAGGGTAAATGAACACATGGATAAATGAAGAAGGAGGATGACAATGTTCGTAAGATTGAGGTGCTGATCACCTCATTACAACCTAAGATACCCGTGCTGCATATAATGTTTCATAAATAGTTACAACGACAACACCATTGACGACACAACAATCATGTCAAATACACAACACAAACAATGCATCTAAAAAAGTACTAGAATTATACTTCTACATTTGAGATCAAAGCAATAATGATCATGATTCTCGTCTTCTCCTTGCATGTCCAATATTGCTATGCTAAATAAACACTGAGCCTAAAAGTAGAGTAACATAGGACGTGCTGCTAAACAATCCAAGATACAATATTGAACAGGTCTTCCATTACCAAAACGTTTGCAAAGGTGGCATAATCTGGTCTTCCTAACCAATATAATCATCCCATCCAGCTGTTAAATCCATTCCAGATCCCATATAAACCCCAAAAGATCTGTGAAGTCATAGTCTTCTCTCATGAAATAGTCCCGCCTCCCTTTAAATTCCTTTTAAACATGTCCAACGGCGAGGAGGATCGTGAATCACCGGATCTCCCAAGAACCTACACCCATCCATTTGCTCCGCCATATAATAAAATGATGATGAATGTAAAACAAAACAAAAAGCTTGCTATGCCGCCTCGCTATTTCGTGTCCATAACGCCGTGTCCCAAGTCCGACCAAATATACATGTTTCCGGCCCGTCCACCATAAACGCCTTAGATCAATTAAACCACAACTACACTGGCCCAGTTTCTGTTTCTCATGACGATAGCCACACGCATCCACAGTCCGCATTATCACCCCGCTCTTGCAAGCTTGTGGTGGTGAGGCTGCGATCAGCTAATGGCGATACAGTGGTTGGTTCGGTTTCGTTGAGATAGATTGTAACAGGCTGACCGGTGCTGTTAAGTACAGGGGTCGCGGAACCATCACTTTGGATGTTGTGGGCCACACAGTATGCTGGGACTGTCTGAGAACCTCGAGGGATGCGACGCTCGACTACTTTGTAAATCTTCGGGTATGGTGCTAAGAATTGTGGTCCGCCAGAGGAGCCACCGGAGCCCCTGGATGAGCCACCTGATGAGGGGTCTCCTGATTGTTGTGAGCCTGACGCGGTATTCGTGGGGACGTCTGAAGGATATGTGTTCGTCCGAGATGTATAAGCTGCTCCAGCAGCACTAGAAGTAGACGCTGCTGCTGAACTGCTAGTCTCATTGACATAAATAAATGTTTCCAGCAATGTACCATTCCAGTAGCAAAACCATGGTTGCTCGCCAACTTGAGCTACCCCCATTCGCCCCATAAACTGCGAAGTTTTGTAGCCACGCTTCGAGCTCGATGTCACAGAAAGACTTTCCTTTCGTAGGACAACCATCTTGTTGTATGGCATTTGAAACCACCATGCCGGTCCCCGACTAGGGTACTCTGAATCATTGACAAGCGTCAAAACCTGAGCGGTCGAAATAATCGGTGGCTGAGCACCATATGGATAAAAGTTCATCGAGTTGTTGCCATAGTTGATAATCATTTCTTTGTTCCTGAGTTGGTCTGCTGCTTGGATCTCGAAAACGCCCATTTCCAGTGGAGTATTTGGGATCGAGCAGCTCCAAGCTGAATTTTCATTCAGAATACAACTGCTTAGAGCTGTTGAAGGAGCGGTTATGGGCATCTGATATGTCCCTACTGGAAGGGTGGGGACATTTGCCGGGACTGTAGAAAGTGGTGTAGCGTCAAAGGTGGTTGTCATGGTTGCGTATACAGTGGTTGGTTTTGAACTATTGTGAGTTAGTAACATTTCATACATACCGATATGGAGAGAGCTTACCCATCATTCGAGTTGCCATCATGATGTTTAGGCCCACTACCATGCTTGGGGCGCAGTGCACCAAGAACAGCTCCTAAAATAATGCCAAAAAGGACAAACATCAACAAAATCAAGAAAAGGACCCATACGGGAACAATACCACACAACTTCTTTCTCGCAGTTATTTGCCACTTTTTCAATTGAGGCTTCTCAGAAACTTCCATTGCCGCAGCGCTGACATGCTGAGAGCTTGAATCGGAGATCATGCTTCTTGTTGACAGTCGTGAATCTGGAGAATTCAATTCTTCACGAGATGCGAATTCGGGATTTCTGGTCGCCAATCCCATTCCTCCAGCTCCAGCGATTGGATCCGGTACTTGAATCAATGGTCGCGCCTTCCTGGCTAAGGCATTTTCCGGATACTTCGTGTACGGTGGAAGTTGCTCTGTATGCCCATCTGGCCCGATGAGATCAGCTGCCTCCTCTCCTTCAGGGCCTAATCGACGTTGATAATCATTGTTGAGACCTGGAAACCCGACAGGAATTGGCGCGACGGGTATGGAATCGCCTTCAGTTTCAGGTGCAGTATTCTGAGGATACATACCATACGGATGTGTCGGTCCGCTTGGACCGGTATAAGATCTCTCTTGGGGTGCTGGAACGGTCGAAGTCGTGGCTATGCTCGCTGTCCTGGCTAATCGCGATTCTTGAGGGTACATATGATACGGATGCGATGGTCCTGAAGGTCCCTGGTATGGACTCTCTGGCCTCATAATTGTTGATTCGGTTGATACGCTGGACGATCTTCCCAACCCATTATTTGTGGAGGCGAACATTGGTCCTCGTGAAGATATTGATCCCATCCCACCATCATGCCGCAACGCGAATGAATCTATTCCTTTAGGCTTTGTCATGCTCGAGGGTCGCGGTGGTGGGGACGCTGCTGCTCGTGTCGGCGCCTCGATTGGAGGTGGTTGGGTATGTTGTGGTGGTCTATAACTGTGTGCTTCGTCCGCGGGCCGATATCCCCCATCTGAAATTCCCATCGCAGCCAAGGCATAGTCATCGGCATCTTCATCTTCATGCGTCGTTACTGGCATTTGCATAGATAGTCGTGACGACCTCACTGATTCTCTCCGGTTAATATCCATATGTGAGGGAAAATTTGATTCTCCCATTCTTGTGAGCGGATGTCCACACTGCCGGAGTGCTTCACAACACGCCTCAGTTCGCCCTGGTCGCTCGAATGGCTTCCTCCCTCTAGATTGATAATCAATGTCGGAGGGCTTCGTTCATGAGTAATTGTCGTAATTGTCGCGATATGTGTGTATCAATTCGTGAAGATTCGCAGCCGCCAATGTTAATAATCGTACATGGAATGGGAGGTTCTGTGTGGGATAGTATTGGTGTAGTATGATGTGAGTTTCGTAAAAATGGGTATAGTGATTGACCTTGCGTGGAGAAGAGACGAGATGAAATTGAATGGGAATGGGTGGAAGGCGAATGAGTTCCTTTGGCGTAAGTTAACGTTTACGGTAAGTTAGAGGAAAAGATGGATTCGCTATGGTGGTGGGTGGATGGGGATGGGGATGGAGATGGAATGCTAGCGAGGAGCAAGTGTGCAAGTCTTGGAGTGGAAAGTGTTTGAGGAATCAAGAGACGCTGTTCTTTAGCTGAGAGCCCATCGGTCCTGATTGGGTAGACGGATCGCCAAGTATAGTTTGGTAGGTTTGTGAGACAAATCTAGCTTCGGTTAAGGATGAATGGGGGGCCAATGAGATTTCATGGCACCGGAATCACCACGGATATTTTGGCTGTTTGTCACGTGCCTATCCACTTCTTCTGCTTCGCCCACTTATTCTCAATTTCTCACGCGGTTCTCTAGCACAACGGAAAGGTGCGCTTTACGGCTTTTTTACTGTACAGGAGAAGTGCCCGTTAACTCACGAAGGATATCCCCGACGGTATGCGGGAATGAAAAGCCCGGTAGCTAAATTATCCTCAGACGAAGCAGAACTATATATACTCTTGCTGTATGGAAGCCCCTGGCACCGTTCCTCTTAGCCTTTTGTTGATTCTTCCGTGATAACTTAGCTGAGTTACAACTTACAGGTAGTTAACATGAAATGGCACACAGCATCAGCAGAACCTACAGAACAAGGGCCGGCGGGGTACTTGGTATGACATCCATAGTAAGACTTACATACAAATGGCTTATGAGGGTGAGGGTCAGACTACGAAATTGCGAATATCTCGACTTTTGGCGCGCACTTAAGCATCGTTACCCCTCGCTGAAAAAGCTTCGCACTTTACCCGTGACTCCGCCGCCTCCGCCTGCGCAGCTATCACATTGCTGTCCAATGACAATAAGGTTAAGTTACCTTAAAGAGATGTTGTTTACGGCACTTCCCTTCGTCCTCTCACACCTCACATTATCTGCCCCACACTCACCCACCAAGCAAAGAGGCGTGAGAGGTTAAGCGTCGGAACGAAAGTTAAACATCCATCAAACTGTGACAGATCTTCAGACTCCCGGAAAGTCGAGGACATGGTACAAGTACAAAGTATACAAGTATAGTAAGTTACGTACTCGTAACTTATTGGAGGATGTTTGGAATTTAGTGTTTATGATAAATGTCACATTCCAGAATCGGCCACCTTCCCGATATCCCTTGAAAGTAGGTCGTTGCAGGTGCAGATGCAGATATCAGATATCTTATGAGCTGTTGCCTCTTTCGTATCGATGACTTGTTTCTGCCACCACACCTTTTGCGTGGGTGCGTCCAAGAAGTGACCGTCGACCAATCTTCAAGTCCGCCTTCTCACTCTGCCTTAATTGCCATAACATTGTGTCACTGGCATGAAGAGGACTTGCTTGTCCTGGCTCTCCGATGTCTTCGAATTGATAAAGATGTCGTTCACTGATGAAGAACATATTAACTCTGCGGATACAGCTCGCGATAAGACGATGTTAAACCGACGCAAAGATATGGCTCAGCACTATATATCAGCATGCGTTCAAAAACCTTCTGCGGGTGGAACAACTTGGCAGCTCTTGGCACTCGTCGCATTTTCCAAGGTCGAACGCTCGCAATACATCACCCTGAGTGTTCGGATCAAGGGGCGACTCTTCGTTGTGTGACATTCGCAGCCGATGAGTATCTCTTGAGATATCTTGAGGCAGGGGATACAGTTTTATTGCATGGGCGCCCGCACATATCATGCATACACCATACTCCGTAAAGAACTCGTGATGCTAAAATAAAAGAATTTTGCCTGTAATGATTACAGCTTTCGAGGGTATGATGACCACCTAAGGCCCGATGAAAACAGAAAACTTGGTGTTAATGATATTGGTACTTGGAGGATCAACGGATACATTTACACGCTGGATTTATGCCACCAATTAAGTGACTCAACATTGCTTAAGGAGGAAGAGCATCCGGAACGTGAACATATGGTCGACGGCCGTGTCTTCAGCAA
This sequence comes from Rutstroemia sp. NJR-2017a WRK4, assembly GCA_002946385.1. Lineage (NCBI taxonomy): Eukaryota > Fungi > Ascomycota > Leotiomycetes > Helotiales > Rutstroemiaceae > Rutstroemia > Rutstroemia sp. NJR-2017a WRK4. The sequence goes on from NJPR01000080.1 coordinate 272,720, forward strand.
AATCATGGAATGAAGTTTGAGCCTAAATTTAACCTACTTACACCCGTAGGCGAAGTGTATGCGGCTGCTTGATGGAAGTTGTTGTAGCCCCTCTTACGTAAACTCCGTATGAGAGGAGCTAGAAGGAATTGTTTGCTCATGGAAGTCGGCAGTCTCACTTCTCACATCGCTGTCAAATAAGCTCGGTACCGAATGCTCTCTTGCGCGACTTCGCACTGTGGTCATAGAACTTCGCCCCACTAAAGCAAACCGAACGATACCAGAAAGTATCGGGGAAGTAGCATATATGGATCCGCAACTGCTCCAGGAGAGTATATAATCAATGCGCTCTTCCGTAGAAGCAAAAAGACCCGAGCTGAAGTAGAGCATGAGAGTAGCAGCAGGTATCGTCGGGGTTCGCTTAGGCGCTCTCTCATCTCACTCGCTTCCCCCGACTCACGAAACCCGACGATGACATATCCGACTGATGTAAGAATCATGAACCAACGGCGAATGTTGAGGTCGAGACCCGAATTGTTGATGCCAGATGTAAATCTCTCCCTTCAACTAGCAAGCATAATGCCTCAGAGTAACCTAGCGCAACTTCGCGGATCCATGACAGCATACAACGTCCATGTAACAGGATGTGGCCGTCAACTTGTAGACTACGGTGCAGATCTTATGCAAAATGTTATCTGATCAAAAAGATAAGCAAGATATCTGACTCGAGAACCATTGGCCTAGGCGGGTTCTCAAGGCTCGTGACTGTCAGGAAAGCGAAATCCACCATTTCATACTGCTTGTTGAGGCTTTGCCAACGTCGTAGGAATTTCGTGGGCGCTATGAACATGTCCACAGGAGGTACAATTAGAATTGACAAGGTTAATGAATATGGTAGAATGAAGCCTAGGACTCAGATCATAGATAGTGGAGGATTCGGAATCATGGAGTGTTGAGGCAGATAACATGGCACCATCGACGCCAGGTGGTATTGTAGATTGTTGATCGCGGATGGTACTGAGCGGCTTGGGATGTGCTGTGACCCTGTGCATGGTGGAGAGGTGATACCGGTGTTGAAGGACTTTTACTGTAGCCTGTAGGTGTCTAGTTGTTCCTGCATGCACCACCGACTTCCCTGGCTCTCTAGCTCGATCTTCGGCTCTTCTTTACGTTGTAGTCCGAGTACATTACTTCGCGAAGAGTCGAAGCACTGAGTCGACCGCCATTTTCAATGAAGTTAGCTGGCAGAAGCCCGGCCCTCTCCACCGAGTTATCGAATGACTTCGGCAGATATGGTTAGTAGTTCGTAGTTACGATGGCTCAATGGGCTCGACGGGCTTCAAAAGTCAGGGAATGATAGGAGGCGAGGCGCGAAGAACAAGAGAAATCCAGGGGTTTGCATTAGTGGAGGGTACAATCTCTGCTTAGCACGATCCGCTGCCAACGTACTCGCCAGTTACCCAGGGCCCAGGGGTAGACCCCGAGATATGCATATATAAAGTCAAAAGAATCGCTGATACTTTGTAAAGGTTACTGCTGTACTCCGTATATCTTGGAAACTTGGAATCTGCTTCGTGTGTTTATCCTTTCTGTGAGCTCATCCGCTACGAACCTACTTTGTGTGCGCCAATCGGTATGTCTTCTTGTTCTTAAGCTTGTTCTTCTCCTGGTCGCCGTCCCTGTCATGAGTCCTCTCTCGTCCGTTCTCTGCAGTTCTGTCTTAGATTTTGTTGAGCTTTCCCAGAGTTTCAAGCGGCGCAGTGTACCTCCAAGGGGTCCCGGGAGTCTATGAAGCGGCGGAAATGGCGTGAATACGGCTAGGATTGCTCCTATCTAAGCTGTATCTGGCTGTTCACCGATTATCGCGCTTTGCTGGCCTTGCTCTAGCGGGCAATCTTTGTTGATACTGATACTGCTGACACTGATAAACGGCTCCTAAAAACAACCAAACAAATTCCCCTCAAAATTTAATCTCTTTATTTCTCTCAACTCTCCCCCCTTTCACCATTTTTCTACACTCTTCTCTGGCAGTCTATCCAGCAGATTTTCCATATTTTTCGAACAATACTAATAATATCTTTGTCCGCAGTCAAGATTGCTGTCAATATCTAGACATTTCTGATTGTACATAACCCACATCTACAGAGCTTCTTCCTAGGAACTTTATCCATTACCGAAAGTCAAAAAAACAAACACAACCTCACCGCCATCATGTCTTCTCGCCCTCAAAACATTGGCATTAAGGCCATTGAAATCTACTTCCCAAGCCAGGTACGATCGCGAGATTCGACTCTCACCAGTCTCTTCTATAAAAATTCTACTTGCCTCCTAAGTCTGCTCTGCTAACTTCATTTTCTGCCAGTGCGTCGACCAAGCAGAGCTGGAAAAGTTCGATGGCGTTAGCCAAGGCAAATACACAATCGGTCTTGGGCAGACCAAAATGAGCTTCTGTGATGACACTGAAGGTGGGACTTTGCTTCTGGGCTAGGCAGAACCTCTACTTACAAATGGCAGATATTTATTCCTTCGCCTTGACAGTCACCTCCCGCTTGTTGAGCAAATACAGTATCGACACAAACTCAATTGGACGTCTCGAAGTGGGTACGGAAACAATCCTCGACAAATCGAAGTCTGTAAAGTCTGTTCTTATGCAACTTTTCGGAGAGAACTCAAACATTGAAGGTGTTGACACTGTTAACGCTTGCTATGGTGGAACCAATGCTCTTTTCAACGCCGTAAACTGGGTTGAGTCATCTGCCTGGGACGGAAGAGATGCCATTGTGGTGGCGGGAGATATTGCCTTGTATGCCAAGGGTTCTGCGCGTCCAACTGGTGGTGCAGGTGCCGTTGCCATGCTGATTGGCCCTAATGCGCCAGTCGTTGTAGAGCCCGGTCTTCGTGGTACCTACATGCAACACGTGTACGATTTCTACAAGCCAGATCTCACCAGCGAGTACCCAATCGTTGATGGTCATTTCTCCATCAAGTGTTATCTCGAGGCAGTCGATGCCTGCTACAAGGCATACAACAAACGAGAGGGCACTCTCAAGGCCCTTGCCAATGGACATGCCAACGGCAATGGAGCTGAGGAAGCATCATCAAAGACTCCTCTTGATCGATTCGACTACTTAGCTTTCCATGCCCCTACTTGCAAACTTGTCGCAAAATCCTACGCACGTTTGCTGTACAATGATTACCTCGCCAACCCCAGCGCTCCAGCCTTCGCCGACGTTCCAGCTGAACTCCGTGATATGGATTACACCAAATCTTTGTCTGATAAGGTTGTTGAGAAGACCTTCATGGGCTTGACCAAGAAGCGTTTCAATGAGCGTGTGCAACCCAGCATTGAAGTCCCAACCATGTGCGGAAACATGTACTCTGCAAGTGTCTACGGTGGCCTTGTCAGTTTGCTGAGCAACATCGACAGCGCTTCTCTTCAAGGAAAGAGAATTGCTATCTTCAGTTATGGAAGTGGTTTGGCCTCCAGTTTGTTTTCGGTAAAGGTTGCCGGGTCTACAGAACATATGTCAAAAGCTCTGAACTTGAAGGAGCGACTTGCTGCTCGCCGAACAGTTGCCCCAGAGGTCTACGATCAGGTAAGGTTATCGGTTTGAATTCTGCTTTCAGCAAAATACTAACACGTTATGTAGATGTGCGAGCTCCGCAAGAAGGCCCATCTCCAAAAATCATATACCCCAGCAGGAAGCCCCGAGACCATCGCCAAGGACACATACTACCTCATAAGTGTCGACGACATGTTCCGTCGCAAATATGAAGTTAAAGCATAATTATCTCACCAATCATTATGCGAATTGTTTGCTGCTTACATAGACAGTACGGGTTGGGTGTTTTGCTTTTTTCCATTGCATATCTGCGATTAAAACTTTTAATCTTATAGAGCGCGTTTGTCTACTTTGCATCTACTAGAACTCTCTGAAGCGGGAGGAAGTGGTTATGGTGTGGTGGGTGTAGAGGCAAGTTGAAATGATCGGATGATTGAAATGTATGTATGGACGACTTCTACCTCTTAGGAGGATTAATGGGATAGTGATGCGGAATCAAGAAGTGATTGCCGGAATTTGATGGCTACCTGAAGTCGTCACTTAAGTCTGCGAGACTTTGTCATCTGTTGATGGTTTGATGGATAAGAGAATACGAAATCTTGACTTTCTTGGTTACAAGAATATCCTGCTTCACCTTTACCTCCATCTGTGACTCTGTGACTTAAGATTGCGTTTGTTCGAAGCATGGCTCGCTAATTATGACTTTGGTTCCCTTTTATGTTCTTAATTTGTCTATTAATATGTTACAGTCTCTATTCCAATCATCTCCTTCAGGCCACTACTCTTTACAGTTTGGCCATCTCATTACCGGCCTTCCCTCCCAAAACCTTAGCCTTCTCCTTCATCCTCCCCACCACAACCTCGTCATTCTCCTTCCACAATCCCCTCACATCTACGACCTCCTCCTGTAACGTCTTCGCACGGATCCTAACGCCAGTCGTCTCCATCCCCTCTCTCTCCACCACCACTTCCCTGCAAAACTTCCCCCACCCCGTAAAACATCTCCTCGTCCCACCCAGTCCCGCCAATAGCAGTGCAAAACAATGTGGCATCGCCTCATACTCTTCGTACCGGACCACCACACCCTGACTCGCTGCTTTGCTCGCTATAGTCTTGTCTTCATCTGCGAGGAGTTCCTGGCCGGTAATGATATGCATTGGTGGTGCGCCGGCCCAGGATTTGGCTGATAATGGGGACACTAGAGGATGACAGATGAGGGCATCTTCGACGTAGATGTTGCTGCGAGGAGGTTCAGTTGGCCAGATCGAACAGGGGGGAAAGGTCATTCCGTTGGGCGCGAATGAAGGTGGAGGGATGTAGTCGTATTTACTATTGGACTCGTGGGAAGGAGAGGAGCAGGTTATATCTGCCCATGGGGAGTTTAGGGCGAGACCAGCGGGGACGGGTATTTCATGGGCTTGCCCGTTCCAGGTTATTGTGGTATGGGTGCGTTGGAAGTGCAGAAGGAGTTGCAGGAGAGCGAGGGACAGGTTGCCGCCTGCGCTATCGCCAGAAAATACGACATGCGAAGCGGAGACGGGGGTGTGAAAAGAACCTGGTGGGGGATAGAGAAGATTGAGGTATGCGACGAGACAGTCTAGGAGAGCGGCGGGAAACGGATTTTGTGGCGCAAGTCGATATCGAAGGGACAGAACACGACCGCCGCACAGCTTGGCTAGTTTCTTGCATACGTCACGGTAGGTTGCTGGGTCTAGCATCCAGTGCGCTCCGCCATGGATGTACAGGATAGTCACGGGTGTAGTAACTTCTTTCATCATTTCTTCATATTGTTGCGACTCAGGAATCTTCAACGGCACAGATTTACTGGTAGCCCCAGCGCGATATCCAGTCCATTCCGCTTCCACGGGTACCAATTTCGGTTCCGTAAATCCTCCCCGCGGTTCGCCAGGCTCCTTCATTTCTTCGATCGCCTGGAAGAGCTTTCGCCTGACGTCGTTCTCCACCGGTACGATCAGTGCGGCTTTGCTAACCCACATCTTGCCTTTGATGCTCGGGTCTTGGAGGGTCACCCTCTGCGTCCTAGATATTGGCTGAGGCTCGCCGCAGGTAAACGAGCGTAAAACATTGACAGTAAGTTCAGTCCGCAGATCCCAATGATGACAATGTTCCGACATTCCCAAGGTATGCATCAATGCTGTTTTGCCCACTAATGGCATTTTTGGAATCATGGTTTTCACCAGCGCAATTGGTGAACTTGTATCCATGGTGACGGGGTTGCGCCGAGTGGCAAACCTGGACCCTGAGCACGTACGGTGTGATGTTTGAAGATATAATCAAGGCACGATAGTGATATAAATAGCCAGACGGTATAACAGAAACCAAGAAAACGAGAGAAATATGTCAGGAAGCTGAAAGTGGGAAGAGTAAAATCAAGCTTCTACTTCGCAAAGATGTATGCAAGATGTTCTAACTTAAGTTAGGTAGATGAAAGAAAGATATGAAACGCAACAGCGCAGAAGCACACTCCATGCTTTGCATTGACTCATTGACTCACGTATATGAGGTCATGCCCTGGTATGAGACTCCTAATGTGACGAATGATGAGTCGTGGTGAGGACGGGAGTAGCTTTGGAAGGAAGACTTGTGAGCAGCCGCCGTGGGAACTGTCGGAGCGGAGTATTTTGAGCCGAGGGATTGTGATTGTATTGATGTAAGCGATCTAGCACGTGCTTAGGTAAAATCCAGACTTGCCTAGGCATTGTTGGCCTCGGCCCCCTAGCTGGCTCGAGACTGGGGCGCCGTCGCTGTTTACACTGCGCCAGGGGAAAAGGAAAAGTCTGTAGCTTGAGCGTCATCTACCTCAACACGCAAAGGGCCAAGGCCTAGTGTTATCAACATACATAGCTTTTAGTTCAGTAACAGAGGTATTTGTACAGTTAAATTGTGTGGCCGAAGTTGTCTTTCATTAAATTTGGTTATCATCCCAAACATCCCTAATTTATTGCTCGTAAACACCTTAACACGCCATCCCATGCAATATCTCGACTCTGAATATGTTGTTCGTACATGTTTCTACCTATGTTGACCCACTTGCGCTTGCCTCTGCCGTTTCGCTGGTCGCAGGGGTGGCGTTAACCGCAGGTGTGCTTTTGTTGGCAGCAGCCATCTGCCAAGCCGGGATTTTGGCACCTCCTGCAGGCGCACCAGTGTTGAAAGGGGTAGAGGTTCGAGCTTGAATGGAGCCTACGACTTCGGTTCCAGAGCTGGTACTGACCGATGCAGGCCGAGGTGGGATCACCTCACTTGGTAAATCCCCGGTTGGGGTAGCAGTGCTGGGCGCAGGTGTGGACAATTGACCGGACGTTGGAAGTCTGCTGTATGGGCTGGTGGTCGGTGTTGGGTTCATTCGTTGTCCCATCAAGGTTTTCAAGCTCTTCAGCTCAGTATTCAGTTCCTTCAATCTGTTATCGGTGGCCTCCTTTTGACCATCCATAGCTCTCGGAATCAAGTCCTTGAGCCCCCTGACCTCATCACCTATACGGCGAGACTCTTCCTCACGGCGGCGGCTTGCAGATTTCAGTTCGCTGATCACAGTCTCCACCTCGGTCAATGCGGCATCCAACCGCTCCGTCCTTTCTTGCTCGGAGGTCTTGAGTGTCTCGGTGTCTTTAGCCAATTGATCCAGGAGAGAGAATGCCTTCTCAAAAGATTCATCAATCGCTTGTTTATCCTGCTCCAGCTGAGGCGGTGTTGGCGGTGCAATCATGGGATATACGTATCGCTAACCATGTCAATTAAACCCATCTTAAAGCTTCATGAAGGGTCCCTACCTTAGCCAAAAAGTATGCACCATATCCCACGCCGCCCATCACGGTTGCCATGATAAACCAGTCTCTCCAGTCCCGTTTTGGCAACTCCGGCGGTGGAGGTTGCTGCCATGGATATTGCTGATAGCCCCCGTAACCCGGCTGAGGTTGTCGCACGACTTGTTGTTGCGGCGCATAGTTTGTATACGGTTGATGTGCTGGAGAGTGCTCGCCGCTCGCTCGTCCTAATGCCGCATCTACCTCTTCCTGTGTAAGGTTCTTCGATTGCAGGAACGCGATCCGATTCTCCAAAGGGGATGCCGACACGCTTGGATCCTGTAGAACTATCGCACGGATTAGATTAAGTACTGGAGGTCATTCACACCAGGGTGCTCTCACATGTAATCTAAAGGGGGAATCAGAATTAGTCTTTCACTTCTGTGGTGTACGCCAGTGATACTTACAGCAGATGCTACCAGATCCTCTCGTATCGTCATGATGAACTTGAATGTGAAGAGTGAATCTCTGCTCACCGTAAGACGTGTATATACCCGTCAAATCTGGGGAACTTTGACATATCCACAAGCTAAATGAGAATGGCCGGAACCGAGGCTGAAGGCGTTCTCACGTGACTGCGATAGTGTTATCCTAGCTTTGACGCTAAGCCAGGTCCGATTGTTTACTTTCTCCCGCAATTTTGCCCTATGATACGGGGGTAAAGTTTTGTTGTCGCAAATACAATACTACAGTTTGTTGTGGACGCAATTTGAGTTCCGTCTCTCCAATTCCCCAAAGTATCTTTCGTATACAGAAGATCTACTGTATTTGTTATTGTGAAATCTCATTCTGTGCACAAAGTCAGACTGGAAATGTCGCAACAAGACACAGGTCTTTTCTCAGTGCGACGCCCACGAGAGGTAAGGATCCTCCCATGCGACAAGCATGCACATGCAAAATACTTATTTATCATAGACACTTGGGGGTATCAGTTACAACTCAAGCCTACCACAACCATCATCCGCCATGAAGCGATCCAATTCAATTTCCGGCATCAACAATATACCTTTTACTGCTAGTCATGGCCGTACCGGATCAAGACAATCCCTTGCCCCGCCGCGACCAAGTCAACCATTGTTTTCGCGCTCGTCTTCGGGAACAAACTTAGCAGAAATAGGAATGACATCTGTAAAGAGGGCGTCATTTCAGAATAGTAGCGGGCGGAAGAGCTATGCCCCTCCACAAATGGGTCGAGCATCGGCTGAAGGCACAGAACGTCGAAGCAGTGTCTATAGATCGAGGACTTCAACAAACGGTCCTATGGGTCATCAAAGCTTCTTTCAACAGGCACCCCAACCCGCGGGAGTTCCGAAAGACCCACGTCCTCTGAAAGATCGTGCTTACCAGGGCAAGATTGGACAAGAGCTCCTGGAATATATGGCAAACAACAATTACGAGATAGAGATGGGTCATAATGTGTCTCTTAACACGATGAAGTCACCAACACAGAAAGACTTTATATTTATGTTTCAATGGCTCTATCATAGGATCGATCCAAGTTACCGATTCCAGAAGAATATTGATCAAGAAGTCCCTCCGATTTTGGCCCAATTACGTTACCCGTATCAAAAAAGCATAACGAAGTCATCGCTGTCGGCTGTCGGTGGTGCAAACTCATGGCCGCTTTTCCTTGGCCTTTTACACTGGATGATGCAGCTTGCTCAAATGCTGGATGGTTATGGCACAAACCAGTACGATGAGGCATGCGCAGAGGCCGGTGTCGATGTTAGCGGAGATCGTATCATCTTTCACTTTCTAAGTAGTGCGTATCGCGACTGGCTTTCTATGGATGACGATGCAGGAGATGATGATCAGGATCAGGTTCTTGCCCCGCATATTGAAGCTATGGCGCAGGAGTTCAATCGCTCGAACGCGAAATACCTCGACGAAATGAATATTCTCGAGGGTGAACATGAGCGGTTACAAAAAGAGATCGAGACCCTGGAGAAGACAGGCTCCGATATCGCTACCCTGGACAGAAACTTCAAGATCATGGAAGATGACAAAGTGAAGTTCGAGGAGTTCGATAATCGAATGCATCAAAAATCCGAGAAATACGAATCTCGGATCCAGTTCTTGCAGGAGGAGCTTGACAAGGTCCTCCAGGAGCTGAAAGAAGCAGACGATGAACGAATCGGTCTACAAAAGGTCGTCGATGACCAAGGAATCAGTATGCAGGACATCGATCGCATGAACTCCGAGAGGGAACGACTTCAAAAGGGTATCGAGTCTTCGCAGCAGAGGCTCGAGGAGGCGAAAAAAAAAGTTGCTGAAAAGGAAGTCGAAGCCGGTCGGAAGCTGGACGAGCTAGAGCGTGTTGTAGACAAGTACAATAGCTTGGGCTACCAAATAGGCCTGATTCCGTCGACTGCGGTGAATGCCAAGGGAAAAAATTACGAACTGCAAGTTGTTGTGAACGACGGTCCTAATTTCTCGGCTTCACAGATGAGAGGCTCTCACGCTGGCGCAAGTGATAGCGACAGGCTCCTGGCCGACCCGGTAACGGGCTACCAGCCAGCTCATATTCTAAACCTGGATCTTCGTGGTCATGTCAAGAACAGTTTCATCAGTCTTCGCAAGGAAATCTCAGAGCGACGGACTCTTGCGGTTGAGGAGATGATGAAGCATCATGATCTTCTTGACAACATTAAGGAAGCCATCGAAGATAAGAGAGGTGAGGTCGAGGCCTTAGAGCACCGCGTGCGAGCTGCGGAAGAAGAGTACGAGAAGACCAAAGAGGTAAGGGCGACAGCATTTCAGCGTAATCTGTGCAATAGTTGACGATTGAATAGGTCACCACAACTCAAAAGCTGGCCTCGGATGCACAGATCGAAAAGATGGAGAAGGAGCTTGCTAAGATGAGAGCTGGCCTCACAGAATCTGTTCAATTGATGGAGCAGCGGGAGATGAACACGAACATCGAGTAAGTTATCCTTTCATGCATTCATGATTCTTTGAAAGTAATTCTAACATCGCTCAGATACGAGCAACTCACTCTGCGAGCCAACACGCTTCGGGAGGAGCTCCACACGGAAATTGAGAAGATGCTGAATGATATCATTAAGTTCAAGGTTCATATTCAGAAGAATCTTGAGGACTATGAAGGATTCGTTGTAGATGAAGTCGAGCATGAACTGGGAGGCGATGATGAGATTCGTGAAGATACCCCAGATGTCGAAATGAGTTGATGAGTAGAGTTTATGATACCTTGACGTTTTTATTCTGGAATTGCTATTGGAGTTGGCAAGGAAAGTGGTTTTTGTTAGAGCACGCACTGGGGAATGGTGACGACTTTTAGGAAGCAAGGAGTTCCTTTTGGACGACGGCGTCAACACGGTTCTTTTTTGGTCTGGTCGGGTTTGCCAGTTCCCATGGAACAATATGATATTCAATGTTACTTACTGCCTGTTCATTTGTACGTGCCTGACTGGTGAAATGGCCGTAAGTTAAGAACGTGAATAGATATACCCTCTTCTGTGTGTAGGCTGGGTCTGGTTCAGCTGCATGGCGAGTATCCATGCAATGTTTTATTATTTATACTGAACTTCTAATTAACGTACATAAAACTCAATGCGGATGCTTTCCAGTTGTCCAATCAACAGGCGTCTCCCATCGCGTTTCACCAATCCGCGGACGAGAAAGAATTTTCTGGTTTTCTGGCTGGTTTTCTGGCCTAGCCTGACTAATTCCGCACCCTTCCACCCTTCCACTTCCTCCAAGCTCCAAGTTCCAACTCCCCATCTTTTCTTTTCTTTCCCTCTCCCATACAACATCCACCTTTTCCCATTGATCCCCACTTTCCCTTGCGCATAGGTAGCTGCAGCTTCTACTGCATATCTACCTATTGTAATCCATTATCCATTACATCGATTTTTCGATTTTATCGCCGAGGATAATACTAGACTAAGGGTACGAGTATTATTGTTTTCAACCTTGCGACATAACGCGACGTCGTCCAAAGCTGCGCTCGCTGCCATTGCCTCGATATCCACGAGCAGATTTTGACCCGCATACGACAGTCGTTCATTTATCAACTCTTCCATCAAAGCTTTCATCAATCACATCAACCAAGACCTCAGAAAACAAACAATCATCAAAATGACGGAAGTTTCGTCCACCAGGCTGTACCTAGGAAACCTTCCTCGCACTGGTTCGTGAACCACCTCGAGTTTCTCTGCGCCGCACATGTTACACTGGCTAACTAAATTTTTCTTCCAGCAACTAAGGCTGATGTCGAGGCACACTTTGCGACCCACGGCCATGGCGAGATCACTGAGATCAAGCTTATGAATGGCTTTGGCTTCATCGAATATAAAGATGCCATGGACGCTCGCGACGTAGTTCCTGGTAAGAGAGGCCCATCTTCCAAGCAATACATCCGGAATTCCAAAATGCAAGGACTCATGCTCACTGTTCGTCTTCTACTCAGCTTTCCATGGTTCTGACTTTATGGGCGAGCGATTGACTGTACAGTTCGCCCGCGGTACTCGCAATCGTGATACCTTTGCCAATACTGAGCGCAATGCACCACCTCGTCCTAGACGTACCCCGCATCGCATGCAAATCTCTGGACTTCCAGGTGAGACCAGCTGGCAGGTCTGTGTTCCCCGTTCCTTCCCCCGGACTCTTGGATCTCAATTCTTGCTATTTGGACTATGAAGCAACATCATAATTGGACGCCTTCCTTCCTTGTTCATAGACCGTTACTGGCCATATTACCATTGTAATCCTGGTCAGCATCGTGCATGTAAATGGGATTTACTATTTAATTCCATAACAAAATGCTAGTGCATTTGCGCCGGCGGCCAGGGTTAATGGACTTATATACTTACGCCCCTCGTGTCTGGCCTTTTTTATCATGTCTCGACTCCTTTCTGCTATCGTTGCTTGCTGCTACCCTTGCGTTTCCGGACAATGGTCATTTTGCGCAAAGACAGATAGCCAACCCGTTTGGACCTTGTAAAACCCGCTTCCTTTCATGGCCATGTTTTCCTGGCTACTAATTCAAGGGCAACAATCCACACCTTGGCGCTTGCAACACTACAGACCTGGACAACAACTTACATGGATTCTGGATGTAGGATCTGAAAGACTTTGCTCGTCAATCCAGCCTCGACGTCGTTTACTCCGAAACTGGTCGTGACCGGGACGGTAAAGGGTAAGCCATGCAAACCACAAATTGGGTATGCAATTACTAATACCGCCAAATAGAAGCTTTGTCGAATTTGAAACTGCCGCAGACCTCAAGACTGCAGTTGAGAAGCTTGATGGCCGTGAATTCAAGGGCGCCCGAGTAACCTGCACTGCCGATGTAAGTTGCAAATCCCCACTGGAACCGTTCTCCTATGAATTTATCTAAGACTCAAACCAATCAGACCCAACCGGACATCCCTCGTGATCGAGCTAGATCTCGTTCTCCGATGCCCCGCGGCCGACCATATCCAGTTGACGACTATGATCGTCGTGGCCCCCCTCGAGGCTACAGTCCTCGTCGCGATGGTTACCGTGACAGAAGCCCACCTCGCCGTGGATATTATGATGATGATCGCCGTTACGGGCGTTCACCACCAAGACCTCGTGGTCCTATTGATGACTACCCACCTCCTCCACGCCGTGGTGGTTTCGATGACCCCTATCGTCGAGATTATCCACCTGCTGATCCATACGTCAACGGCCATGGTCGACCACCTTACGATCGTCCTCCTCGCGACTACCCTCCACGAGATGCCGGATATGCTGATGACGGTTACCGTCGTGGCCGCTATTGGTAAATCATCCTTCCAAATAGGTTCGCGCAGTGACCTTTTGGATTCCGCTCACATAACATAGATTCTAATGACTACGCGTGGGATATGATATGTTCTCTAATGATGATACTCAGTGAATTAGCCATGGGGCGTTTGCAGGTAAAGTCTTCACATCTTCCACACGAGCTTATGGTGTGTGAATACAAGAATTTCTCAAAGTGGCTCTTTTCAAACGTGTTCTATTTTTTCTTATCCCAAAAGCATGTTGTCCTCATTCGCTGTATGCGCGAACATGGAATGTTTTTTTTCGAAGGTTTGGGGGCGGGGAATCAGACGTATTTATGACTTCATCGAGACGACATGTACTTCATAGGAATTAATGATGATTTTTATTGCAACATGACATTGGATTAATTTTTGTTTAATTGGTTTCCAGTTGTGACTGCACTATATACATATAAACATCCCTGAACTCCCTGACATTTCGGCTTTGGTTCTCCAATGTCTAAAACGCCATATACAACATAGATATCCTAAAACTCTCTACTTTCTCCAATGTCGCAAACGTCAAATAGACCAGTCTCTGGTAGGCCCTTCCATGCCAATGCTTTCTTCAATATTTGAGGCGGCTCCATCACGGCTTCGGGTGTCAAAACCCACGTGCCCCAATGAATACCCATTGCTCTCTTACATTGTGTCTCGAGGAAGATGTTGACGCTGTCGTATGGGTTTGCGTGCATGGGGGACATGATATGTCTTGGATCTGTGAAGAAGAAGTTGCATTAGTATGAGCAGCTTAGAAAATAGTGATGAGAAAGTAAAACTCAAGAGCTTGTGAGAGACAGGCATGGCTTACCATAAGCTCCGATGGGAATTAGCCCTAAATCAAACGGCCCTCGCAACTCTCCAATCTCCTTGAATGCTGGGCATACGGGAAGATGTTGATAATCTGGTCCATAATCATCTACGCCTTTTGGTAGCTCAGGAACTGCGCGATATCCCGTATCTCCTCCAAACCAGACTTTCCTCCCGCCGGATTCAATGGCCCACGAGCACCAAAGTGTGCAGCCTTTGTCAAATGCGGTCCGCGCGGATGTGTGTTGTGAGGGGAGACAGGATATCCGTGCGCTAATAGCGGATGTTGCGTCGCTGCGTGGTGGGGTTGAAGACTTCGACGAGCTGGAAGATACGCGTTTTTCCCCGGTGACGGGGGAGAGCGTGACGTCGATATCGTTCCACCAGTCCATTTCTACCACATTCTCTATCCCGCAGTCATTGAACCATTTCTTGAGACCCAGGCCCACGAGGAATTGCACATTGGGATGTTTTTTGTGGAGCTCGAGGACGGTCGGGTGGGAGAGATGATCATAGTGGCTGTGGGATATGACAACTAGGTCAACGATGGGGATATCGTGCAGCTTGCAGGGTGTGGGCGTGTAGCGTTTGGGGCCGAGAAAGGAGAAGGGACTACAGCGGTCTTCGAAGACGGGATCGAAGAGGACGCGCAGGCCGGAGGGGTATTCGACATAGTAACAGGCGTGGCCGAGCCAGGTTGCGCGGAGGGAGGAGGAAGAGGTTCGTGTGGGGAGAAAGGCGGGCGTAACAATTGGCACGGTGGGAGGGGTGGTGTCGGGATTTCCGAAATCTCCTCTGAGTTTTGCGCTGCAGGCTTAGGGTTAGCATGTTATTCTAGATACTGTTGCTGTCTCGCCATTACGTACCGAAATATATCCACAAACATTCCTGGTACGGATTTCTCAGTCCATGAATCCCAAGGGTTTGTGAAGCCCTTTCCATCTTTCAAGTGATGCTTTTTAGCTTTGGAGTCTTCTGGCACAACACCAGCTGCTGTAGGAGTTGTTATTGTAGCTGCATACAAAGCAGCAGAAGCCATTCCGGACATTTTTTTCGATGTAGTCTTACCTACTGTATCTCTAAGTGCCGACGGGTGACATGGACGATACCGTAAAAATGAACGAAGGAGTGAGCGCATTGAGACAGAACAAAGGAAACCATGGACGGGGGAGCAAGGATTTATGTGAGATTGTGAACAAGTACACGATACTTTCGTAGATACCAATTGAATCCGAGTCCGAGGGCTTTGTCCCGGAGGTAAGATATGGAGATAGACACACGAGCTAATCTTACCTCCTCACGTCAAACTTAGCAACTTACCATCCTATACTGTACAGCTAAGGTGGGACGGACATGGAAAACCAATACTTGCACTTGTATGCGAATGCGATTGATGGTGCCAGCTATTGCGGAGCTATTCGTAAGTTCGCCAGACTCGAGGTCTGGATGGTTGATGGGTGATGGGTGATGGGTTCATGTAGGAACCTTGCACTGGGGGAACATTTGGCCGGTCGAAAAGCTGACGGTTCGGGATTTCGCCGCTTTGGATATCGCTCGGACATAGATGCGTAAGATGGTCCGAAGGCCACTGTCGATTACGGATGCAACAGGATGGTTAAATTGAATCCGCCGAGTCTCTGCTAAAGCTGTTATAAGCACTTCGTCGATTTAGATGGACCTCATATGGACCTCATATGGACCTCATACTTCAATTATGGCTTTTCAATTGGCCAATCCGGGAAAACTATGCGAACAGCGTGATATGATTGACGATGATGATGATGCTTTTGGGGCCACTTCTTCTTATCGATTCATGAGCATAGCCATTCCATCGAATAGACAATGGTTCATCGAGGTCAATCCCAAGGCATCGTCTCCCGTGATTGGTTGTATTTTTAGTCCCTTTATATTCTTCTGCCTTGTAGATTTCTCTATTTGTTGACTTCATTCCTCTCCTCTCCTCCCCTCTCCCCTCTCCCCTCTCCCCTCTCCCTTCCCTTCCTCTGAGCCCAATCTCCATGTTCAGATCACCTCTGAATAGACAGTTTCAACCCTCAAGACATTTTCATTTCGTTAATACAACCACGCGAACAATGTCGTCCTCGGAAAGACCTTCGGGCTTGATCGCCAAATCTGGCATTGAGCTTCTGACTTTTGGCACTCCAAATGGTCATAAAGCTACTATTCTTCTTGAGGAATTGAAGGAATCTTATGGGAAGGATTATGTCTATCAGAGTATCAACATCATGGAGAATATCCAAAAGGAACCATGGTTCACCAAGGTTTGCCCGAATGGTCGCATTCCGGCTCTCGTTGATCATGATCGCAACGACTTCGCTGTTTTCGAGGGCGCGGCCATCTTAGCATACATGACCCGTCATTACGATCCAGAGCACAAGTTCAGCTTTACTGATCCCGATGATGTTAGCCGTGCTGAACAGTGGATCGCGTGGCAGTAAGTCCACGTTCACATATTTTCCGGTTACAATTACTAACACTTTGTTTAGACACGGGGGTTTGGGACCAATGCAGGGTCAGGTGAGAATTAGATATTGTATTTGGGAAGGATTGTACTAAAAGAATCTCAGGCGAACCATTTCTACAGACTCGCTAAAGAACGTATCCCGTATCCTACCCAACGCTATGTTGGAGAATCAGAAAGATTATACGGAATCCTTGACAACCAGCTGAAAGACAGAGACTACCTTGTCGGACCTGGCAAGGGAAAATACAGTATTGCAGACATCGCTAGCTTCAGCTGGGTTAACGTTGCCTACTTCGCAGGTGTTGACTTGTCCCAATTCCCAAATCTGGAGAAGTGGTGGAAGAGAATTGATGATAGACCAGCTGTCAAAAAAGGAACGGCAATTCCTAGCGAGAGTAAGATCACAAACGGTCCATTTCAACGACGATTGAGGGAGGAGCCGGATTTCAAAGAAAACGAGGACAAACTGAAGGAGTTGGGTAACAAGGCCAAGGAGCAGTATGGCTACAAGTATGCTTCTCCTTAAGGGAAGCCAGTGTCTGGAAGACGGTCAAATGTCGGACAGATTAATATATAACCATCAATCTTAGTATCATAGATGGATTTCTCATTGTCATTCGTGAATCGAATTTGTAGCTCATATATCAAGCCACCGGGTACTCTAGACCCTAGATTGGGCGGAAGAGGTTGGAAATATCACGCCACCCACCTTTGTTATGCTATTGTTGTCGTTGCTAGTCGGGTGATAAGTAGATGCCCAGTTGTACAACCATCGTGAGGCCGGATATATATGTATATTCGCTGGTCCTATGACTTGCGGGCCGATTATCGTTATTCCTTCATCTTTCTGTCAAACAAATGCTCTCAGCGATAACAATCAGTTTGTTTGACACTAGCTAGGAAAAAGAATCGGTTGACGATAAGTCGGGACAATCTAGTATTACTGCGTTGAGTTGAGGGGGGATAGCTTGAGATCTAGTTGATTGACGACATTCCTGTGTGACTAAAATCATCCAATATCGAATATCGGCAAGAAACCACCGATTTAAGCAAGGTCATAGCTTTCAAAGATATGGGAATAGACAGACCAGACAACCCCTATCTGCCTTCAATAATCATTCGGGCTTTTCATATGAGATGAGGCAGTGGCATGTCGACCTCTATGAGCTATTCCCGCACTCGAGGTTCGAGGTTCGACGTCACTGCAAAAGAACGGCGAGCGGAGTGGACTTCTGCTAACATTCAATACCCAGGCCCCCATTAACCCGAAAAGCCTCTCCCCGTCAGTTCGTCACTGCATCGGTTAAATGTGATGGCAGCGTCAGTCGTAGTGCCGTGTACATTGCGGATGTGAGTACAAGGGGATAACGGCACAAGGGGACAAGTACTACCCCGCAACGACTATGCATAACCCGATCGGCAGAGTAGATCGCAAGTCATGTATGCATAGTATTCGCTTTTCCATCAATCTTTGTCCGCCAATTTCCACGCTCGCTCCTTCTTTTCCCCGAAGCGCGTCTTCTTGCATGGCATCAACAGGTATCAACCGGCATTCTGCATACGGAATACCGCAGATATTCTGATCATCCGACGGCACCAAACCCTTAGGGTTAGTTCTTTGGGCCGACTTTGCTTTCTTCCGGAAGTCAAGATCAAGCACGAAAATGAACGGCGAAGTAGGTGGTAGGATGGTCGTGGGCTGCATGATCTGCGTTCCTTTTCCCAATCTTCCTTCACACTCTATGCCTTTTCCAACATCTCATCTCTTCCCCGCTGCATACTCGTAGTTACATCAGATCTCCCATCTAGACTGCCCGCCTGGCCGTCTTGGTGGACTCTATGTATATCTTCTCCTACCACACCCTCTCATTCATGCATTTTAACCTCAATAAATCGTTTCCACCTCAAACTACCAACCAGATGTTTCTCCTTACCTTAGTCGTAGTCGGTTGCGCTCTTACAACTTCTCTCGCGCTGCCTTTCCTAGATGTGAGAGATACTCAGCCTACTTCGACTGTTGATCTTGGCTACTCTAGATATCAGGGCACTCTATTGAACTCTGGTATTAGCCAATATCTGGGTATGCGATATGCCTCAGCTCCGCTCGGTCAGAATCGATTCAGAGCTCCACAACCGCCCCAGAATACCAATACCACCCAGATTGCACAGGCAGTACGTATTGTATCTGTCTCTTTAGTAAAATGGGAATCCATAACTTACGTCGTCCCAGTTTAAACCAATCTGTCTCGGCACGAATGCTGGTTTGCCCTCCTCGCAGTCAGAAGATTGCCTTTTCGTCAACGTCTGGGCACCAAGTGCAGCCACGCCAGCTTCAAAACTACCTGTTTGGGTTTTCATTCAAGGCGGTGGCTATGTTAGTAATTCAAATGCCAACTTTAACGGGTCGACCGTAGTCGACAAGTCTGGTCACAGTATCGTCTTTGTCAACTTCAATTATAGGGTTGGCGCATTTGGGTTTTTGTCGAGCGAGAAGGTGAGGGAAAATGGGGACTTGAACGTGGGGTTACTCGACCAGAGGATGTTGTTACACTGGGTACAACAACATATAGCACAGGTTTGTGGAACATACTCCACGTTTTAAGCATGCGCTGATTGTTGGAGCAGTTTGGAGGTGATCCAGATCATGTGGTAATTCACGGGGTCTCGGCTGGTGGTGGCTCAATAGCACTTCAATTGACTGCATAGTATGTTTTGGATCAATACTTCTATAGTATACAACTAATCAGGTTATAGCGGCGGCAGAGATGATGGTCTCTTCGTGGGTGCTATAGGTGAATCACCCTTCTTCCCAACTCAACCCCAAGTATCGGAGCTCGAGTGGCAGTTTGACCGCTATCTAAACGCCACCGGCTGCTCGTATACATATGGTGGATCAGCCGATGAGACACTGGGCTGCCTGCGATCGCAGAGCACCGCAACTCTTCAAGCCGCAAATGTGGCATCCCCTTATCCTGGACAAGTCGCCTCACCTTTATTCTATTTCACGCCAAGTATTGATGGTGACTTCATTCGAGATTATCCTTATAATCTCTTCGACCAGGGGCGGTTTGTGCATATACCAGTCATGTTTGGAGGTCTGTTATCATGAATGCTTCTTCAAGATTTGTGCTCACAATACCTATAGATGACACCAATGAAGGGGCTTCCTTTGCAGCAAACGCCGCAACACCGAACGATCTAGCCGTATTTTTCAAGAATAACTATCCGCAACTAACATCGGCAGATACTGACAGTATCAATGCTGAGTATCCACTCATGGCTACCCTCCCAAATCATGCAGCGTACTTCCCATCGGCATCGGCTGCTTACGGCGAAACAACTTTCACGTGTCCCGGTATCTTCATGTCACTTGCGCTCGCCCAGTACAACGATCCATATCATGTATGGAACTATCGTTACAACGTACTAGACGCCCACAACGTAGCTGGCGGCATCGGTGTCCCTCATACATTCGAACTTCCAGCCGTTTTCGGGCTCGGCAATACGAACAACAATCCCGCCTCCAGCTACAGCACCTATAATGCCGAGATAATACCAGTGGTGATGCAGTACTGGATCAGTTTTGTGAAAGAACTGAGCCCAAACCCGTACAAGGATCCAAGTGCACCACGTTGGGAGAGTATGGGTGCAGGTGCCGGTTCATCGTTGAGGAGATTGGTGTTGCAGACAAATGCGACGGCCATTGAAATAATTCCCAATGATCAACTCGAGAGATGCCTGTTCTGGAAGTCGCTAGCTGTTCGAATGGAACAGTGAAATGGGTTCTTGGTCTGATATGCGTTGTCTATCGTATGACGGGCCGTGAATATCAATACCGATATTCTGGCTATATGTAAATAGTAATGCTTAATCTCACACCTCCACACGGCAGTGACCCCACTGCCAACCCGAGGCTTATATCTCAATCATCCACTGGATTGCTCACAAGGTGACGATCTTCCCTGGCTCTCGGCCGTAATAACAGGCTTGAGTGGACAAGCGACATGGAAACAGGCGGTAGGGTGACAGTGCAAGGAAGGACAAGAGTCAGTCTGGCCCGTCTGTTTTGATGTGCCGGAAGTTAGCTAAGAAATACTGCTTACAAGCGAAAATCTTGACATTGGTATTTTCTTGCATGTTTCATAGAGACGGTTCTCCATGTCTTTTTCCCGTACCGGACAAGTAGATATTGAAAAAGCCCGCTTGCTTGCCTGAGCGGTGTAGCTTCTTGATTACTCGTTGCGCCGCGTCAATGTTACTGGTAACTGCCCCACGCATTCCCCGAACTGCACAATGTTCTCAGCTGCTGCTAAAATGTCACATTCCCGAGGCTGCATCGGTGGTCTGCAAGCACTTTTATTGATAGTCCTAAAGAGGCTTGTCGCTTGGTTATACGCAAGCTGCGAGGACGATGGTAGCCATGATGAACACCCATGTTCATTCAAAGACACTGACATACCATGTCCGTAGAATGCCCTTCAACATTCATAGACTCATAAGTTACCCAGGCCGATAACTAGGGGGTTGCTAATTGCCAAATGTCTTCTTCAGTGCTGAAAGCTGTTCTAAAATCGCACGACGACTGGTCCCACCTGTGGCGTCTTTCAGCTCTACGGATCGCTCGTAATCGAAGACGCTTAATATATCGTCGCCGAATCTCTTGTCAACACCTTGAAATTGTTCAACAGTAAGTTCATCCATTCCCTTCTTCTCGTCCTCCGCAAGTGCAACCATTCTGCCCGCCAAGTGATGTGTCTCGCGGAATGGGACACCTATGCTGAGATTAGCAAACGTATCAGTGAAACCTAAGTGCTCGAACTTACCTTTTCTAACCAGGTATTCAGCAATATCTGTTGCGAGCATGTCAGGGCTTAATGCAGCTCGCATCTTTTCAGGGAAAACGGTTGCCGTCGCAAGCGCTCTTCCAGCTATCTGGAGACTGTCTTTCAGGGTCTTTACAGTATCCAACATCGGCTGCAAGCTCTCCTGTAAATCTTTGTTATACGTCGATGGGATACCTTTAATGCTCATCATCAAGCCGGCCATTGCCCCAAATATCCTCCCAGACTTGCCACGTAGAAGCTCAAGCGAATCGCTGTTCTTCTTCTGCGGCATCAGGGAGCTACCAGTTGTATATGCGTCTGCCAACCTAATGTAGCCAAACTCGGAAGAGCTGTAGATGATGAGATCCTCAGACCATCGCGATAGATGACTACCAATAGAAGAAGCACATTGTAGCACCTCGACAACAAAGTCTCTGTCTCCAACTGCGGACATACTGTTCATAATCAGACCGTCGAAACCTAGTTCTTTTGCCAACTGCGCTCGATCAATACCAAAAGCATTACCAGCGACAGCACCGCAGCCAAGAGGCAGTTTATTGACATTCTTCTTTGTGAATCGCAGGCGCTCAAGGTCAGATTGAAATGCAGTAGCATAACTGAGAAGCCAGTGACTCCACCGAACGGGCTGGGCCCTTTGTAGATGTGTGTAACTGGGCATGATATAGTCGATATCTTGCTCGGCACGTTGAGCAATAACTTTGAGAAGATCGATAAGGTACTCCTCTATCAGATCCAGCTCATCACGGAGCCATAGGCGCATGTCGGTCGCCACTTGATCATTACGGCTACGACCTGTATGAAGCTTCCCTGCCACGTTTGTTCCGATAATCTCACCGAGGCGACGCTCATTCGCGGTATGGATGTCTATTGTGCGCTTAGCTGTTGTCTCACGGACATGAAATTCAAACAAATGACATTTAGTTGTAGCTCCACTCCTAGAGTACTATATTATGAAATCGACACTGTATATAAAAGAATGAAGAAGCTCCTAGGTGCATGTAACAAAGATATCTCGGACTTACCTTCATCTCCCGGCGCTGGCTGGAATTTGCCATCTTCCCATTCTTTAAGAACTTCCTTAAGCCCCTCCTCTATTTTCTCAAATTCGGTCTGGGTTAAAATTCCCGTCTTGACATTCGCCCTGGCGTAGGCAATGGAGCCTCGAATATCCTGGGCATAGAAAACACGATCCACGGACAAACTCTCATTATACTGGTTCATAAGAGGGTCCATTTCTCCTGTGAATCTGCCACCCCATAGTCGAATTGGGTTCTCAGTCTTACTCGTCTGCGCCATCTTGAAGTGTCTGAGGAGTCCGCAAGTTCAGAATTTTTCATGAAGAGGTAGTTATAAGTTTATACAGGGTTTTGAAAACAAGATGTCAAATAATATACAACCCCACTATTAGTAGATCGTATATATATATTCACTCTTTAAAATTTTTCAAACTTTATTATTTTCAAAATTTAAATTTCGTTTAGACTATTAAATATTTATTATATAATAAATATAGTTTTAAATAAATTAACTTTTTTAATATAGAAAAATTAATTTAATTATTATTTAAATTAATTAAAAAAAATTATAAGAAAATTATATTATATTTATAATTATAATATACAATCCTACCAAAGTGGCTACCTTATAATATTGACCACTTTTAATAATTAGAATTATTATATCTTCAATAATTAATTTATTAATAATTAATAATAATAGATTTTGATAAAGAATATCGAATTAATTTTATAATCTAGATAGTTCGATTATAATCTCTTATAAATATATATAAAGCTAGATTTATATATAATATCTTTTATAATATATTAACTATTCGAATAGTTAGTAAATAGTTATATATCGAGTTTATATTATAAATATACTAGTTGAGTTTTATAAAGAAGAATATTATAATTTAATATATTTTTAAATTAGATATAAGAGGATTTTTATCTAATTTAAATATTATAGAAGATATAGTTAATTATTTTATTAATATTAAAAAAGAAAGATATATTGGAAAGTATTAGATTAAATAATTTATAAATCGATATATAGAGTTAAAAATATATTTTACTCGAATTTATAATTATAAAGAAGTTTTTAATAAAGATCTAATATTTATTTCCAAATAGTTTGAATTATTTAAATTAATAAAGGATAAATATAGAATTCTAGATAATAATATTTAGAACTTCGATAAAATAAGATTTATAATAAATATAATATATCTTTATATAGTTATTATAAAAACTGAATAAATAGAAAAAGTAAAGAATATTCAATTTGGAAATCGAGATTAGATTATAATAATTATTATAATTAGTATAAAAAAAGAAATAATTTTATTATATTTCTTAATAAAAAGAATTATTATATATACTTTTTAGATAATAATAATAAATTAGTTAAGAATATAGTTTATTAAATCTATAAAAAATAATTAGATAAATAATAAAACAGATCTAAATTATATTAAATATTTTGAGAAATATATAGTTAGTTTTATAAAAAGTACTTAGAGATTATTTATTCTAAATAGTTATAATAGTTATATAATAATTATATTTTATTAATATTATATTAATTATATAATTAAAATATTTTATTTATCTTTATATTCTTCTTATTTAATATAACTAACTAATATTAATCTATTCTAGTTATTAAAATAGATATATAAATATTAAATTGATAAGTTAATAAAGATATAATAAATATATATTATAAAAGAAAACTTTCTTATTTTATTCCGAAAAATATTTCTAGAAACTATTATAGAAAAGAATTTAAAAGTAGAATTCAAAATAATTAAATTAGTTCTTTTTGATTTTTAAGAAGTTATTTCTAAACTAAATATATAATTATAAACTCTCTTTTTTAATATCTTATTCTCCTTCTTTTAAATCTCTTAAATATTATATAATCCGAAAGAGATTCTTATTTAAATAGATTTTATTAAGAATTATCTTAATTAATATTAAAATAGTTCTTTTTCATCTCTTTTTTAAATAACTTTAATTTTAATTAAAGAAGTAGAGAGAATAATTAATAAAGTTATATTATTAGAAATAGATAATTATCGATTATAAAGAATAAATTAAGAACTTAATAAATATTAATAAGTTTCTAGAATCGAGATAATATATAATATTATTATTATTATAAAGAGAACTAAAATATTTCTAACTAAAAAGAAGTTAAATATCTAAATTATACAAAATAGAGTTATTATAAATAAAGATAATTCAAATTAATTATATTATAGTTTATATTATAATACTAAATATAATAAAAGAACTTATTTAAATTATTTATTAAATTCTATTTTAAATAGTTATATTTAGTTTTATTTAATTTAAATTATTTTTATAGTTCAATTATTAAATAATATTTCTAATTATTTAAAAGTAATTAATATTATAAAGTAGTTATTTTGATAAAGTTATATATTATATAAACTAAAAACTTTAAATTTAGAAAGTAATTATTTATATTTAAAAAGTTAATTTATTATATCTAGATAATATAATATATATATTTATAATAATATAAATATTTATAAAAAGAAAATATTTTATAATATAAATATTTTCAAAATAGAAAATATTTTGAAAAATAATATTTATTATTATAAAAATATATAATATAATTATTTTAATTATTTTAATTAAAATAGTTATTATAAATATAAATATGAAAAATATTTATTTATTTATTTATTTATTTCTAACTTATTAGCTAGTATATATAATATTAGTTATAAAGAGATTTAATCTAATTAATTATATTAATAGAACTTTTTTAAATAAAATTATTAATTATATTATTTTATACTTTCTATTTTTATATATTTATTCTATTCTTATTTTTTATAACTATACTACTTAGTTATTTTTTAGTTTTACTATTTATATTATAACTAATTAACAAATTTGAAATATTTGAACTATTTATTCTAGATTAGTTATTTAGTTATTTATTATATTTATTCTAAACTATTAAATAACTTAGTAATAATTATTTCTCTATATTATTATCTTTTTATCTACTTAATATTATAATATAGAAGAATATACTTAACTATTTCTATATTAATATAATAGTATATATAAATTAGAAATTTGTAATTTAATATATTTTATATATTTAGGAAGTATATATAATTTATTTATTCTATTTTATTCTGAATAAGTATTATATTCTTTACTTTACTAAGTTCTTTATATAGTTTAAACTTACTTTTGTTTAATATCGAGTTCTTTATTATTATATTATACTATTTAGTTATATCTTTTATTTACTATACTTTTTATATTTATTTCTCAAATTTGAGTATTTCAATTTGGTTAATATATTTAATTAGAATATTTAATAATTTTTATTTTGTTTTTCTATTATCTTTTCTTTTCTATATTTATAAATATTATTTTTAATAAATCTATTAAGTAGAAATATCCTTTTATTATATTATCGATTTTCTAGTTATATAAAAGTAATAGAGAGATATAAAGTTATATATTGAAATAGTTAAATAGAGAATTAAATAGTAAATAATTAATTATAATTAATTAATATCGAATAGTAATAAGTAATAATTGAGATTATAGTTTGAATTAAATATAAAACTTTATATATAAAGAAAATATTATTTATTTATATAGATTTTTGTTTTTACTATACTAGTTATTCTAATTATTCCAACAATCTTAAATTGTTAATATTATTAATATTACTAATTAATATATAATTCCTTATAAAGTTTTATTATAATTAACTAAACTAATTTCTAAATCTAAAGTTCTTATAGTTATATATTATCAAGTTATAATATTATTCCCTTTTTAAATAAGTATTATCTCGATATTTATTATAATAGTTCTGGATATTCTACTAAATATTTCTTCAATTATTTCTTAGTATTTTCCTTTCTTTCACTATATTAATTTATTATTATTCTTATATAACTAATAATTACAAAACTCAATATATTTATAATTAGAAAAAAGGTATAATTATAATTATCTTTTATAATTATTATTCAGAAAAGAATTATAAATATTAAGTTTTTCTAAATAGTAATTAGTATAGAGAATATAGAAAGAATAGAATGGAAAAGATATATAATATCTTTGGTTATTTAGTTGATATATAAGTTTATATAGATAATAAAGAGAAATATCTATATACTAAATATAAGAAGTTTTAATATAAAAAAGAAGAAGTTATTATAAAGATTTAAGAGATATTAACAAAAATATTAAAACTTTATATATAAATATAATAGATTTAATCTAAATTTGATTCTTTATAAAAGAAAGTTAGAAAAATATTATAATATAATTTTAAAATAATCGAAGAGTTGGATATTTTTAAGGAATTAGAAAGATTAAAATAGAAAAGATAAGAAAGAGAATAAATAATTATTAGAACTAAAGAGTTTAGTTCTTTTATAATCGATTTATTTTTTAAATTTCCTTTAATAAGTTCTTTCAAGATAATTATTTAGTTAGAAGATAAAAATTCTTTTAATAGAACTTTTCTAAATTAAATAGATAATTCAAATTATTTTTAGATTTCTAAATATTTTCCGAATATAGATAATCTTCTTATTTGATTAAATAATAAAATCTTTCTCTAATATACTTTTGATCTAATATCTCTTCGATTTTATATTCGGTATTTGATTTTAAAAATTCTATTTCGATATATAGAGTATTTAGTACTTTATCTAATACTAATTTAAATAAGGATATATAGAAAACTAGATATATTCTTATAATATTTAGTAACTTAAGTTTGTAATTAATTATACCGATTTTCTTACTAATTTTGAATAATCCAAATTTCTTATAATCTAATTTATTATTTAATTATTTTATAATAATATTTCGTTATAAGAAATAGACTTTATTCTCTTTTTTAAATATTAGTTCTATATTATATTTCTTATTATAGTATTCTATCAACCTAGTAACGATATATTTGATATCTAATAATAATTATTTTTATAATTCTTTCAATTCTTTAATCTTCTAGATTGTTTTATCGGAGTTTGTATCTTAAAATAATAATAAATTATATAATTTCGAATAAAACCTAAAATTGGTATAAACCGGTATTATATTTATAATTTCCGATTCGATAATATTATATATAAATTGAGTAAATAATAATAATTCTATTTAATTATCTTATTTATAATTAATATAGTATTATAAATATATTTCCATAATCTGATTCAATTATTTAGTCTGATTATCTATTTATAAATAGAATATTATCAATATCTTCTTTTTGATATTTATAAATATAATTAATATTTCTCAAAATTTTGAAATAAATAACTTATTTCTATCAAATATTATTTCTATTAGTATTTTATAGATACTAATTATATTTCTTATAAATATTCGGGCTAAATCCTCTATTATATAGAATTCTTTAAATAGTATTATATAATCGAACTTTATTAATCTATCTATAATAACTAAGATTGAATTATATTCAATTTCTATTATTAATTCTTTCGAGATTGGTAGTTTAATTATAAAGTTTTATAATATAGATTTCTATAATTAAGAAGATATATTAAGAATTTTAAACTAGTTATATAAAGTATATTGAGATAATTTGTTCTATATATAGATATTATATTTCCTAATAACTTTTTTAATTATCTTTCTTATTTTAAGAAAATAGTAATCTTTTCTTAATTTAGTAAATATTTTCACTATTCCTTAATATTTATAAATTAGTTATTTATAAAACTCTTTTGTAAATAGTTAAATTATTACTATTGGAATATATAGCTTTTTATAAAAATATATAAATTTATCTTTAATAATAAACTTTTTATTATCTAATTTTAATATTTACTTTATAGTAAAATCTATTTTATAATAAGTTAATATTCCTTTTCATATTATAATATTGTTTAGAATAGATATTATTATTATAAGTTATATTTTATTGAAAACTAATATATTATTTTCTTGTTTTTTTAATTTAGTCTAGCCCGGATCAAGCTAAAAGATAAACTAGCTACAAACTATTTATCACTTCCACTTCTTCTAAATACTATCCCCGGAATCGAAGCTAGTATCGCTTATTTAAGCGAGACAAATATTTGTACCTGAAAATATCATCTAGCTCGAGAGCTAGTTGATGATTAAAGTGGATATTTATATTAGAATGATTTTATTTTCATTTTTATCAAATTGTTACTTTTTTAGTTTACTTATTTTCATTTACTAGGACTAGTTCCTCACCATCTCTTGATACTATTTGGCTTAAAAATGTATTTAAACATTATTTATACTTAGCTGCTAGCGGCCTTCAGCCGCTAGCCGACCTACTATAGTCTTAGACTCAAAAAGGTCGTTAAAATGATAAATCAATCAATCAATCTTCCTAGTTAAGTACTATTTCGAATATATAATCGGATATATCAATCTCAATTATAATTTCTTTTTCCAAATTGAATATTATCAAGATAAGTATTTAAGTAAATACTTTCTTAAGTAATTCAAATATATCTTATATCTTATTTATTTATTAGAATATTTGTTCCTTTTTTATAAGTTCTATAAATAATATTAAGATTGAGAAGTATTCTTTAATAAATCTCTAATAAAAATTTGCAAATCCTAAAAAGGATTATATATTTCTAACTATTATTAGTTATTTCTATTTAAATATATTTTTTATTTTTCTGAAGCTTATTTTGAGTTTTTTAATATTAATAATATATTCTAGAAATTCTATTTCGGTAATATTGAAACTATATTTTTCAAATTTGAATAGAATATTTATATTTATCAATATCTATAATATATTTTAAACTAGTTTGATATATTCTATTACTGATTCCGAGAATATCAGAATATTGTTTAGATAGTAAATATAATATATATCGAGCTATTTATATAGTAAATTGTAAACCAAATATATATATATAGCTAGTATATTTATAAGTCCGAATAATATTACCAAGTATTTATAATATCTATATCAAATATAAAAAGTAGTTTTCTATTTATATTCTTTTTTAATCTTTATCAAGTTGTAACTAGATTTCTGATCTAGTTTTATAAAGATCTTTATTTATTCTAATTGATTTTATAACTTGCTAATTAGTAATAATAGATATCGATTTTTAATTATAATAATATTTAGTTTTCTATAATTGATAACTAGTTAGTTAATATTACTTTCTAGTTTAGATATAAAAAATATTAGTATATTTGTTAATAATATTGATTTTTATATAAATCCCTTTTTCAATATTTCGTCGAGATATTCTCTTAACTATTTTAACTTAATTTCTAATAATAATATTAATAAAAGAAAAGGTAGTTTCTTTCTTTCTTTCAATAAAATCTTATAATCTCAAAGTTTATATTTCGGAAGTATCTTTTCTGGAAGTCTCTCTTCGAATATTCTTATATATTTCTTATACTATATTAATATTTGCTTTCTAGTTTTCAGTAAAGAATTCTAGATATTCTAATATCTTATTTTATAAATATTATTTATCTTTAACTCTCTATTATTCTAAAGTATTAGCTTTATAGGTTTTTATATATCTTATTAATTATATAAATATTGGTCTAAAGTAACTTTCTTTATAATCCAATTTATTCTTAAATTATATTAATATATCTATAATATATTTAAGATTATCTAATATCTATTTAATAATATAATATCGAGTTATATTTGTTCTTTATAATTAGTAATTTGTATTATTATATTTTATATTTCTTATCGAATAATACTATCTTTACTAGCTAGTTAATTATTTATTAGTTATAATAAATATAATTTAGATTTCGACCAAGTTTGAAATTTAGTAGTTTTTATAATTTCTAATATAATAAAATTCTCTATAATTCCTGAATCTATTATAGTTCGGAGTTTATATCTATTTAATTTGATTAGATAATAGATTTGGATCTATTTTTCAGTTGAATTTAATTATTATTTCGAATCTTTAGAGTTTTTAGTTTTATAGATCTTATTCTTTAGTTTTTATAAATACTATTCTGATTTATCTTTATCGAATTAGTATACTAGATAGTAGTTATTATAATAAGCTATTTATAAGAGATAAATATATTTTTATATTAATATAAATATAATTATTTGACTTATTATCTATAGAAATTATATTATCTTAAATTATTAAGTTCGATTTTTCTATAACTTCTTTCTTTAATTTTTATAATAGAAGCTAGTTCGATATTCTATTTTATTATATTCAAAATATAGATTTTCTTTTCTCTATTTATCTATTTCTTCTTTTAATAGATAATTTCTTATTTATATTATATCTAATTCTATTAGTTCTAGTTATCAACTTTTTTTCTAAGATTATTAGTTCTTTATTTAGTTATACTACCTTTTTTGTTCGAGAGATTATTTATATAAACAATTATCAATTTTAATTATCAAAATTATAAATTCTCTAAAATTCTCTAAATTATCTAATTAGGATAACTTATCTTTTATATTATCTTTCAAATTTTGGTAATACTAGATTTGGAATACTTCGTTATTTTATTCTATTTTTACTTTATACTATTGGAATTAAGTAATATAATTAATTACTAAGTCTATCTATTATAGGCTCTATAATATTTATTCTATATTTCTTTTTGAATTAATATTTCTAAATATTAAAGTAAGTTTCTTCTTAAATCCTTTGAATATTCTGAAGATTTCCTTAGTTTCTTCTTTTATAATAGAAAAAATTCTTTTATTTATAATTCTATTTTCTAAAAAATCTTTAAGGAATAGTTGGATTTAATCAAAAATTAGTTCTCTAAGAAATAAAACTAATTATAATACTTTATTTATATCTATAACGAATTTGGCTGAATTAAATCTAATATAGAACTCAATTTATATAATGAAAGTCTTGAAATTAGACTATTTATTTAAGAATATATCGAGCAAGTTAATTTTGATTTGAGTAAATTAGGTTATTATAATAGTTATTATTATAATAATTACTTACTATATTCTAGTTTGAGAGAATATAGTAGTATCTGATCTAGATATAGTAATGATAATAATCTAGTATTTGAAATAATATAATATTCAAAATATTATATTATCGATTCTCTAATTATATAGAAATAGTAGAGAGATATAAAGTTATATATTGAAGTAATTAAATAAGAGATTAAATAGTAGATAATTAATTATAATCAATTAATATTGAATAGTAATAAGTAATAGTTAAGATTATAATTTGAATTAAATATAAAGTTCTATATATAAAGGAAATACTATCTATTTATATAGACTTTTATTCTTATTATATTAGTTATTCTAGTTATTCTAGCAATCTTAAATTGCTAGTATTACTAGTATTATTGGTTAATATATAATTCTCTATAGGGTTTTATTATAATTAACCAAACTAATCTCTAAATCTAAATTCCTATAGTTATATATTGTCAAGTTATAATATCTTTTAATATTCGAAGAATTTTCTAAACTTCTTATTATAATATATACTAATTAGAGGAATTACTATTTCTATTTCTATTTTATAATTAAATATAATTTAGTATATTCCAATAATCTTCTTTAAATATACTATTTATATTTGCTCAAATTTATATTTAAGTATACCTTTTTTCCTAAACTTATATTATATTTTTACTTTATATATTAATATAGTATATATATATATTATATATAAGATCTATACTTAATATAATATTAAGTTTCAGATTATCTAATTGAATCTATTAAATATAGTTAATATTATAATATCTTTCTTTTAGACTATCTTTATATATACTTTCTAATTAAGCTTTATATTAAGTTAGATTTTAAATATTTATATATTTGATAATAAGATATATTTTATTTCTTATTCAAACTAGATTATAATTACTAGATTGAATTTATTCTATATTTTTATAAAGTAAATAAGTTTATATTTCACTAATATAAAATATATCTTATAATATTAAGTATATTCTAGAATCTTTTAATATATATTAACGAGTTTATTATAATTAGTTTCTATATTCGAACTTATTATTATCAAATATATATTATCGACGAAACTATTTATATAGAAACCTTATTTAGGAAATAAGTATATTCGAATAAATTCAGTATTATAAAATAAGAAAAGTATTAATAAGAATAATAATTTCTAAAATATCTCTATTTATAAAAAGAACTTTTCTAATATCTTATTAGTAAATAAAAAATATATAATTCTATTATTTAAAATACTTATTATTTACTTATTAATCTATTAAGAGAAACTAAGTTTTTAGATTATTATTATTAAGTATAAATAGATTATTATATTGAAAACTCTTATTATATTTAAAGATTAATTGATTGATTTTTCATTTTAACAACCTTTTTAAGTCTAAGACTATAATAGATCGGGTTCTCGACTAATCTGAGAAGTATATAAGTTCTCAGTTAAGCTGAGAAGTATTTAAGCTCTTAGTTAAACTAAGAAGTATATAAGTTCTTGGTTAAGCTAAGAACTAATTAAAGAGTATTTATTCTAATCTAAATATATCAAATAGATATAAGAGATAGTAAAGAACTAGTTCTGATAGTCTAGTATAATACTACTATACTATCAAACCGAGGACTATTTTAACTAGTTTGACTATTATTATTATATCTAAAGAGAATAGTATTATTATCTATTTTCTACTTATTTAAATAGATTTAATTATCAAAATAAGTAGATCTAATATTATTATTATATTTCTTTATATTTTTATTTCTATCTATTTATCTAGTAATAAATTATATTATTTAGTTATATTATAGATTTTCTAGATAATAGTTTTCTTAATTAGCTTTTTTAGAATACTTAATAATATAATTAGTTACTAAACTTTTATCTATTTATAACTTGGTTTTCTAAGTTTCTATAATATTATTATTAATATACTTTTCAAATTCTTTAATATATAATCAAACTTCTAACTAGTTTAGACTAAATTTATAATTATCTTTATAAATAGTTAGCTTGGTTTCTTAAAGAAATAATATAGAATTTGATCTTTTCTTAATATAGAATAATTAGAATATTTTCAGAATAGATTAGTAAACTTCTTGATAATGAATTCTTTATTAATCTCGAATTCCAATAAATATTCTTAATTATCGATATTGTTTAGCTCGGCACTTTCCAGATTATTTGGTAGTTATTATAGAATACTAAAGAGATATTATTTATTTTTATAGAAGTACTAAATAAATATATATACTTTCTTTTCAAATAAACTTATATTTATATCTTTTTCAAACTTAAATATAGAGATTATACTTTATACTATTATTACTTCTTTATTCCACTTTGCTAATTTCTATAGTTTCTCTATTTTATAATATTTATATATAACTTATTTCTAGATTACTTATTTTATCTAGTAGATTATCTACTTCTTTTCTTTCTAGAATAGTCTAATTTATAGTTTTAACTATTTATTTTCCTTTTTAGCAAGCTATTATTATTATATAAAATATACTATTCTAATTATTATATCTACTTCAGATATTTACTAATATTTTATTCTCTTCAAACTCTGTTTTTATAGAATTATAATATCGATAATTTTCTAGATTCGAAAAGTAAACTTTATAATATATATTTCCAAGTTCTTTATTATATATTATTTAGTATTATATTTTGATAGATATAGAATTATTTATTCGATTTATATAATATTTATAAGTTTTCAATTTCTATATCTCTACTCTATTATTATTATTAACTCGATATTCTATTTTAAATATATTATTATATAATCAGATTTATATTCTTTATTAGTTATAATTATATATTCTAATAAATAGTTTATAAGTTCTAAAATAGAGAATACTAAATCGATTATTATCTTTCTATATATAGTAAAGAAGATTATATTTCTATAAAGAATAAATAAATCGAGTTATTATATTATCTCAAATAGCTTATTTACTTAGTTATATAATAGATATTATAGTTTAGATTATAATAAATAGTAAAAGTTGAAATTCCTTATTATAATATATTTATTATCTATACTAAATACTATTTATAATAACTTGAATAAGTATTTATAATCTATATTTCTAAGATTATCTAGAAATTATAAATATATATTATAAATCCAGATTATCTCTAGATTTATTATAAGCTTTATTAAATATAAATCTTTATTCTAGATTTTATATTCCCAATTCTCTTTTTTTATAACTTTATTTATAAATAGATAACTTCTCTACTTACTTTTATATATTAGAATATAGATAACTAGTCAAATCAGTTAAAATAATCCTCGGTTTGATAATATAGTAATATTATATTAGACTATCAGAACTAGTTCCTTACTATCTTTTATATCTATTTAATATATTTAGATTAGAACAAACACTCCTTGATTAATTCTTAGCTTAACTAAAGATTTATATACTTCTCAACTTAACTAAGAACTTAAGTACTTCTCAACTTAACTAAGAGTTTATATACTTTTCGGATTAGTTGAGAACTCGACTTATTATAGTTTTAGATTCAAAAAGGTTGTTAAAATGAAAAATCAATCAATTATATAGATAACTAAATTTGGATAATATATTCTATTTCTATAATTTAATTATAGTTCTTAGACTAAAATAATTACTATTCTTTTCTCTTTATAAAATAATAATTCCATTACTTCTTTATTTTTATATATATTATATTATAAAATAGAGAACTTATTTATTACTAATTAGTTATTACTATACTTATCTCGATAATTTGAATAAGCTCGAGAATACTTAGTAAACTTAATATTATATTTAACTAAGTATTTAAACTAAGATCTAAGAAGAATTTACTAATTAAAATTATATTAATTATATCTATTATACTTATTATTAGTAGTTGATTGATTGATTAATTTATTATTTTAACAACCTTTTTAAATCTAAAACTATAGTAGATCGGCTAGCGGTCTTAGACTGTTAGTAACTAAGTATAAATAGTGTTTAAATATATTTTTAAACCAAATAGTATCAAGAGATAATGAGGAACTAGTCTTAGTAAAAGAAAATAACTAAACTAATAAAAATATCAAATTGATAAAAATGAAAATAAAATTATTTTAATATAAATATCCAATCTACTTATCAACTAGCTCTCGAGCTAGATGATATTTTTGGGTACAAATTTTTATCTTGCTTAAATAAGCGATACTAGCTTCGATTCCGGAGGTAGTATCTAGAAGAAGTAGAAATAATAAATAGTTTGTAGCTAGTTTATCTTTTAGCTTGATCCGGGCTAGACTAAATTGAGAATAATTTAAAAGTAAGTATTCAGGGGTCTCTTTAATATTACAAATATACTTATTAATACTAATATACTCTAGTAAATATAAATATAATTTTAAATAACTATATCTGATTTTCAATTGGAAGAAGATATTAGTAATAGCTCTTTTGGTTGAAACTGGGATTTGGATATTTTTCCGAAAAGTAGGTTTAAAAATTTTTAAATAATTAGTCGAGCTAAGTAAGCTAGCTTCCCTAGTAATTTCCAAAGTTTTTAAAAGAGATTCCGACTATTCTTAACTTTTAATTCGCTTAATTTGGGTTTCCAAATAGTTGAGACTAGTTATCTAGGTTATCGAGTCTATTTTAGTTCTCGATTTAATTAGTAGATCAGCTCTTTCGTTATCTAGTACTTCGAAATAGTTGGGAACTTAAGTTAATTTGATTTTAGTTTATTTTTTGATTATTTCTCGGCTAGCTTGGTAAGCTAGTACTACTTGACTTTGTTCAGGTTTATTACTAAGTAATTTTAACCTTTATAAAATAACCTGATTATCCGAGAAAATAGTGAATTCTTGATCTTTTTAAGTTATTTTACTTACTAGCTTGATTCCCTTAGCTATTCCGGCTAGTTCGCTATTATATACTAGTTAACTAGTTCCAATATTCCAACTAGACTCTTGGATTAGCTTTTGATTGGAGTTAAAAAGAGCTAGTCTGATTCCAATCTCTTTTTGGTTTTCTAATTCCGATCTATTAGTATAAATTGAATATTAGTTCGGAGTTAACAAAATAGCCGAGTTTTTATAATTTTCAGTCTCTAGTTCTTTAGATAGCTTACTAATCTTAACCAAATAAGGAGTAATAACTCAGAATGGAAATTTAAAAGAACTAATCAATTCCAAATACTGAAAATAGATTAGTAGGTATATTAAATATCTAATTCGCTTAATTTGGGTTATTTTGACTAATTCTTTTTAGATAGAGACTAAATAGTTTTAGAAATGAATATTAGTCTTCGATTTAGTTCAGATTTCCTTGAAAATTAGATGATTTTCAGTTAATTTAAAAGCTCTTAATATATATTAGTAACTAATAATATTTAGTTAAACTTGTAAAGATATTAATACTACTTCTACTTCTATATATTATAAATATTTGTCTTCTAAGTTATATAGAAGTAATTAGGATCTCGAATACTATAGATTATAGTAATTAGTAGTACTATTATAGAGTTTATTATTGATAATAATTATATAAGGAATTGATTATAATTATAATAGTAGATAATAAGTAGTAATTGAAGTTGAGTATAAAGCTCTATATACTAAGGAAAACTATCTAATTATATAGATCTTCATTCTTTACTATTCTAGTTATCCTAGTTATTCTAACTAGCTAGATTAACTAGAATAACTAAAATAGCTATATTATATATTCTGATAACTAAGGGTTTTATTAAAGATACTATTCCTTTCTTAAATACCTTTCTAATAATAGATACTATTTTTCTAAAATACCTTCTTACTTTAGAAATATCTATATTATAAAGTACTTTCTATTTATATATATTTATATTATTATAAATATATATATTATATTATCTAGATATAGTAGATTAGTCTTTTGAATATAGATAGTTACTTTCTGAACTTAAAACCTTTAATCTATATATAACTATAAATATAATACTATCTTCTTTCTATTTTAGTATTATCCCGATACTTACTATATTAATATAAAGTACCTACTTGGGCTTTGGATAAATTTCCTAGACTTTCTTCTTTCATTATATTCTATATCTATATATCTAGATTTACTAATAATTGTCAAAATCAATATATTTATAGTAAGGAAAAAGGAATTATTATATTATCTTCTTATAATTATTATTCTGAAAAGAAGTATAAATATCATATTCTCCTTAATAGTACTTATTATAAAGAGTGTGGAAAAAGTAATATTAAGAAGTTCTATAATATTTTTGATATAATAGTTACTATTTAGGCTTATATAGATTCTGAAGAAAAATATCTTCAAAAGGAAAATGAAAAGTTTTGTTTAGAAAAGGAGGAAGTTATAGCTAAGATTCTCTATCTTTATATTTAAGTAAGGAAAACTTAGTTATAATTTGATAAAGTATATAAGAATACTGGAAAGATATTATAATATAATTTGAAAATAATTGAGAAGTTGGAAGTATTTAAGAAGAAGGAGAAATTGAAAAGAGAATAAGTTAAATAAATTAAATAAACTTCTTAGATAGTTAGTTCTTCTAGAATCGACTCTTCGATCTTCGAACTCTCTTCGATAAGTAATTCTGAATTAGCTATTTAGATGGAAGCTAAGAGTTCCTTTAATGGAATTTCTCCAAATCTTATAAATAGTTTAAATTCTTAACTAGTTCCTATATATTTTCTGAATATAGATATTCTTTCTATTTAATTAGATAATGAAGACTTCTTCTAATATATTTCTGATTTAGTATTTCTTCGACTTTATATTCGGTATTTAGGTTAACTAGTTCAATTTCGGTATAAGATATATTTAGTACTTTTGGTAATACTAGTTCTAGAAGTGAAATATGAAATATAGGATATATATTTATTGTTTTTGGTAGTTCGAAATAGTAGTTAACTAGTTCGACCACTTTAACAATTTTGAAGGATCCTAATTTTTTATAATCCAGTTTGTTATTTAGTTTTTTAATATTGATATTTTGTCTAAGGAGGTAAACTTTATCCTTCTTCTTAAATATTGGTTCTATACTATATTTTATATTATAGTAGTATATTATTCGTTATATAATAAACTTGATATCAAATAATAATTGTTTATATAGATTCCTAAGATCCTCTATTCTTATTATTTCTATATCTGATTTTACTATATCTAGTAATTATATATTATATATTTTGGGTTCGAAGCCAAAATTAGTATATACTAATATTATATTTATAATAGCTACTTCTATAATATTATAAATAAACTATATAAATAATAATAGTTCTATCTAATTATCTTATCTATAATTGATATAATATCTTAAATATTATTCTATAATCTGGTTTAATTGTTCTATCTGATTATCTATCTATAAATGAAATACTATTAAAAGTTTTCTCTTAATTTCTAATAAGATTATAAATATTTACTAGAATTTCAAGGTAAAAAGCTTATTTCGATTCGAGATAATTTCGATAGGTACTCTATATATACTAGTTACTATTCTTAGAAATATATAGGCTAGATCCTTAGCTATACTACTTTCTTTATATAGAATTATATATCCAAACTTGGTTAATCGATCTATAATAATTAGGATGAAGTTATATATTATTCTTATTATTAGATCTTTTGAAAATGGTAGTTTAACTACAAAGTTCTATATAATAGACTTCTATAGCTAAGTAGATATATTTGAAGTTTTGAGTTAGCTATATAAAGTATATTATGAAGTTTTGTTCTATATATAGATATTATAGTTTCCGATAACTTCCTCAACTATTTTCTTTATTTATAGGAAATATAAGTTCGCTTTGATTTTTATAAATATCTTTATAATTCTTTAATATCTATAAGCTAGAAGTTTATATTATTCTTGAATAAATTGTTTTACTAAAGTCGAAGAGATATATATCTTCCTATAGAAATATATAATTTTGTCTTTGATTATAAATCCTTTACCTAGTTATTCTAATACTTATTTCATAATAAAGTTATTTCCATAGTACTTTTATACTTGTTTTTCTAAATAGTTATTACAAAGTGATATTATTATAACTAACTAGGCTAAGTTGAATACTAACGAATCTCCTTTTTATCTAAATATAGTATATAATTTGTATATCTTATTCTTAAGATATTCTGATTTCCTACTAAGTATATCAGTTCTAATATTTTCATTTTCTTTAATATATAATATTTTGAAGTAGTATATAATTAGTATTTCTACTTATTATATCTATTATCTATTTAGAACTTTGGTTATTATAAAGTATATCAAATTTTTATAATCTAAATAAATCTGGACTATATATTTAGATCCTTTAAAGTAAACTCTCTATTCTTTGAAAATATTAATAATAGTAAATAGCTCTTTATTATAAATCTTATAATTCAGTTTAGCTAGTTATAGCTTTCTTAAATAGTATATTACTAATTATAACTTTTTGTCTTTACTTAGTTAGTTTAGAACTATATCTAATATATAGTCTGATATATCTATCTTAATAATAATTAGTTATTTAGAATCGAAGATAATAAAAATTAGTATTTATATAAAGACTTGTTTAAGGATTTCAAATATCTATTATACTATATTACTTTATTTATACTTAATATCCTTCTTGATTAGCTTTATAAGAAATACTATAATTCTTAAATAGTCTTTGATAAATTGTCTATAGAAGTTCGCAAATTCTAAAAATGATTATATTTCTTTTATAATAATAAGTTGTTTCTATTTCGGAATTTCTTTTATCTTATTTAGATTTATCTTGAATCTTGTTATATTGATAATATATTTTAGAAACTCGGTTTCGGTAATATGGAATTCGTATTTCGAAAGCTTTAGTAGGATATCTATATCTATTAAAATCTGAAATATTTCTTATATAATCTTGATATATTCTTCAATAATTTCGGTGAAGATCAAAATATTATCTAGATATACTATATAATAGTTATCGAGATACTTTCTTAATAAGTTATTAACTAGATATATATATATTGCTGATATATTGATAAGCCTAAAAAGTATAACTTGGTATTTATAATATCTATATTATATATGAAATACTGTTTTCTATTTATCTCCTTCCTTAATTCGGATTAGATTGAATTTTATATATTAATCCAATTTTGTGAAATATTTAGCTTTCCCAATTCGATCTTATAACTTACTAACTAATAATAATAAATATCGATCCTTGATAGTAATAATATTGAACTTATAATAGTTAATAACTAATCTATTTTTCTCATTCCCCTTCTTTAGTATAAAGAAGATAGATACTTTTATAAGTAAAGTGGATTCTTTGATAAATCTCTTTGTTAAATTTTTATCGAGGTATTTACAAAGTAACTTGAGCTTCTTTTTAGATAATAGTATAATTAGTAAAAATGGTAGTTCCTTTCCTTCTTCCAATTTTATCTTATAATCCCAAAACTGATATTTTGATAAGGTGTTCTTTTAAAGTCTTTCTTTAAAGATCTTAGTATATTTTATATATTATATTAGTATATTTTTTAATAAGGGATTCTAGACTAGGATATTCAATCTTGGTAAACTTGTTATCTTTAATTCCTAACTAGATATTGGTTTTATAAGATCTTATATAAACTTTTTCTTATATTTATATTTATTATACTATACTATTCTTATAATTTAGTTGATATATAGATTATAGTTTTCTAACTATAGTATTCCCAGAATTATCTAGTATTCTTTTAATAGGACTAAATCTATTCTTATCTATTTAGAATACTAACTTAACTATATCTCAAATTCTTATATTTTATACTAAACCAATCTATCCTCTTTAGCTAATTACTTATTAGTAAAGTAAAGTCTATATAGAACTGGTTTCTTAAGAATTTATAATTTCATTAATACTATAGTTTCTAATACTATAAAATTTTCTATTATTTCTAAATCTACTATAATTCGAAGTATCTATCTATTTATATATACTTTATAAAGGATCTATCCTAACTCTAAAATAGTTTTCAGCTTTCTAATTGGTATTCTATATAACTCGGTGAGTTATTCTTGATTAGTATAAAATATTTTATAATATAATTTTGTAATAAATATATTCTATTATAGTTTAACTTCTTCTTTAATCGATTTGATATAATAGATCTAATTTTTTATTAGAAACTATCTTATTAGTTATTCTATATAAATATTTTCTTCTTTTCCGATTTGTTTTTATAATTATATTATTTATAAATATCGGAATATTACCTAGAATTGCCCAATTTGTAATTTACTTTTCTTGAAATCATCTCTCGAGAATTCTTAATAAGTCTTACTAGTTTCAAACTACTTCTATCCAAAATATTTATTATCTTTATATATAAGTTTGTAGATTTTATCTACTCTAGATTCGGAGGTTCCTATATAATTATAATATTGACTTTTGTAGTTCGAGTAAGTCCAGATTCTAACTTCCTAGATACTATATTCTTTAATAATCTATTCTTTATCTATATTTGATAATTCGAATATTATATCCTTTTGTAGTATTTATAATTTCTCTAGGAAATAGTTATTTATAAATTTCTCTTTATAATGTTTCTTATATATATTATTATAATATATAAACTATTGGATATATTTATAATCTGTTTTTTCCTTAGTAACCGTTTTTTTATAGATAGTGAGTTCTCGACTTATTATATTTATTTGATAGGATTTCTTTTCCTACTTTTTATTTCTAAACTTCTTAGAATATTATCCTATACTATCCTTATCCGATCTATAGATTATATATTAGTTATTATAATATACTATCTATAATAATATTATATATTTCTTGGGAACTTATTAGCTACTTATTATACTAATCTGATATTTTACTATATTCTTAAACTATTTCTTTCTCTTCTAGTTTCTTTTCTTAGACTTATTTATCTAGGATCTTTTATAATAATCTTTAGTTTGATATTCTAGAAATCTATATTTAAAACAAAACTTCTTTTTATATCTATAGTTCTTTTCTTTTTAGGAAAGATTGTTTTTAGAACTTATAGTATCTAACTCTATAAAGTTATTATAGAAACCTTATTATTTCTTAGATTGATTTGGTTTATAATATTCTTTGTTCTTTTGGGATTGTTTAGACTATTTATCTTATTAATATTTATATAGTATATTATCAACTTGGATTGATTCTTTAATAAAAGAGTTTAAATTATTATATTTAACTAACTTCTCAAATTCGAGCTTGATATTTAGTTTGAGTTCTTTATAATAGTAACTTATTATTACTTTATCTCCTTATTCTGTAGTATCTATATAATATCTAAATTTGGTGGTATATTTGATAACTAACCTAGTTTATATCAACTTATAAAGTTTTTCTTTTATAATTCTTCT
This sequence comes from Rutstroemia sp. NJR-2017a WRK4, assembly GCA_002946385.1. Taxonomy (NCBI): domain Eukaryota; kingdom Fungi; phylum Ascomycota; class Leotiomycetes; order Helotiales; family Rutstroemiaceae; genus Rutstroemia; species Rutstroemia sp. NJR-2017a WRK4. Next base: position 315,414 of record NJPR01000080.1, read on the forward strand.
TTTATTAGTAATACTAAATATCCGACAAATTTTTATTTTGAATTCTTCGAAGGAACTAAAGATGATTTTAGTAAATTATATATAATTTATTAGATAATCCTTATTATCGAAGAAATCTCGAAGATATAATTGAATCTACTTAGCTACTTCCCTTTTAAGATATAATATAATCTAGCTACTTATTATAGTTAGTTAATTGAATTTATCCTAGTTAAAGATAATATATATTTCGATCTAAAGTAGGAATATCTCAAGTTTATAATAATTATCTTTATATTTGTTTAGTAGAGCTACTTTAAGGGTTTCTGAGATAATAATCTTATATAATTTATTTATATTGATATTGTCTTTATTATTTTGTTTATCTTCCAAATCGATAGTTACTACTTAAATACTAAACTGGTTGTTAGATAGTAATCTAGATATAATGGAGATATCAATTCGGTATATAAAGTAATAAAGGTATTTAAAATATTATAAATATTTATCTTCTAAGTTATATAAAAGTGGTTAGGATCTCGAGTATTATAGATTATAGTAACTAATAGTATTATTATAGAGTTTATTATTGATAATAGTTATATAGGAAATCGATTATAATTATAATAATAGATAATAAGTAGTAATTGAAGTTGAATATAAAGCTCTATATATTAAAGAAAACTATCTAATTATATAGATCTTTATTCTCTATTATTCTAATTATTCTAGTTATCTTAGCTAGCTAGGCTAACTAGGATAGCTAGGATAGCTATATTATATATTCTAATAATTAAGAGTTCTACTAAAGATACTATTCTTTCTTTAGATACTCTTTTAATAATAGATATTATTTCTCTAGAATACCTTCTTATTTTAAAGATACCTATATTATAAAGTATTCTCTATCTATATATATCTATACTATTATAGATATATATACTATATTATCTGGATATAGTAGATTAGTCTTCTAAATATAGATAGCTACCTTCTAAATCTAAGGCTCTTAGTCTATATATAATTATAAATATAATATTATAGAGATTATTAGATTAGTTCTAAATACTTCTAGTATTTTCTTAAAAACTAGATTTTATAAATATTGAAATTGGATTTTAAACTTATTTTGTTCCTTCTACTAAATAGAAGATTTATAATTAGTAATACTAATAATATAAGTGATATATAGCTAATATATAATAGAAGATGAAAGTCCATTTTCGGTATTAACTAATTAATTAGTTCTTAAAAAGACTGATTTAGCTTGACTAATCCTTATCGAAATATATTTATTAAATTATAGAATATTATCGAACTAGATTCCTAGCTATCTTACTTCTTTTGAAAGTTATATTGACTAATTATTCGATAATTTAACCGAATTAGTCTTAGTAATAACTTATTTATCTCTGAAAAAGTAAATTAGTTCTATTTTAGCTAAATTGAATTTGATATTACTAGTTTCGCCTAGAGTATATAACTTGCTAGCTTCTCTTTCTAGGATTTTGCAATTCTTTTTTAAACTAGTCGAGCTAATAGCTAGCGCGATATTGTTTATATATAACCAAATTGAAGTAGAAATTAATAAAAATAACTCTTTAATATAAATTAAAAAGAGAATTGGTAAGATTGAACTACTTTAGAGAATACTAGTTGAAATAGGTTGAAATTGCTTGATTTGGTTATCAAAACTTAAATAAAGTAACTAGTATTCTAGAAAGTAACTAGTCCAAATAATTAAACTAATTAGTAATTTTAATCTTTTTAAAATAGTTAAAAGCTGATTTTTAGAAATATGATCGAAGGTTTCTTTAATATCCAGAAATAAAACTAATATTTTATAACTTTTTAAATAATTTTCTTAAACTTTATTTGTTAATAGTAATCCGATATTAATAACTGATTTTTTAAATCTTCCTCCAATTTGAGAATAGTATAGCAAACTAGTAGTTTCGGCTAAATAGCCTAATCTTTTAGCTAGTATCCTTTCACTAATTTTGTCTAAATAATTTAAAAATGAGATTACTTTATATATTTTTGAGATTGAATAGTTAAGTTTAGCTGATTTTTTAAGAATAGCTCTAGTTACTTATCTCCAATACCGAAGATAGAAACTAAGATCGATTAAATAAACAAATATTTTATAAAATAACTTAGGAATAATTAAATAAGCTTTATTAATAATTTCTTAAGTAATTCTATTAGATTCTAGTATTTTCCCTTTGATTTTAGCTAAATAAACTAATACTAATTCGGTACTAACTAGTTTAGACTACTTCCAATCAATTGCTTTATAGCCTTCCTAGTTAGGACTAGCCGAGTTTGGTAATTGGGGAAAGAGAGTAGTTTTCAAAATAGCTTCTTTCTTTTCAAAAGTAGTTTTATTTAAAATTGTTAGTAAGGATCGGCTAGTATAGGATTTGGTATAACTAAAAGCTTTGAAAATCGATTTAGAATCATTATTTTCCAGAAAAGTATTTTAGTAATCCTTTTTAACTAGTTTTATCTTTAAAAAGTATTAATTTCGAACTAATCGATACTATTCTTGATAAAAACCTTGATTATTTTGACTATTTTGGATTTTTAGTTTTCTCTAAGTTAGTATTATCGATTTTCTTAAACTTTTTAATTTAGAAGTTTATTAGGATTTAGCTTTTAGATTTGATTTAATCTTAGAAATAGCTTTGCTAACTACTAGTTGAACTAGTGATAATAGTTTGGAGCTAATCAATTCTAGATAATCTTATACTACTTCGTCTAATTTTAAGCCTTATCGGGTGAAATCCGGAGGAAAATTAATTAAAATAGCTAAATTATTCGAGTTTTTGATTAAATAGTTCGAAAATAGGTCCTAGTTAGCTAGCTTCGTATTAAAATAAATACTAGTTAATTTTTGTTTATTTGGAGGTACTAGCTCCTTCTTCCTTTTTATAATAAATAAAATAGATAAATAATCAGATTCTAAATTAGTTAATACTTACTAATTATCAATATACCTAGCTAAACTTTATATAGCTAGTATAAGATCTAAAACTGATTTATTAGCTCTTCTAAAAAATATAATAATCCCGAGTTTATTAATTAGTTCCAAGTTTTACTTCTTAATCTATCAAATTAAAATTGTACTAGTTTGACTAGTTCGGCTATTTGGGTTCTATTAAGAATGATAGAGATTGAAATTATCCAAAATAAGTGAATTAGCCGAAATAGTACTAGATAGTAGACTTCTTTCTACTATTTTAGTTATAATCTCTTCGATTTGATTAATCTTATTATAAATATTAACTAGTTCGAGTATATTGCTTTCTTCGGTTACTAATAAGACTAATAAGTTAAAGTCGATATTCGAAGAAGCTAGTATAATACTAGGTATATAAGTTTTCGAAATATAAATAAGTATTCAAAATCTAAATTCTATAGTAATTGGAAAGATTTGATTAAAGCTAATATAGGAAATCGATTAACTATTCAAATAATCTAAGTTCTTATTTATAATCCAAAGTTTTTGAACTAAAATTAAATCGATTTTTAGCTTAGTAGCTAGTTATAATACTAATTTAGTTATAATCAAATTTTGATTTAAATTTATTTAGAGAATTCGGATATTTATACTAATTATAGATTAGCTTCTTTAATAACTTTATAAATTTTATATTCTTTGGAAGTGGAAATATAATTATTTTTGTAATTAGTATATTTTGATATTAAATAGAAGCATTTTCGATTATTTAATTTGCAAATCGAATAATAATATTGTTATATAATATAAGGTTCATTATAAAGACTATATTTAGTCCCTTTTCGACAAAATTTAACTAAATATCCAAATTCTTAGTAATTAGTATATTAGATAAATTTAGAAGTAATTAAAAGCTTTTTAGTTCTAATATTAATTCCAGTTATCCAAATCCGGTTTCTAATATATCTCTCAACTTCTACTTTAGTAACGAATAAGATTATTACCAAATTTACTTATTTAATAACTCGATTTTCGGCTAAGGATAATCAATAAAGAGTATTAATAGGTTTTAAATTCAGATTTGAATTAAAAGTTTTTAGTTTATTTAATACTAGTTCTATTCTATTAGATATATTGAAATCCAAAGTGGGAATTCTATAAAGAACTACTTTATACCAAGGTTTATCTTTAACTATTAATTTAAAAATAATTAAATATTCCTAAATAGCTCTTTTCTCGATTAGAAAATTAAAAGTAAAAGAATTAGTATTAGTAATTACTAAATTCTTCTTATTACTAGTAGTAGTAATAAATGAAACTACTAGTTTCTTAATACTTTTTTTCAAAAAAGCTTGATTAATAGTATTTCGAAGAACTAATATCGAAAAAGGGATTTCTAATTCTCAAATTAGAATTAGTCGATTTTGGATTTTAGCTTTTTTCAGAGCTTTGTTGATAATAGTCCAGTTTCCAGAAGTATTATTATTATTTATTAATACTATAAAGACAAAAGTGGATTCAGAAATCGAATTAGCCGAAGGAATAGCCGAGATAGTATCAATAATAATTGAATTAGTTGGATTTTTCGAAGAGTTTTTAAGAATTATAATATTAGTATTATTAATAATACTAATTACTTTGGTTTTAGCTTCGATTTTTCAAGTAGTATATTCCAAATTATTGATTTGGGAGACTAGCTAATTTATAACTTTTTATAACTTTCCTAATTTGGTATATTCTCTAAATATTTTGATTAAATCGAGGATTTGAGTCTATTTATTATATAATTTGGTAGCTAAGTAGGTTTCTACTAATAAATTATATATCTAGAGGATTTTAGTACTAGCTAGATCTGGAGTAGTCGAGAGTTCAATAGTAGAAAATCGAAGAATTTTACTTAGTTAAGAAGGAGTGAAGATACTAGCTTGTTTAGAAAGATAGTAGGTATTTCTACTAAGGCCAATAGAAGTAGTATTAAATAGATCCGAATTAAAAATCTCATTTTGGCTAGATATATCCAAGTTTGGATTGAAAATCGAAATAGTAAGTAGAAAAAGAGTATTATCAATTTCTATATCTCTATTAATAGGAGGAAAGGATCGAATAGTTAAGTTACTAATAGGTCCGGAAGTATATTGATAAGTAGGGATTGAAGAAGATTCGATTTGGATAGGATTTTGAGAGGATAACTCTCTCAAATCCGTTATTTTGACCAAGATAGTAATATCTTAATAACTAGTAGGTATATTGATAAGCAGACTAGCAGGTTCGATCTGTAGAAGCCTAATTAGTTAGATATAATATTGAAATTAATAATTTTGGATTCGGAATCGTTTTTTTCGAGTATATCCTTTTCTAAATAATATTATTATAAGTTTTTATATTATTAGTAATCTTTTCCTATAATATATATACTTATAATTTATAATTATAAATTCGAGCTTATTTATATTATTTAAGTTTGAAGTAAATTATCTATTTATTTAAAAGTCGAATTGGAATTATAATTTGTTTATTAAGAATCTTCTTTCTTTTTTTATATATATTTGAACTATTCTATATTAATCTTACTAGTTATATAGATAGATCTTATTGATTATACTATATCTTACTATATTATAGTTTATATAGTTTTTAGTTATTATTAATTTTATAATTAGATATAATTTGATATTATATTTTAAACTTATATACTATATATAATATTTTTATATAGCAAAATATTACTCTACTTTATAATTATATTTCTAGTATTTGAAGTATTATAAAGTTAATATCTCTTTAATATATTGTTTTATTAGTAAAAAAGTATTATTTTATAATATTCTCTAATTAATTACTTTATTTACTTTCTTATTAATACTAAAACTAAATACTAATATTATATTTCCTTTATTCTTATTAATCTTGATAGTTATTACTTATTTTATTTATAATTTAGAGTTTTGCTTTTCTATCTTTCTAAGAAATTAGTTATTTATAAATCTTATAATTAATTATCTAGATATCCCGAAAACTATTATATCTAAAATCTGTTTTTTATTTTCAATATTCTTATTAAATATTCTCTTTAGTTCTATTCTACTTTATTACTTTACTTTAGCTTCCTTAGAAATAAATATTAATATTATTTTCTTTCTTAGAAATATATAAACTCTTTATACTATCTTTTTATTTATTATTTAGTTGATTTCTTCTATTAGAATTATACTCGATTTTGTAAATATAACTTTATCTTTTATTATAAATAGTATTTTATATTCTTTATAAACTAATAAATTATTCTTAACTATATCTATCTAGATCTCTTTCAATTTCTTATTTATATTACTTCTTTTTTCCTTTTTAAATTCTATAAGTATTTCTTTTATATATTTATAAAGTGTTTACTCTTTATTTTGATTATTTTATTTTTTTACTAGTTTTTAGATTATATCTTATACTTTCTTTTCCTTCTTTATAAACTTAAGTTTTATTAGAACTTTGTTTATAATCTCTATTTCTCTTTTCTTATTATTTTCTATATATATTTTATCTATATTAGTTTCGTATTTATATATTTCTATTTATATTGACAAGTTTGAAGTTATTACTATTTTTATAATTAGTATTATATCGAGCTATAGTTTATTAACTTATAAGTTCTCTAAACTCTTTAATCTATATTGAGATTAATTACTATTTTTGATCGGGTTTTTGAATTCGTTATATTGAATATTTATATGAAAAATATTTAATTAAAATAACTATAGATTTATATAAAAATAATTATAAAAGAATAATTATTTTAAATATAATTATTTTTTATTTAGAAACTTTAGATTTATTAATTAATTAATTATAGTAAAATTTAAATAAATATTATATAATAAAATCTAAAAAGATTTCTAAAAATTAAAAAATTAAAAAATTAATTTTAAAAAATTTAAATAAATATAAAAAATTTAAATAAATATAAAAAATTTAAATAGATATAAAAAATTTATATAAATAAATAGATTTTTTTAATATATAAAATTTTATATTTAATTGAAATCTTTATTATATTTAATATTTTGATAATTATTAATTATATTTTATTATTCAAATTTCTATTTATTAATTTAATATTAATTTATATTTATAATTTGGTTTATTATATAAAATAGTTTATTTATAATAACTTTAATTATAAAAGTATAATATTTTGAATATTATTATTATTATAAATACTAATTCAAAATTATTATAATTAGATTTAAATTAAAATAATTATTAATGAATAATTAAATTTAAAATAATTTTTAATTATTTCTTATTTAAATTAAATTTCTAATTAATATTAATAAAATATTTTAGATTATAATAGTTTTTTAAAGAATAGTTTTTAATTAAATCTAATTATTTTTAGATAATTATTTGAAAAATAGAATTATTAATAAATAAGATTTTAATTTCTATTTTTTATAATTTTAAAAAATTGAAAAAGAAATTATCTAATATATTTAAAAGATATTAATTTTAAATATAATATAAAATATATATTTTAAAAATAATAATTAATTACTTTATATAATTCTAATAATATATAAATAAAATAAAATAAAATAATAATATATTTTAAATTTAATTTTATAAAGATTTAAAGAATATAATTAAAAATAAAATTATTAAATTAAATAAATTTGAAAGTTTTTAAAACTAAAAAAGTTTATTATTAAAATTAATAATTATTTATTTAAATACTTTCTTAAAATATTATAAATAATTACAATTTATAAAACTAAATATAATATTCTCGAAATTATAATTTTCAAAAAAGAATAAAAAAAGAAAAGACAAAATAAATTATATTTCGAATATAAATTATTGAATTAGTTATTATAAAGAAAATAAAATTAAATTAAAAGGTTTTTTAAAAATAAAAAATAAAAAAATATTATCAAGATATATTAATTATATATAATATAATATTAGTATATAGAAATATATTTATTTATTATAAATTATATATTATAAAAATTATTATTTAATATATATTAATGAAAAATAAAATTCTAAATAATTTCCAAAAAAATCTAAGAAAATTAAAAAATTAAAAAAGTTTTTAAAAATTCGAAATAATAATTAAACTTTATAAATTATATAAAATAAATTTACTTTTTTATTAATATTAATAAATATGAATTTGGAATATCAATAGATTTTAATATTATAAGAAATTTTATTATATTGGAAATTTATTATAAATATTTATCTTTTGAATTATATAGAAATAATTAGAATCTCGAATATTAATAATTAATAAGAATAATAATATTATTATAAGTTTATTATTAAAAATAATTATATAGAAAATCGAATAATTATAATAATAGATAATAAGTTATAATTAAAAAGTAAATATAAAACTTTATATATTAAAAAAAATTATCTAATTATATAAATTTTTATTCTCTATTATTCTAATTATTCTATTTATTCTATTATTAATAGAATTAGTAAAACTATTAGAATATTATATAATATTAATTAAAATTTTTATTAAAGATATTATTCTTTTATTAAATATTATTATAATAATAAATATCTTTCTTTAAAAATATTCTTTATTCTGAAAATATTTATTTCTATAAAATATTTTCTAATTTATTAATATCTATATTATTATTAATATATATATTATATTATTATAATATAATAATTATAACTTTTGAATATAATAATTTATTTATTTATTTATTTCTAACCTATTAGCTAGTATATATAGTACTAGCTATAAAGAAGTTTAATCTAATTATTTATATTAATAAAACCTCTTCGAACAAAACTATTAATTATATTACTTTATATTTTCCTTTCTTATATATTTATCTTATTCTTATCTTTCGTAATTATATTATTTAGTTATTTCTCTATTTTATTATTTATATTATAACTAATTAACAAATCTAAAATATTTGAATTATTTATTCTGAATTAGCTATTTAGTTATCTATTTTATTTATTTTGAATTATTAAATAGTTTAGTAATAATTATTCTTTTCTATTATTATCTTCTTATTTACTAATTAACCTTTATAACGAAAATAGCCAAATCGAGGGAATTTCGACTAAAATAGTAGAAAGGAGTTTACTATTTAAGACTATTTCGACTAATTCAATAATTTTAGATAACTTTAATCTTTATTATCCTTAGTAAAATCTAAATAGCCAAAGTAATAAAACTAGTACTAAGCTAATTAATTAGATAGAAAAGTAAAACCTGGAATTAATTAACGAACTTGGGATTATTATATTTTTCAGAGATATTAATAAGTTAATTTTGGATCTTATACTAACTATATAAATATTAGTTAGATATATTAATAACTAGTAAATACTAACTAATATAAAATTTGATTATTTGCCAATTTTATTTACTATTAAAAGAAAAAGAGAGTTAGTATCTCCAAATAGACTAAAAGTAGCTAGTACTCATTTTAATACCAAACTAGTAAACTAGAAGTTATTTTTAGATTATTTAGTCAAAATTATAAAAGAATCAATTATTCTAGTTAGCTCTCTTTCTAAGTTCACTAGACTGAGTCTGAAATTAGATAAGGTAATACAAAATTATCTGGAATCGATTAGTTCGGAACTAGTTTCACTAGTTCAACTAGTAACTAGTAAAACTATTCTCAAGATTAAACCAAGTTTAAAAATTAAATTTTAGTGAATTCCAAAGTTAAAAAAGTTGAGAAAATCTATATTACTTATTTAGAAGAGACTAAAAATCCAAAATAATTAAGCTAGTCAAGGTTTTTATTAAGAATAATATTGATTAATTCGGAATTAGTATTTTCTAAAAATTAAACTAGTTAAAAAGGATTACTGGAATACTTTTCTGGAAAATAATAATTCTAAATCGATTTTCAAGACTTTTAATTATACCAAATCTTATTCAAACTAATCTCTTTTTACTATTTTAAATAAAACTAGTTTTAAAGAAAAAGGAGTTATTTTAAAATCTACTCTTTTTCCCCAACTATCTAGTTCGACTAGTCCAAATTGGGAAGGTTATAAAGTAGTTGATTGGAACTAGTCTAAGCTCGCTAGCTCCGAATTAGTACTAGCTTGCTTAGTTAAAATCAAAGAGAAAACTTTAGATCTAGATAGAATTATTTAGAAAATTATTAATAAAGTTTATTTAACTATTCCAGAGATATTTTATAAGATTTTTGTTTATTTAATCGATCTTGGTTATTATCCTTAATATTAGTAATAAATAACTAAAGTTATTTTTAAAAAATTAGCTAAATCTGATTATTTAGTTTTAAAAGTTTATTAAGTAATTTCATTTTTGAACTATTTAAACAAAATTAGTAAAAGAATACTAGTAAAAAAACTAGATTATTTAATCGAGATTACTAGTTTATTATATAACTTTCAAATTAATAAAAGATTTAAAAAATTAGTTATTAATATTAAGCTACTATTAATAAATAAAGTTCAAGAAAATTATTTAAAAAGCTATAAAATATTAGTTTTATTTTTGGATATTAAAGGAACTTTCAATTATATTTTAAAAAATCAGCTTTTAGTTATTTTAAAAAAATTAAAATTTCTAATTAGTCTTATTTTTTAAACTAGTTACTTTTTAGAATACTAGCTATTTTATCTAAGTTTTGATAGCCAAATTGAGAATTTTCAACTTATTTCAATTAATATTCTTTAAAATAGCTCGATCTTACTAATTCTCTTTTTAATTTATATAAAAAAGTTATTTCTATCAATTTCTATTTCAATCTAATTATATATAGATAATATTATATTAGTAACTAACTTTACTAATTTTAAAAAGAACTATAAGATTTTGGAAAGAGAAGCTAGCAAGTTATATACTTTAGAAGAAACAAATAATATTAAATTTGATTTAACTAAAACCGAACTAATTTACTTTTTCAAAAATAAATAAGTTATTACTGAGATTAATTTGATTAAATTACTGAATAATTAGTCAATATAACCTTTAAAAATAGTAAAATAATTAGAAATCTGGTTTAATAATACTTTATATTTTAATAAATATATTTTAATTAGAATTAATTAAACTAAATCAGCTTTCTTAAAAATTAATTAGTTAGTTAATATAGAAAATAGATTTTCACTTTATATTATATACTAGTTATATCTTGTTTATATTATTAATATCTTAGATTATAAATCCTTTATATAGTAAAAAGAGTAAATTAAATTTAAAAGTTAATTCTAATATTTATAAAATTTGATATTTCAAAGGATATTAGAGATATTCAAAACTAGTTCAATAATTTTTATAAAAGTAGAAACTATATTAGTATCTCTCCAAACTTATTTAAATACTACTAATTATTAATATATATTCTGAATTTTCAAAATAATTGAAAATTATCCAATTTTCAAAGAAATCTAGGTTAAATCAAAGATTAATTACTATTTTCAAGATTATTTAGTATCTATTTAAAAGGAAATCGTCAAAATAATTCAAATTAAGCGAATTAGATATTTAATATATTTATTAGTTCAGTTTCAGTATTTGGAATTAATTAGTTCTTTCAAATTTCTATTCTGGATTATTATTCTTTATTCAATCGAAATTAATAAATTATCTAAAGAATTAGAAGTTGAAAATTATAAAAACTCGGCTATTTTATTAACTCCAAACCAATATTCAGTTTATATTAATAAATCAAAATTAGAAAAACAAAAAGAGATCAGAATTAGTTTAGCTTTTTTTAATTCTAATTAGGAGCTAATCCAGAGATCTAATTGGAATATTGGGATTAGTTAGTTAATATATAATAACGAACTAGTCGGAATAGTTAAAAGAATCAAACTAATAAATAAAATAGTTTAAAAAAATCAAGAATTTATTATCTTCTCGGATAATTAAGTTATTTTACAAAGATTAAAATTACTTAGTAATAAACTAGAGCAAAATCAAGTAATACTAATATATAAAGCTAGCTAAGAAATAGTTAGAAAAGAGGCTAAAATCAAGTTAGTTTAGATTCCAAATTATTTTGAAATACTAGATAATGAAAAAGCGGATCTACTAGCCAAATCGGGAATTAAAATATTCTTGATAATCTAGATAACTAATCTCAACTATTTGGAAACTTAAATTAAGCAAATTAAAAACTAAGAATAATTAGAATCTTTTTTAAAAACTTTGGAAACTATTAGGGAAGCTAGCTTACTTAGCTCGACTAGTTATTTAAAAATTTTCAAACCTAGTATTCGAAAATATATCCAAATCCTAATATCGATGAAAAGAGCTATTACTAGTATCTTCTTCTAGTTGAAAATTAGATATAGTTATTTAAAATCATATTTATATTTACTAGAGTATACTAGTATTAATAAATATATCTATAGAACTAAAGAGACTCCTAAATACTTACTTTTAAATTATTCTCATTTTAGTCTAGCTCGGAACAAACTAAAAGACAAACTAGTTATAAATTACTTATTACTTCTATTTCTTCTTAATACTATCTCCGGAATCGAAGCTAGTATCGCTTATTTAAGCAAGATAAAAATTTGTATCTGAAAATATTATCTAGCTCGAGAACTAGTTGACGATTAAATTGGATATTTATATTAGAACGATTTTATTTTCATTTTTATCAAATTGTTAATTTTATTAGTTTAGTTATTTTCATTTATTAGGACTAGTTCCTCACTATCCCTTATTACTATTTAGCTTAAAAATGTATTTAAACACTATTTATATTTAGATACTAGTGGCTGAAAGTTGCTAGCCGACCTACTATAGTTCTAGACTCAAAAAGGTTGTTAAAATAATAAATCAATTAATTAATCAATTAATCAATCTTCTTATCTACTTAATATTATAATATAGAAAGATATATTTAATTATTTCTATATTAATATAGTAGTATATATAAACTAGAGATTTATAATCTAATATATTTTATATATTTAGAAAGTATATATAATTTATCTATCTTATTTTATTTTAGATAAATATTATATTCTCTATTTTATTAAATTCTTTATATAGTTTGAATCTATTCTTATTTAGTATCAAACTCTTTATTATTATATTATACTATTTAACTATATCTCTTATTTATTATTCTTCTTATATTTATTTCTCTAATTTGAATATTTCTATCTAAATAGTATATTTAAATAAAATATTTAGTAATCTCTATTTTATCTTTCTATTATCTTTTCTTTTCCGAATCTATAAATATTATTTTTAATAGATTTATTAGATAAAGATATTTTTTTAATATTTGAAGAATTTTCTAAATTTCTTATTATAGTATATATTAATTAGAGAGATTATTATTTCTACTTCTACTTTATAATTAGATATAATTCGATATATTCTAATAATCTTTTATAAATATATTATTTATACTTATTCGAATTTATACTTAATTATATTTCTCTTTCTAGATTTATATTATATTTCTACTTTATATATTAGTATAATATATATATATATTATATATAAAATCTATATTCGATATAGTATTAGATTCTAAATTATCTAATTAAGTTTACTAAATATAGTTAATATTATAATACTCTTTTTTCAAACTATTTTTATATATACTTTTTAATTAAATTTCGTATTAAACTAGATTTCAAATATTTATATATTTAATAATAGAATATATTCTATTTCTTATCTAAACTAAGTTATAATTATTAGATTAAATCTATTATATATTTTTATAAAATAAATAAGTTTATACTTTGTTAATATAAAATATATTTTATAATATTAAATATATTCTAGAATCTTCTAATATATATTAATAAATTTATTATAATTAGTTTCTATATTCAAACTTATTATTATTAAATATATATTATTAACGAAACTATTTATATAAAAACCTTATTTAGAAAATAAATATATCTGAATAAACTTAGTATTATAAAGTAAAAAGAATATTAGTAAGAATAATAATCTTTAAAATACTTTTATTTATAAAGAGAACTTTTCTAATATTTTATTAGTAAATAAGAAGTATATAGTTTTATTATTTAGGAAATTTATTATCTATTTATTGATTTATTAAGAGAAACTAAGTTTTTAAACTATTATTACTAAATATAAATAGATTACTATATTGAAAATTTTTATTATATCTAGAAAGAATAATATTACTATTTATTCTTTATTTATTTAGATAGATTTGATTATCGAAATAAATAGATTTAATATTATTACTATACTTTTTTATATTCTTACTTCTATCTTTTATTTAATAGTAAATTATACTATTTAGTTATATTATAAATTTTCTAAATAGTAATCTTCTCGATTAGCTTCTCTAAAATATTTAATAATATAATTAATTACTAAGTTTTCATTTATTTATAATTCGATTTTCCAGATTTCTATAATACTATTATTAATATACTTTTTAAACTTTTTAATATATAACTAAATTTCTAATTAGTTTAAATTAAACTTATAATTATCTTTATAAATAACTAATCTAGTTTTTTAAAAAAGTAATATAGAATTTAGTCTTCTTTTAATATAAAGTAATTAAAGTATTTTCAAAGTAGATTAATAAATTCTTTAATAATAAACTCTTTACTAATTTCGAATTCTAATAAATATTTCTAATTATTAATATTATCTAATTTAGTATTCTCTAGATTACTTAATAACTATTATAAGATATTAAAAAGATATTATCTATCTTTATAGAAATATTAGATAAATATATATATCTTCTTTTCAAATAAGTTTATATTTCTATTTTCTCCAAGTTTAAATATAAAGATTATATTTTATATTATTATTATTTTCTTATTCTATCTTATTAATTTCTATAACTTCTCTATTTTATAATATTTATATATAATCTATTTCCAGATTACTTATTTTATTTATTTATATTTATTATTTCTAACCTGCTAGTTAGTATATATAATATTAATTATAAAGGAATTTAATCTAATTAATTATATTAATAGAACCTCTCTAGATAAAACTACTAATTATACTACTTTATAGTTTCTATTTATATATATTTATTCTATTTTTCTTCTTTATAATTATACTATTTAGTTATTTTTTAGACTTATTACTTATATTATATAATTGATTGATTGATTTATTATTTTAACAACCTTTTTGAATCTAAAACTATAATAGGTTGGCTAGTAGTTGAAGACTGCTAATAACTAAATATAAATAATATTTAAATACATTTTTAAACTAAATAGTATCAAGAGATAGTGAGGAACTAGTTCTAGTAAATGAAAATAAATAAACTAAAAAAGTAATAATTTGATAAAAATAAAAATAAAATCATTCTAATATAAATATCCACTTTAATCATCAACTAGCTCTCGAGCTAGATAATATTTTCGGGTATAAATATTTGTCTCGCTTAAATAAGCGATACTAACTTCGATTCCGGGAGTAGTATTAAGAAGAAGTGGAAGTAATAAGTAGTTTATAACTAGTTTATCTTTTAGCTTGTTCCGGGCTAGACTAAAATAAGAATAACTTAAAAGTAAGTATTCAGAAGTCTTTTTAACTCCACAAATATATTTATTAGTACTAATATATCCTAATAAATATAAGTATGATTTTAAATAACTATATCTGATTTTCAACTGATAAAAGGTGCTAGTAGTAGTTCTCTTAGTCGAAATTGGGATTTGGATTCGTTTTCGAGAAGAAGGTTTAAAATTTTTTAAATAACTAGCTAGGCTAAGCAAATTAGCTTCGGAAATAGTTTTTAAAAATAAATCCGATTATTCTTGAGTCTTAATTTGCTTAATTCGAGCTCCTAAAAAATTGAGGCTAGTTATATTGGTTACTGGGTCCATTTTAGTTCCCGATTTGGTTAGTAAATTAGTTCTTTCGTTATTTGGTACTTCGAAATAGTTGGGAATCCAAGTTAATTTGATTTTAACTTCTTTTTTGACTATTTCTCGACTAGCTTTGTATACTAGTATTACTTGATTTTGCTCTAGTTTATTACTAAGTGATTTTAACCTTTATAAAGTAGCTTGATTATCTAAGAAAATAGTAAATTCTTGATCTTTTTGAACTATTTTGCTTACTAGCTTGATTCCCTTAGCTATTCCAGCTAGTTCACTATTATATATTAGTTAACTAGTTCCAATATTCTAACTAGACTTCTAGATTAGCTCTTAGTTAGAGTTAAAAAGAGCTAGCCCGATTTCGATCTCTTTTTGGTTTTCTAATTCCGATTTATTAGTATAAATTGAGTACTGGTTCGGAGCTAGCAAAATAGCCGAGTTTTTATAATTTTCAGCCTCTAGCTCTTTAGATAGTTTACTAATCTCAACCGAATAAGGAGTAGTAGTCTAGAATGGAAATTTAAAAGAACTAATCGATTCCAAATACTGAAAGTGGACTAGCGGGTGTATTGAGTACCTAATTCGCTTAATTTGGATCATTTTGATTAATTCTTTTTGGATAGGGGCTAAATAGTCTTGGAAATGAATATTAGTTTTCGATTTAGTCCAGATTTCCTTGAAAATTGGATGATTTTCAACTAATTTGAGAGTTCTCAATATGTATTAGCGACTAGCGGCGTTTAGCCGAACTTGTGGAGATACTAGTACTACTTCTACTTTTATAAGAACTATTGAATTAGTTCTAAATATCCCTAATATTTTCCTAAGAGCTAGATTTTGCAAGTATTGAAATTGGATTTTAAACTTATTTTACTTCTTTTACTAAATAGAAGATCTGTAATCAGCGATATTAATAATATAAGCAATATATAACTAGTATATAGTAGAAGATGAAAGTCCATTTTCGGTATTAGCTAGTTGATTAGCTTTTAAAAAAACTGATTTAGCTTGACTAATTCTTATTGAAATATATTTATTAAATTGTAAAATATTATCGAACCAGATTCCTAACTATTTCACTTCTTTTGAAGATTATATTAACTGATTATTCAGTAATTTAACCGAATTAGTCTTAGTAGTAGCTTATTTACCTCCGAAAAAGTAAATTAGCTCTGTTTTAGTTAAATCGAATTCGATACTACTAGCTTCGCCTAGAGCGTATAGCTTGCTAGCTTCTCTTTCTAGGATTTTACAATTCTTTTTTAAGCTAGTCGAGCTAGTAGCTAGCGCGATATTGTTTATATATAACCAAATTGAAGTAGATATCGATAGAAATAGTTCTTTAATATAAATTAAAAAGAGAATTAGTGAGATTGGACTACTCTAGAGGATACTAATTAAAATAGATTGAAATTACTCGATTTAGTTATCAAAACTTAAGCAAAGTAACTAGTATTCTAGAAAGTGATTAATCTAAATAATTAAATTAATTAGTAATTTTAATCTTTTTAAAATAGCTAAAAGCTGATTTTTAGAAATATAATCGAAAGCTTCTTTAATATCCAGAAATAGGACTGATATTTTATAATCTTTTAAATAATTTTCTTGAACCTTATTCATTAGTAATAATCCGATATTAATAATTGATTTTTTAAATCTTTCTTCAATTTGAGAGTGGTATAATAAGCTAGTAGTCTCGGCTAAATAGCCTAATCTTTTAGCTAGTATCCTTTTACTAATTTTGTCTAAATAGTTTAAAAGTGAGATTATTCTATATACTTTTAGGATTGAATAATTAGATTTAACTGATTTTTTAAAAATAGCTCTAATTACTTATCTCCAATATTGAGAATGGAAACCAAGGTTGATTAAATAAATGAATATCTTATAAAATAACTTAGAAATAGCTAAATAAGCTTTATTAATAATTTCTTGAGTAATTCCATTAGATTCTAGTATATTCTCTTTGATTTTAGCTGAACAAGCTAGTGCTAATTCGGTACTAGCTAGCTTAGGTTATTTCCAATCAATTGCTTTATACTTTTCCTAGTTAGGACTAGCCGAGTTTGGTAGTTAGGGAAAGAGAGTAGTTCTCAAAATAACTTCTTTCTTTTCAAAAGTAATTTTATTTAAAATCGCTAGTAAGGATCGACTAGTATAGGATTTGATATAGCTAAAGGTCTTGAAAATCGATTTAGAATTATTATTTTCTAGAAAAGTATTCCAGTAATCCTTTTTAGTTAGTTTTATCTTTAAAAAGTATTAATTTCGAACTAATTAGTACTATTCTTGATAAAAATCTTGATTATTTTGACTATTTTGGATTTTTAGTTTTCTCTAAGTTAGTATTATCGATTTTCTTAGACTTTTTAGTTTAGGAATCTATCAGAATTTAGCTTTTAGACTTGGTTTAGTTTTAGGAATAGCTTTACTAGCTACTAGTTGAACTAGTGATGATAGTTCGGAGCTAATCGATTCTAGATAATCTTATACTACTTCGTCTAATTTTAGGCCTTATCGGGTGAAATCCGGAGGAGAATTAGCTAAAATAGCTAAATTATTCGAGTTTTTGACTAAATAGTCCGAAAATAGGTTCTAGTTGGCTAACTTCGTATTAAAATAAACACTAGCCAATTTTTGTTTATTTAGAGATACTAGCTCCTTCTTCTCTTTTATAATAAATAAAATAGATAAATAATCAGATCCCAAGTTAGCTAATACTTACTAGTTATCAATATATCTAGCTAAACTTTATATAGCTAGTATAAGATCTAAAACTGACTTACTAGCTCCTCTAAAAAATATAATAATCTTAAGTTTATTAATTAGTTCCAAGTTTTACTTCTTAATCTATCAAACTAAAGTTATACTAATTTGACTAATTCGGTTATTTAGATTCTATTAGGGATGGTGAAGATTGAAATTATCCAAAATAAGTAAATTAGCCGAAATAATACTAGATAATAGACTTCTTTCTACTATTTTAATTATAATCTCTTCAATTTGATTAATCTTATTATAAATATTAACTAGTTCGAGTATATTACTTTCTTCGACTATTAATAGGACTAGTAGGTCAAAGTCGATATTCGAAGAAACTAGTATAATACTAGATATATAGGTTTTCGAAATATAAATAAATATTCGAAATCTAAATTCTATAGTAATTAAAAAGATTTGATTGAAGTTAATATAGGAAATCGATCGATTATTCAAGTAATCTAAATTCTTATTTATAATCCAAAGTTCTTGAACTAAAATTAAATCGATTTTTTGTTCGATAGTTAGTTATAATACTAATTTAGTTATAATCGAGTTTCGATTTAAATTTATTTAGAAGATTTAGATATTTATATTAATTATAAACTAGCTTTTTTGATAGCTTTGTAAATTTTATATTCTTTGGAAGTGGAAATATAATTATTTTTATAATTAGTATATTTTGATACTAAATAGAGATATTTTCGACTATTTAATTTATAAATCGAATAATAATACTGTTATATAGTATAAGATTTACTATAAAGACTATATTTAGCCTCTTTTCGACAAAATTTAGCTAAATACCCAAATCCTTAGTAATTAGTATATTGGGTGGATTTAAAAGTAGTTAAGAGTTTTTCAGTTTTAATACTAATTCTAGCTATCCAAATCCGGTTCTTAATATATCTCTCAATTTCTATTTTAATAGCGAATAAAACTATTACCGAGCTTATTTGTTTAATAACTCGATTTTCGGTTAAGTATAATTAATAAGGAATATTAATAGATTTTAAATTCAGATTTGAATTAAAAGTTTTTAGTTCGTTCAATACTAGCTCTATTCTATCGGGTATATTGAAATCCAAAATGGGAATTCTATAAAGAACTACTTTATACCAAGGTTCATCTTTAACTATTAATTTAAAAATAATTAAATATTCCTAAATAGCTCTTTTCTCGATTAGAAAATCAGAAGTAAAAGGATTAGTATTAGTAACTATTAGATTCTTCTTATTATTAGTAGTAGTAATAGACGAAACTACTAATTCTTTAATATTTTTTTCCAAAAAAGCTTGATTAATAATATTTTGAAAAGCTAATACCGAAAAAGGGATTTCTAATTCTCGAATTAGAATTAATCGATTTTGGATTTTAGCTTTTTTCAAAGCTTTATTGATAATAATCCAGTTTCCAGAAGTACTATTATTACTTACTAGTATTATAAAGACAAAAATGGATCCAAAAATCGAATTAGTCGAAAGAATAGCCGGGATAGTATTAGTAGTAATCGAATTAATTGGATTTTTCGAAGGGTTTTTAAGAATTATAATATTAATATTATTAATAATACTAATTACTTTGGTTTTAACTTCGATTTTTCGAGTAGTATATTCCAGATTATTGATTTGGAAAGCTAGCTGATTTGTAATCTTTTATAGCTTTTCTGATTCGATATATTCTCTAAATATTTTGATTAAATCGAGGATTTGAGTCTGTTTATTATATAATTTAGTAGCTAAATAAGCTTCTATTAGCAAATTATATATCTAGAGGATTTTAGTACTAGCTAGATCCGGAATAGTTAAGAGTTCAATAATAGAAAATCGAAGAGTTTTATTTGATCGAGAAGGAGTAAAAGTACTAACCTGTTTAGAAAGATAGTAGATATTTCTACTAGGGTTAATAAAAGTAGTATTAAGTAAGTCCGAATTGAAAATCTCATTTTGACTAGATATATCCAAGTTTGGATTGAAAATCGAAATAGTAAGTAGAAAAGGAGTATTATCAATTTTTATATCTTTATTAATAGAAAGAAAGGATCGAATAATCAAACTACTAATAGGTCTAGAAATATATTAATAGATAGAGATTAAAAGAAGTTCGATTTAGATAGGATTTTGAGAGGATAACTTTCTCAAATCTGTTATTTTAGTCAAGATAGTGATATCTTAATAACTAGTAGATATATTGATAAGCAAGCTAGCAGGTTCGATCTGTAGAAGTCTAATTAGTTAGATATAATATTGAAATTAATGATTTTGAATTCGGAATTGTTTTTTTCGAGTATATATTTATATTATAGTTAGTTAACAAATCTGAAATACTCGAACTATTTATTCTAAATTAGCTATTTAGCTATTTACTATATTTGATCTAGATTGTTAAATAGCTTAGTAATAGTTATTCTTCCTTATTATTACTTTCTTATCTATTTAGTATTATAATATAGAAAGATATACTTTACTATTTCTATATTAGAATAGTAATATATATAGATTAGAAATTTGTAATTTAGTATACTTTATATATTTAGGAAATATATATAACTTATCTACTTTGTTCTATTTTGGATAAATATTATATTCTCTACTTTGCTAAATCCTTTATATAGTTTGAATCTATCTTTATTTAATATCGAGCTTTTTACTATTATATTATATTATTTAGTTATATCTTTTATTTAATATATTTTCTATATTTGTTTCTTAGATTTAAGTATTTCTATTTAGTTAATATATTTACTTAAAATATTCGATAATTTCTATTTTATTTTCTTATTATCTCTTCTTTTCTAAATTTATAAATACTATTCTTAATAAACTTATTAAATAAGAATATCCTTCTAATACTTAAAAAATTTCCTAAACTTCTTATTATAATATATATTAATAAAAGAGATTATTATTTCTACTTCTATTTTATAAATAGATATAGTTTGATATATTTTAGTAATCTTTTATAAATATACTATTTATATTTATTCGAGTTTTTATTTAACTATATCTCTTTTTCTAAATTTGTATTATACTTTTATTTTATATATTAGTATAGTATATATATATATTATATATAAGATCTATATTATATATAAGATCTATATTCGATATAATATCGAGTTTCAAGTTATCTAATTAAATTTGTTAAATATAATTAATATTATAGTATCTTTTTTTTGAACTATCTTTATATATACTTTCCAATTAAACTTTATATCGAGCTAAATATCAAGTATTTATATATTTGATAATAGGATATACTCCTCTTTTTAACTAAACTGGATTATAGTTACTAGGTTAAATCTGTTCTATATTTTTATAAAGTGAATAAGTTTATATTTTGCTAATATAAACTATATTCTATAATATTGAATATATCTTAGGATCTTCTAGTATATATTAGTGAATTTGTTATAATTAATCTCTATATTTGAGTTTATTATAATTAAATATATATTATCGATAAACCCTTTTATATATAATCTTTATTTCGAGAATAAGTTTATCCGAATAAGTTCTATATTATAAAATAAGAAAAGTATTAGAGAAAGTAATAATTCTTAGAATATCTTTATTTATAATAAGAACTTCTTTAATATCTCATTACCAAATATAAAGTATATAGTTCTATTATTTAGGAAGTTTATAATTTACTTACTAATCTAATAAAGGAAACTAAGTTTCTAGATTACTATTATTAGTTATAAATAAATAATTATATCGAATACTTCTATTATATCTAGTAAGAATAATATTATTACTTATCTTTTATATATCTAAACTAACTTAATTATCAAAGTAAGTAAATCTAGTATTATTATTATATTTCTTTATACTTTTGTTCTTATCTACTTATCTAATAATAAGTTATACTATTTAACTATATTATAAATCTTCTAAATAATAGTTTTCTCAATTAGCTTTCTCAAAATACTTAATAATATAATTAGTTATCAAGCTTTTATATATTTATAATTCGGTTTTCTAGGTTTCTATAGTATTACTATTATTATACTTTTCAGCTTTCTTAATATATATTCGAGTTTCTAACTAGTTTGAATTAAGTTTATAATTGTTTCTATAAATAGTTAGTTTAGTTTCTTAAGGAAGTAATATAGGATTTAGTCTTCTTCTAATATAGAATAATCAGAATAATTTTGAAATAAATTAGTAAACTTCTTAATAATAAATTCTTTACTAATTTCGAATTCTAATAAGTATTCTTAATTATCGATATTATCTAGCTCGGTACTTTCTAAGTTGTTAGATAACTATTATAATATATTTAGAAGATATTATCTATCTTTATAGAAATACTAGATAAATATATATATTTTTTCTTTAAATAAGTTTATATTCTTATTCTCTTCGAGTTTAAAAATCGGAATTATATATTATTCTATTATTACTTTCCTATTCTACTTTGCTAGCTTCTATAATTCCTCTATTTTATAATATTTATATACTATTTATCTTTAGATTATTTACTTTACTTAATAAATTATATACTTTTTTTCCTTTTGAAATTATCTAATATATTATTTTAGTTATTTATTTTCTCTTTTGATAAATTACTATTATTATATAGTATATATTATTCTAATTATTTTATCTATTTTAAATATCTATTATTATTCAGTTCTATTCGAACTCTACTTTTATAGAGTTATAATCTCGATAATTTTCTAGATTATAATAATAAGTTTTATAATATATATTTCTAAACTTTCTTCTATATATTACTTGATATTATATTTTGATAAGTATTAAGCTATTTACTTAGTTTATATAATATTTATAACTTTCTAATTCTTATATCTCTATTCTATAATTATTACTAATTCGGTATTCTATTTAGAATATATTATTATATAATCGGATCTATATTCTTTATTAGTTATAATTATATATTCTAATAATCGATTTATAAATCTTGGAATAAAGAATATCAAGTTGATTATTATTCTATTATATATAGTTGGGAATATTTCACTTCTATAAAAAGTAAGTAGATCGAGTTATTATATTATTTCGAATAGTTTATCAGTTTAGTTATATAGTGGATATTATAGTTTAAATTATAATAAATAGTAAAAGTTAAAGTTCCTTATTATAATATATTTGTTATCTATATTGAATACTATTTATAATAGCTCGAATAAATATTTATAATCTATATTTCTAAGGTTATCTAGAAGTTATAAATATATATTATAAATTTAAATTATCTCTAAATTTGTTATAAACTTTATTAAGTATAGATCTTTATTCTAGATTTTATATTCTTAACTCTCTCTTTTTATAATCTTATTTATAAATAAATAGCTTCTCTACTTATCTTTATATACTAGGATATAGACTACTAAACTTAGATAGTATATTCCACTTCTATAATTTAATTATAGTTTTTGAATTATAATAATTATTATTCTCTTTTCTTTATAAAATAATAACTCTATTACTTCTCTATTCTTATATATATTATATTATAGAATTAAGAGCTTATTTATTACTAGTTGGTTATTATTATATCTATTTCTATATTCTAAATTAACTTAAGAATACTTAGTAAGTTTAGTATTGAATTTAACTAAGTATTCTAGTTAAGATTTGAGAAGAATTTACTAATTAGGATTATATTAGTTATATCTACTATATTTATTATTGGTAATCTTCCTCTATAATATATATATTTATAACTTATAATTATAAATTCGGACTTGTTTATATTATTTGAATTTGGAGTAAACTATTTATCTATTTAGAAGCCGAATTAGAATTATAATTTGTTTATTAAGAACTTTCTTTTCTTTTTTATATATATCTAGGAAGTTCTATATTGATCTTATTAGCTATATAGATAGATCTTATTAATTATATTATACTTTATTATATTATAGTTTATATAGTTCTTAGTTATTATTGATCTTATAATTAGATATAACTTAATATTATATCTTGAATTTATATATTATATATAGTACTTTTATATAATAGAATACTATCTTACTTTATAATTATACTTCTAATATTTAAAATATTATAAGATTAGTATTTCTTTAATATATTATTTAGTTAATAAGAAAGTATTATTTTATAATATTCTTTAGTTGATTACCTTGTTTACTTCCTCTTTAATATCGAAGCTAAATATTAATATTATACTTTTTCTATTCTTATTGATTCTAATAGTTATTATTTACTTTGTTATAGTTTAGAGTTTTGCTTTTCTACTTTTTTAAAAAGTTAGTTATTTGAAAATCCTATAATTGATTATCTAGATATCTCGAAAACTACTATATTTAGAATCTACTCTTTATTTTCAATACTTTTATTAAATATTCTTTTTAGTTCTATTCTATTTTACTACTTTATCTTGATTTCCTTAAAGATAAATATTAATATTATCTTCTTTTTAGGAAGTATATAGATCCTTTATACTACTTCTTTATTTACTATCTAGTTAATTTCTTCTATTAGAACTATATTCGATTTTGTAAATATAGTTTTGTCTTTTATTATAAATAGTACTTTATATTCTTTATAAGCTAATAAGCTATTCTTAACTATATCTATTTAGATCTTTTTTAGTTTCTTATTTATATTACTTCTTTTTTCCTTCTTAAGTTTTATAAATATTTCTCTTATATATTTATAAAGTACTTACTCTCTATTCTGATTATTTTGCCTTTTTACTAGCTTTTAGATTATATTCTATACTTTCTTTTCCTCTTTTATAAATTTGAACTTTATAAAGATCTTATTTATAATCTCTATTTCTCTTTTTCTATTATTTTCTATATATATTTTATCTATATCAATTTCATATTTATATATCTCTATCTATATTAATAAGCTCGAAGCTATTATTACTTCTATAATTAGTATTATACCGAGTTATAGTTTGTTAATTTATAAGCTCTCTAAACTTCTTAATCTAATATTGGGATTAATTACTGTTTTTGATTAGGTTGATAATAAAGTAATATAATTATCGACTTATTTTATTTAATAGATTATTTATTTCTTTTCTTTCTAAAATAATCTAATTTATAATTTCAATTATTTATTTTCTCTTTCGATAAACTATTACTAATATATAAAATATATTATTCTAATTACTATATCTACTTCAGATATTTACTAATATTTTATTCTCTCTAAGTTCTATTTTTATAAAGTTATAATATTGATAATTCTCTAGATCTGAAAGGTAAACTTTATAATATATATTTCTAAGTTTTTTATTATATATTACTTAATATTATATTTTAGTAAATATAAAGTTATTTACTTAATTTATATAATATCTATAAGTTTCTAATTTCTATATCTTTATTCTATTATTATTATCAATTCGATATTCTATTTTAAATATATTATTATATAATCGGATTTATACTTTTTATTAGTTATAATTATATATTTTAATAAGTAATTTATAAATTCTAAAATAGAGAATACTAGATTGATTATTATTCTTTTATATATAATAGAGAAGATTTCGTTTTTATAGAAAATAAATAAATCAAATTATTATATTATCTTAAACAATTTATCAATTTAGTTATATAATAGATATTATAGTTTAGATTATAATAAGTAATAAAGATTAAAGTTCTCTATTATAATATATTTACTATCTATACTAAATATAATTTATAATAACTTAAATAAATATTTATAATCTATATTTTTAAAATTATCTAGAAATTATAAATATATATTATAAATCCAGATTATCTTTAAACTTATTATAAACTTTACTAAATATAAATCTTTATTCTAGATTTTATATTCCTAATTCTCTCTTTTTATAATCTTATTTATAAATAGATAACTTCTCTACTTACTTTTATATATTAAAATATAAATAACTAAACTTGGATAATATATTCTACTTTTATAATTTAGTTATAATTCTTAAATTATAATAATTACTATTCTCTTCTCTTTATAGAATAATAACTCTATTATTCCTTTACTTTTATATATATTATATTATAAGATAGAGAGTTTATTTATTACTAATTAAT
Organism: Rutstroemia sp. NJR-2017a WRK4; assembly: GCA_002946385.1. Classification (NCBI taxonomy): domain Eukaryota; kingdom Fungi; phylum Ascomycota; class Leotiomycetes; order Helotiales; family Rutstroemiaceae; genus Rutstroemia; species Rutstroemia sp. NJR-2017a WRK4. The sequence continues at coordinate 341,984 of NJPR01000080.1, forward strand.
TATTATTATATTTATCTCGATAATCTAAATAGATTTAGAAATATTTAATAGACTTGATATTATATTTAGCTAAATATTTAAACTAAGATTTGAGAAGAACTTATTAATTAAGATTATATTAATTATATCTATTATATTTATTATTAATAATCTTTCTTTATAATATATATATTTATAATTTATAACTATAAATTCGGGCTTATTTATATTATTTAAATTTAGAATAAATTAGCTATCTACTTAGAAATTAAATTAGAATTATAATTTATTTATTAGGAATCTTCTCTCCCTTTTTATATATATCTAGAATATTCTATATTAATCTTACTAGCTATATAGATAAATCTTATTGATTATATTATATTTTATTATATTATAGTTTATATAGCTTTTAGCTATTATTGATTTTGTAATTAGATATAATTTGATATTATATTTTAAACTTATATACTATATATAGTATTTTTATATAATAAAGTATTATTCTACTTATAATTATATTTCTAATATTTAAAGTATTATAAAGTTAGTATTTTTTTAATATATTATTCTATTAATAAAATAATATTATTCTATAATATTTTCTAGTTAATTACTTTATTTATCTTCTTATTAGTATTAAAACTAAATACTAATCATTATTATAACAAATATATATTTTACACTCGAAAAAAACGATTTCGAATCCAAAATCATTAATTTCAATATTATATCTGACTAATTAGGCTTCTGCGGATCGAACCTACTAGCCCGCTTATCAATATACTTACTAGTTATTAAGATATCGCTATCTTGACCAAAATAATAGATTTGAGAGAGTTATCCTCTTAAAATCCTATCCAAATCGAACCTCCTTCAACCTCTACCTATTAATATACTTCCGAACCTATTAGTAACTTAACTATTCAATCCTTTCTTCTTATTAATAGAGATATAGAGATTGATAATATTCCTTTTCTATCTACTACTTTGATTTTCAACCCAAACTTGGATATATCTAGCCAAAATGAGATTTTCAGCTCGGATCTACTTAATACTATTTCTATTAGCCTTAGTAGAAACACCTACTACCTTTTTAAACAAGTTAGTATCTTTACTTCTTCTTAATTAAGTAAAACTCTTCGATTTTCTACTATTGAATCCTCGACTACTTTGGATCTAGTTAGTACTAAAATCCTCTAGATATATAATTTGTTAGTAGAAGTTTACTTAGCTACCAAATCATATAATAAATAGACTCAAATACTCGATTTAATCGAGATATTTAGAGAATATACCGAATTAGGAAAGTTATAAAAGGTTACAAATCAGCTAGCCTTTCAAATTAATAATCTAGAATATACTATTCGAAAAATCGAAGCTAAAACCAAAGTAATTAGTACTATTAATAATACTAATATTATAATTCTTAAAAACCCTTCGAAAAATCCAATTAATTCAATTACTATTAATACTATCCCGGCTATTCCTTCGGCTAATTCGACTTTTGGATCCACTTTTATCTTTATAGTACTAGTAGATAATAATAATACTCCTGGAAACTGGATTACTATTAATAAAGCTCTGAAAAAAGCTAAAATCCAAAATCGACTAATTCTAATTCGAGAGTTAGAAATCCCTTTTTCGATATTAGCTCTTCGAAATACTATTAATCAAGCTTTTTTGGAAAAAAGTATTAAGGAACTAGTAGTTTCGTTTATTACTACTATTAGTAATAAGAAGAATCTAGTAGTTACTAATACTAATCTTTTTACTTCTGATTTTCTAATCGAGAAAATAACTATTTGGGAATATTTAATTACTTTTAAATTAATAGTTAAAGATGAACTTTGATATAAAGTAATTCTTTATAGAATTCCCATTTTGGATTTCAATATACCTGATAGAATGGAGCTAGTATTGGACGAACTAAAAACTTTTAATTCAAATTTGAATTTAAAACCTATTAGTATTCCTTATTAGTTATTTTCAACTGAAAATCGAATTATTAAATAAGCAAGTTTGGTAATAATCTTATTTATTACTAAAATAGAAGTTAAGAGATATATTAGAAACCGAATTTGGATAACTGGAATTAGTATTAAAACTGAAAAGCTCTTAACTACTTCTAAATCTACTTAATATACTAATTATCAAGGATTTGGGTATTTAACTAAATTTTGTCGAAAAGAAGCTAAATATAGTCTTTATAGTGAATCTTATATTATATAATAATATTACTATTCGATTTGCAAATTAAATAGTCGAAAATATCTCTATTTAGTATTAAAATATACTAATTATAAAAATAATTATATTTCCACTTCTAAAGAATATGAAATTTACAAGGCTATCAAAGAAGCTAGTTTATAATTAGTACAAATATCTAAATTCTCCAAATAAATTTAAATCAAAACTCGACTATAACTGAATCAGTATTATAATTAGCTACCAAGCTAAAAATCGATTTAATTTTAGTTCAAGAACCTTGGATTATAAGTAAGAACTCAGATTACTTGAATAGTTGATCGATTTTCTATACTAGTTTTAATCAAATCCTTCTAACTATTATAGGATTTAGATTTCGAATACTTATTTATATTTCGAAAACCTATATACCTAGTATTATATTAGCTTCTTCGAATATCGACCTTGACTTACTAGTCTTATTAGTAGCTAAAGAAAGTAATATATTCGAACTAGTTAATATTTATAACGAGATTAGTCAAATCGAAGGGATTATAACTAAAATAGTGAAAAGAAGTCTACTATCTAGTACTATTTCGGCTAATTCACTTATTTTGGGTGATTTCAACCTCCACTATCTCTGGTGGAACCCAAATAGCCGAACTAATCAAGTTAGTATAACCTTAGTTCGATAGATTAAGAAGCAAAACTTGGAACTAATTAATAAACCCGGGACTATTATATTTTTTAGGGAGGCTAGTAAGTCAGTTTTAGATCTTATATTAGCTATACAAGGTTTAGCTAGATATATTGATAACTGGTAAGTACTAGTTGATTTGGAATCTGATTATTTACTTATTTTATTTATTATAAAAAGAAAGAAGGAGCTAGTACCTCCAAATAGATAAAAATTGGCTAGTACTTATTTTAATATGAAGCTAGCCGACTGGGATCTATTTTCGGACTATTTAGTCAAAAACTCGAATAATTTAGCTATTTTAGCTAATTCTCCTTCGGATTTCACCTGACAAAGCCTAAAATTAGACGAAGTAATATAAGATTATCTAGAATCGATTAGCTCCGAACTATCATCACTAGTTCAACTAGCAACTAGCAAAGCTATTTCTAAGACTAAGTCAAGTCTAAAAGCTAAACCCTAATAGATTTCTGAGCTAAAAAGTCTAAGAAAATCGATAATACTAGTTTAGAGAAAACTAAAAATCCAAAATAATCAAAATAATCAAGGTTTTTATCAAGAATAGTACCGATTAGCTCGAAATCAATATTTTTTAAAGATAAAATTAGCTAAAAAGGATTACTAGAACGCTTTCCTGGAAAATAATGATTCTAAATCGATTTTCAAAACTTTTAGCTATACTAAATTCTATACTAACCAATCCTTACCAGCGATTTTAAATAAAACTATTTTTGAAAAGAAAGGAGTTATTTTGAGAACTACTCTCTTTCCCCAACTATCAAACTCGGCTAGTTCTAACTGGGAAGGCTATAAAGCAGTTGATTGGAAGTGGTCTAAGCTAGTTAGTACCGAATTAGTACTAGTTTATTTAGCTAAAATCAAAGGGAAAATACTAGGACCTAATGGAATTACTCAAGAAATTATTAATAAAGCTTATTTAGTTATTTCTGAGTTATTTTATAAGATATTCATTTATTTAATCAATTTTAGTTTCTATCCTCAATATTGGAGATAAGTAACTAGAGCTATTTTTAAAAAATTAGCTAAACCTGATTATTTAATTTCAAAAGTATATAAAGTAATCTCATTTTTAAACTATTTAGACAAAATTAGTAAAAGGATACTAGTTAAAAGATTAAACTATTTAGCCAAAACTATTAGTTTGCTATATTACTCTCAAATTGGAGAAAGACTTAAAAAATCAGTTATTAATACCGGATTACTACTAGCGAATAAAGTTCAAGAAAATTATTTAAAAGGTTATAAAATATCAGTCTTATTTCTGGATATTAAAAGAGCCTTCGATTATATTTCTAAAAATCAGTTTTTAGCTATTTTAAAAAGATTAAAATTACTAATTAGTTTAATTATTTAGACTAATCACTTTCTAAAGTACTAGTTACTTTGTTTAAGTTTTGATAACCAAATCGAGCAATTTCAATCTATTTTAACTAGTATCTCCCAGAATAGTCCAATCTCACCAATTCTCTTTTTAATTTATATTAAAAAGCTATTTCTATTGATTTCTATTTCAATTTGATTATATATAGACAATATCGTGCTAGCTACTAACTTGACTAGCTTAAAAAAGAATTACAAAATCCTAGAAAGAGAAGTTAGCAAGCTATATACTTTAAACAAAGTTAGTAATATCGAATTCGATTTAGCTAAAATAGAGCTAATTCACTTTTTCGAGGATAAATAAACTATTACTGAGACTAATTCGGTTAAATTATCGAATAATTAGTTAATACAATCTTCAAAAGAAATAAGATAGTTAGGAATCTAGTTCGATAATACTCTACAATTTAATAAATATATTTTGATAAAGATTAATCAAGCTAAATCAGTCTTTTTAAAAGCTAATCAACTAGTTAATATCGAAAATGGACTTTCATCTTCTATTATATATTAGCTATATATTGCTTATATTACTAATATTGCTAATTACAAGTCTCCTATTTGGTAGAAAGAACAAAATAAGTTTAAAATCCAATTTCAATATTTATAAAATCTAGCTTTTAGGAAAATACTAGGGGTATTTAGAATTAGTCCAATAGTCTCTATAGAAGTAGAAGCAGTACTAATATCTCTATAAGTTCGGCTAAATGCTGCTAGTCGCCAATATATACTAAGAATTCTCAAATTAGCTGAAAATTATCCAATTTTCAAGGAAATCTAAGCTAAATCGAAGACTAATATTCATTTCTAAGACTATTTAGCTTCTACCTAAAAAGAATTAGTCAAAATGACCCAAATTAAGCAAATTAGGTACTTAATATACCTACTAATCTACTTTCAGTATTTGGAATCAATTAGTTCTTTTAAATTTCCATTTTAGGTTACTACTCCTTATTCGGTTAAGATTAGTAAGTTATCTAAAGAGCTAGAGGCTGAAAATTATAAAAACTCGGCTATTTTGCTAGCTCCGAACCAGTATTCAATTTATACTGATAGATCGGAATTAGAAAACTAAAAAGGAATCGGAATCGGATTAGTTCTTTTTAACTCCAACCAAGAGCTAATCTAGGAGTTTAGTTGGAATATTGGAACTAATCAACTAGTATATAATAGCGAACTAGCCGGAATAGTCGAGGGAATCAAGCTAGTAAGCAAAATAGCTTAAAAAGATTAAGAATTCACTATTTTCTCAGATAATCAGACTGTTTTACAAAGGTTAAAATCACTTAATAATGAACTTAGACAAAGTTAAGTAGTACTAGTTTACGAAGCTAGCCGAGAAATAGTCAAAAAAGAAGCTAAAATCAAATTAACTTAGGTTCCTAGCTATTTCGAGGTACTAGATAACAAAAGAGCTGATCTACTAGCCAAATCGGGAATTAAAATGGACTTGGTAATCTAGATAACTAGTCTCAACTATTTGGAAACCTAAATTAAGTAAATTAAAAATCAAGAAAGGTCGGAATCTCTTTTAAAAACCTTGGAAATTACTAGGGAAGCTAGCTCGCTTAGCTCGACTAGCTATTTAAAAATTTTTAAACCTACTTCTTAGAAAAATATCCAAATCCTAGTTTCAACCAAAAGAGCTACTATTAGTACCTTCTTCTAGTTGAAAATCAGATATAGTTATTTAAAATCATATTTATATTTACTAAAACATACTAATATTAATAAGTATATTTATAATACTAAAGAGATCTCTGAATACTTACTTTTAAGTTGTTCTCAATTTAGTCTAGCCCGGATCAAGTTAAAAGATAAACTAGCTATAAACTATTTATTATTTCCACTTCTTCTAGATACTACCTCCGGAATCGAAACTAGTATTATTTATTTAAACAAGACAAAAATTTGTATCCGAAAATATCATCTAGCTCGAGAACTAGTTAACAAGTAGATTGGATATTTATATTAGAATGATTTTATTTTCATTTTTGTCAATTTGATATTTTTATTAGTTTAGTTATTTTCTTTTACTAGAACTAGTTCCTCACCATCCCTTGATATTATTTAACTTAAAAATGTATTTAAACACTATTTATACTTAGCTACTAGCGGCCTAAGGCCGCTAGCCGACCTACTATAATCTTAGACTCAAAAAGGTTGTTAAAATAATAAATTAATTAATTAATCAATCAAAGAGTATAACTTGATATTTATAATATCTATATTATATATAAAATACTATTTTTTATTTATCTCCTTTCTTAATTTGGATTAGATTAAATTCTATATACTAATCCAATTTTGTAAAATATTTAACTTTCCTGATTCGATCTTATAGTTTATTAATTAATAGTAATAGATATCGATTCTTGATAATAATAATATTGAACTTATAATAATTAATAACTAATTTACCTTTCTTATCCCTCTTCTTTAGTATAAAGAAGATAAATATTCCTATAAATAAAATAGATTCTTTAATAAATCTCTTTATTAAATTTTCATCGAGATATTTATAAAGCAATTTGAGTTTCTCTTTAGATAGTAATATAATTAGTAAGAATAATAATTTCTTTCTTTCTTCCAATTTTATCTTATAATCCCAAAGTTGATATTTTGATAAAGTATTCTCTTAAGATCTTTCTTTAAAGATCTCGATATATTTTATATATTATACTAATATATTCTTTAGTAAAGGATTCTAGACTAAAATATCCAATCTTAATAAACTTATTATCTTTAGTTTCTATCTAGATATCGATTTCGCAAGACTCTATATAAACTTCTTTTTATACTTATATTTATTATATTATATTATCTTTATAATCTAATCGATATATAGATTATAGTTTTCTAATTATAATATTCCTAGAATTATCTAATATTCTTCTAATAAGATTAAATCTATTCTTATCTATTTAGAATATTGATTTAATTATATCTCAAATTCTTATATTTTATACTAAACCAATCCGTTCTTTTTAGCTAATTGTTTATCAATAAAATAAAGTCTATATAGAATTAGTTTCTTAAGAATTTGTAATTTCGCTAATACTATAGTTTCTAATATTATAAAATTTTCTATTATTCCTAAATCTATTATAGTTCGGAATATCTACTTATTTATATATACTTTATAAAGAATTTATTTTAACTTTAGAATAGTTTTCAGTTTTCTAATTAATACTTTATATAACTCGGCAAATTATTCCTAATTGATATAGAATATTTTATAATATAGTTCTATAATAAATATATTCTATTATAATCTAACTCTCTTCTTAATTAATTTGATATAATAAATCTAATCTTCTATTAGAAACTATCTTATTAATTATTCTATATAAATATTTTCTTCTTTTCTGATTTGTTTCTATAATTATATTATCTATAAATATCGAAATATTATTTAGAATTACTTAATTCGTAATTTGCTTTCCTCGAAATTATCTTTTAAGAATTCCTAATAAATCTTATTTATTTCAAACTATTTCTATTCAAAATATTCATTATTTCTATATATAAATTTGTAGATTTCGTTTATTCTAGATTCGGAAATTCCTATATAGTTATAATATTAACTTTTATAATTCAAGTAAATCCAGACTTTAACTTTCTAGATATTATATTCTTTAATAATCTATTCTTTATTTATATTTAGTAATTCGAATACTATATTCTTTCGTAATATTTATAGTTTCTCTAGAAAATAGTTATTTATAAATTTCTCTTTATAGTACTTTTTATATATATTATTATAATATATAAACTATCGAATATACTTATAATCTGTTTTTTTCTCGATAACTATTTTTTTATAAATAGTAAGATCTCGGTTTATTATATTTATTTAATAGGATTTCTTTTCTTATTCTTTATTCCTAAGTTTTTTAAAATACTATCCTATATTATCTTTATCTAATTTGTAGATTATATATTAGTTATTATAATATACTATCTATAATAGTATTATATATTTATTGAGAACTTACTAACTATTTATTATACTAATCCGATATCTTATTATATTTTTAAATTATTTCTTTCTTTTCTAATTTCCTTTTTTAGATTTATTTATTTAGAATTCTTTATAATAATCTTTAATTTGATATCTTAGAAATCTATATTCGAAGTAAAACTTCTTTTTATATCTATAATTTTTTTCTTTTTAGAAAAGATTATCTTTAGAATTTATAATATCTAACTTTATAAAGTTATTATAAATACTTTATTATTTCCTAGATTGGTTTAGTTTGTAATATCCTTTATTTTCCTAAAATTATTTAAACTATTTATCTTACTAATATTTATATAATATATTATCAATTTAGATTGATTCTTTAATAAAAGAGTTTAAGTTATTATATTTAATCAACTTCTCTAATTCGAGTTTGATATTTAATTTAAATTCTCTATAATAATAATTTATAACTACTTTATCTCTTTATTCTATAGTATCTATATATTATCTAAACTCGGTAATATACTTGATAACTAATCTAGTTTATATTAATCTATAAAGTTTTTCTTCTATAACTCTTCTCTTATTAATAATACTAAATATTTAACAAATCTCTATCTTAAATCCTTTAAAGAAATCGAAGATGATTTTAGTAGGTTATATATAATTCGTTAGATAATCCTTATTATCGAAGAAATCTCGAAAATATAGTTGAATTTATTTAGTTATTTCCTCTCTAAAATATAATATAACTTAGTTATTTACTATAATTAGTCGATTGAATTTATCTTAGTTAAAGATAATATATATTTCGATTTAAAGTAGAAATATCTTGAGTTTATAATAATCACTTTTATATTTATCTAATAGAGTTATTTTGAGAGTTTCTGAAATAGTAATTTTATATAATTTATTTATATTGATATTACTTTTATTATCTTGTTTATTATTTAGGATAATAACTACTTAAGTACTAGTTTAGTTATTTGATTTGGATATAATAAAGATATCGATTCGATATATAAAATAATAATAATATTCAAAATATTATAAATACTTATCTTTTAAATTATATAGAAGTAATTAGGATCTTGAATATTATAGATTATAGTAATTAGTAATACTATTATAGAGTTTATTATTGATAATAGTTATATAAGGAATTGATTATAATTATAATAGTATATAATAAGTAGTAATTAAAATTGAGTATAATTAATTTGATTGATTTATCATTTTAACAACCTTTTTGAGTCTAAAACTATAGTAGGTTGGCTAACAGCCTTAGGCTGCTAGTAGCTAAGTATAAATAGTATTTAAATACATTTTTAAGCTAAATAGTATCAAGGGATGGTGAGGAACTAGTTCTAGTAAAAGAAAATAACTAAACTAATAAAAATATCAAATTGACAAAAATGAAAATAAAATCATTCTAATATAAATATCCAATCTACTCGTCAACTAGTTCTCGAGCTAGATGATATTTTCGAGTATAAATTTTTATCTTGCTTAAATAAGCGATACTAGCTTCGATTCCGGAAATAGTATCTAAAAGAAATAGAAGTGATAAATAGTTTGTAACTAGTTTATCTTTTAGCTTGATCCGGGCTAGACTAAATTGAGAACAACTTAAAAGTAAGTGTTCAGGGGTCTCTTTAGCACCACAAATGCACTTATTAGTACTAGTGTGCCCTAGTAAATACAAATATGATTTTAAATAACCATGTCTGATTTTCAACTGGAAGAAGGCACTAGCAGTAGCTCTTTTAGTTGAAATTGGGATTTGGATTCGCTTTCGAGAAGTGGGTTTAAAAATTTTTAAATAGCTAGTCGAGCTAAGCGAGCTAGCTTCCGAAGTAGTTTCCCAAGCTTTTAAAAGAGATTCTGACCACTTCTGA